>JAPTYQ010000010.1:12968429-12988327 GCA_029814465.1 Ostorhinchus cyanosoma
TTTCCAATATATTCAGCCTTAACTGAGTCTAACACAACCCTGTTTGTCATATTAGCAGAATACAACTAATTAATTCATTTTCTTTCTTTATTAATATGGCTAAGTCGATCCATGACGTTAACAGATAACATTACATTCCACAGCTAGCATCTATTAAAGATATATTTATAAAAAAGGCAACATTAGCATTAATTTCCAACCTTGTTAGTGTAATTACTGTAACAGGGTGATTAGATCATGACATGTTTATGTATGATTCCTGTGGATCTGATTATTTATTTGTCACATTTAGAATCTGCAATCAAAAGTAATGTGTCATTCATCTATGTTACTACAACCCTGTTACACTAAGCTCAACACTGTTATCATATCATTTTCACTAAAATAATCTGAAACATTTTACAAACTCATGAGGTTTTTACCTATTGTGCTTTAAATACGTTGAATGATTTTAATGCATAATGGATTTGAGCAAATATTTGAAAACGGAAACTGAAAACGGATACTGAAATTAGTGTGAAAATAAAGTTTGGCAGGCTAGATTTCAAAAGTTGTTTAAATTAATGTTAAGTCTTAACTGAAATGTAAAGATTATTCTTGTGGATCTGACTTTCTTCACTTAATAGTAATGGATATATTAAACTTTTTTTTTCAGGCTCCTAAGTATTCATAACAGGGTTTCACAACAACTAATAAAACATCTCATAAAAAGCTTTGATGCCTAAATTGTCCTCCAAAATAGAAAGACCCTCATATTACCACCTGCTGCGTTTTTACTGATTTTGATTGCATTTATTTTAAATAGTATTCCTTCATGTACAAAATCCTGTCATTACAAAGACAAAGCCTTGTTTTTCATCAGTGGCTAATGAGTGTGAGTAGACAACACTGTCACCACAGTTTGTCATCAATTGGCCAACAGGAAGTCTAATTAAGGAGTCTTGTCAGCGCATATGGAACGATGCACTTTCTTATAACACATGAGACAATAGATCACACCCCCCCATTGAAACCAGTGACGTTCTCTTTAAAAGAAATCAATAAGGCGTGTGATAGGAAACTCATATTATCTCAATACTTGGTGGATGATAATACAACACGTTTTAAACTGGAGTTCTCTCGTGCCTGCGCAGAGAAGAGTTTTATGGTAAATACCATGGGAAGGTTTCACAACCTTCTCATTGGCTCAGAAGTCAGAGGCAACATCATATAAAGCGAGTGTGCCTGATCCAGCAGCCTTTTACCGATGCTAAGCGTTTGGGATCATACTTGGACTTCAACAGACGGGAAAATACCTTCTGTGTGCGGAGAATCTGGAGACGAGCGATTCATTCCACTGAGGAGAAGAGTTCTTCATTCAACAGGTAAAATATCTGAAGTGGAAAATGCCACGGAAGTCTGTCGGGCTTTGTATGAGGGTAAAACTTTAGATGCGTCTTTTTTTATTTATTTGTTTATAATATTTAAAGTAACCTTTGAAGACCAAATGGAAACACAGCTGATTTAACAATAAAATAAATAGGCGTAGGCTAATAGATGAAAAATATACGAGAATATAGGAGACGTGATTTCAGTACTTTTAATTAGTTATTTCTGGAGACAGTTTATCACTCCTTTGGTCTTGTAGTGTTTTAATTCTTAATGAATTGCCTGTTTCGCAGCTCTAACTTCTTCAGTGTTAATGATGCTCATGTCTTGTAATTCCCTGAACTGGTAAACTTGTTCATTATGTTTTTCCTCCATATTTATCATAAAATATGTGTTGTCTTGATTGTGTGACTAATTTCTATGAGCTGTTTGCTCTCATCAGATGTGATCTCTTGTCTTCATGCATCACTTTTCTGTAAACAGACAAACTGTGAGCTGAGGCGTCTGAGTGGGCATGTGGCTACTGGAGAAGCTCCGCAGCTCCGTGGAGAGCAGCGGGACACACTCCCACCCCCCACAGACTACAGAGGCCATTCCGGTCTCTGTTTATGCCAATGTTCTTACTCCAGACAAAATCCCTGATTTCTTCATCCCCCCAAAACTTATTTGCTGCCCACCAGATGACTCACTTGCCCCTGAACCCCAGCCCTGCTCCACCTTGCGACCCTCCTCTTCTGACCATGCAATCTGCAGCCAGAGCCCCAGAGCTCGCAGCAGTAAGAACCCCTGCAGCCCCCGGCTCTTTTCCCGCCTAGGAGGAGACTCCCGCAACCTCCAGAAGTCAGCCAACCGCCACATTATCCAGATAGAGAGCGCTGATGAGCCAGGCACTGCATCATCAGACAAGGTTAATGCGGACGTAAACACTAATGCAGACCCCCAGTCACAAACCGCCATGTCTCTGCCGTATGTCCCTAAGGCCCAGACCTCCTATGGCTTCTCCACTCTGATGGAGTCTCCTCATACCCGCCGAAAAGAGAGCCTGTTCCACAGTGACCCCAGCAGCCCTCTTACCTCCCCTAACTCCCAGAGGCGCTCCCAAGGGGGGACTCTCCTGGCCCCTGCAGACCCGAGCCCCTACCGCTATTTCAGTGGTGGAGAGAGTGACACCTGTTCCTCTGCAGAGTCCTCCCCCTTTAACTCTCCCCTCCTGTCCCGCTCGGCCTCCCTGCTCCGCTCCATTACCCAGGAGACACAGGCCAAGGTGAGAGCTGCAGTTTTTAGACACCTGCTTTTATGCATTACCAGCTCCCAAGTTACTAATACACTTTTCCTTGCTTGAGTTGTTTTTCTTCACTACTTTCTCTCTTTCTCTCTCACTCTCTCAAGATGTCTCGTGCAAAGCGTTCTCTTGCACGCCACAGTTCTCTCTCCACTGATGAATGCAGCTCCGCAGACAACAGCCCCAACATGCAACGCCGTCGCATGCGCTGCCCTCGCTCTCCTGCCTTCCGTGGATGTAAAAGCAGTGGCTTCAGGGGCGCAGCTTCAGACCTCCAGCAGCGTGAACACACTGTCATCCTCCACAAGGGGGGGACTCTGAGGCTGAGCACCCACTATGATGCAGAAGCAGCTCGGCTCAGGGTGCGTGTGCTTGCAGCTGAGGCCCTTTATGACAGACAGACAGACCTTAAAAGCATCAACTGCTGTGTAGCACTTTACCTAAACCCTGGCAAGCAGCAGAAACAGAGAAGCACCATTATCAAGAACAGCAGGAATCCAGTATTCAATGAGGACTTTTTTTTCGATGCATTACCACAGGCACAAGTTAAGAATCTGGCAATGAAGATAAAGGTAGTGAACAAAGGAACCAGTCTGAAGAGAGACGTGCTTCTCGGAGAGAAAGAGATCCTGCTCAGTGAGCTTCTTGCAGGCCACTAGGGAATATCTGTCAAAACTTGGGTGAAAACACACAGCTCCACATCTTGAAGGTTTCTTTGCAGGCTCCGCTTCACAGATCTAATACTGTGCAGCTGATGACACAAGGAGCCTGGTCATCATATCGTCAAATGTTAATTGATGGACAGTACAATATAAAGTCCTATTTCACAAGGTCTCCATTTAATAGTTTTGGTTCACAGAGGTCTGTACAGTCATACATTCTTATGGCTAAATGGTGGAATGGTTATTTTTGTTTGTGTATTTTTCTAAGTATTGACTCTCAAAAGTGTTGCCTTCTCTAATGAGCTTTGTTATGTGGCTCAATATGATATCAACTATAATACAATGAGTAATGATCTCGTTTAAGTGGAAATTGTATCTATGTAATAAAGCGATATTCCATGTGCATTTTTGCATGTTTATTTAATAGTCACAATTCCTGAGGCCTCCGTGTACTTGAAGAAATTTATATTTGGGAAATTAGTTTTTAATAGTCAGTAGATTTAGTGTCAGTGTGACTGTTGTTATGTGACATGGCTCTGAACTTCTAAATAAAAAACATTAAACTCATCCTGATGTTCTTTTTTTCACCCTGCAGCTTTGTTGAAGACATTTTGTCTTTTAATAATTCCATGGGATCATAACTAAGCCCTAGAAAATGATTGTAAACCACACTTTGCTCCCCCAAGTGTTCCAGTTTTGCAAACAAGCCTGAGGCTGTGTCCTGTGAGACAAACACTCTCTGGTGTCAGGGGCTCTCTTCGTAAGCAATATTGTCTGTGCGTGCCTTCAAACTCCCTGTTTAATTTAAAAACACGTTTGCAAATGAAGCAGCTACTCCAATGAAATTATAATCGTTAAAGATGGAAGGAAACAGAATGATGGTTCAATCACTACAGACTATGTATAGAGTGATAGATTGTATGGATATACAATATATATTACATATATATATGGATATACGGGCTAGACGTTCTTGGTAGTACAAAACAAAGCATATGGATATCATACCCCCTCTAGTGGTTACATAGAAGGAGACTTTACTTAGGTCTAGAAACACTACATTTAATGCATCAAAAATAGTGTTAACCTGCATAGCCCTTGCCTTTGCCCAGACACCCAGAGGGCAGACATTACCCTACGAAAAGACGGAAAACACATTTCATATTAAATTACTGCAAACAGTCAGACTCACAGAGTGGGATGTGTTTGCTTATGGAGCGCTGAAGTCAAGATATGGGACACATTCATCTGTAAACTGAAAGAAGATATATTTCTTACAGACTTGAAAGAGAATAAAAATTAGAACAGATTTTTTCCCATTGATTTGGTAAATCTTCTATTCTTTAAAATGTATTTTATGTATATATTTATGCAATACTCATATGTTATTTTCTAATTATCCAAATAACCTAAAGCGCAGACAAATATTAGTTTTATAAGAAACTTTGACAAAGTTGACTTGTGGGTTGTGGCCAATAATTTTTCACAATAAATGACATCTTGATATCATCACCCTCACTACTTATTAACTCAGAGTTAAGCTATCTGATACAATAGTCTAAGCAGTGAAAAACACCATGTGAACTCACGAGTAAGATGATCATTGACAGAAATTGTGTGATGTGCAATGAATTTTTTTATGCCTATAGTTCTTCGCCGTTAAAAAAAAATGACATAATGTATGCTTTAACATTGAACAAATTCTACATTCAATCTATCTGATTGTCTTAAGAATGAAAAAAGTAAAAAACAAAAAACCCCAAAACTGTATTTTCAGATTACTTTTATTAGATTACTTTTATAATTATCTTTGTGATGCTACCATAATGCAATTTTATGTTATTATAAATTATAACACAAAAGTACAATTCATCTGCATTCTAACTTAATTCAACATAGTTATTAAAAGCTCAGATAATTGTTCTACACCCATATGTCCACATTCCTTATTCATTTAAGCTCCACCTCACAACTTACAGAACTAACATCTTACAGAACTAATAGGATCTGCTACCAACTTCTTGGTATAGGTAGAACAGCACATCTCCAGAGGTCTTTTGGAGTTCAGGCTTAAGAGTAGTTTTGACTGTAAAACATTATTACACAATTAGAACTGACCATCCTTACACATCTCTCATAATATGCATTCATTCATGCTTATTCATACCGCCCCCCCTTTAAATGACACTCTGTCACTTTGGGGAGAATAGCTATTATTTTATTTCAGTGGTTGGAAGAGTTTTTCCTGTGTTTTCCTACTGTCAATAGTATCCTACTTAGCCTATTTTATTTATGACACAACTTTACAAATTTAATCAAAGTATAAATACATCTGATAAATAAGTCAGTCTAAATAAAAGTGTGGGTCAGTGTAAATAGCTAAGTCATTCAAAGACATGCAACGACGTTTCCGTTTAAAACTGCAACTACATTTCTATTTTGATCGTACTCGCTCATTTATCTTTAAATAACCAGCAGTAACGGGAATCAACTCACCTTTCAAAATAAGTTTCCCTTTAAAGTGCGTTGGGTGTGATAACCCGCACCTCCCTGAAACCGCATTCTCAGCTGCGGATAGAGAGTTGTTTTTCATGTGTTTAGGCGGTGCCGATTGTGACACAAAACAAACGCAACTATCAGCTGGTAGGCCTTTCAAGCTATGTGCATTGTGGGAAATGTCGTTCTGTTTGACACAAAATGCCGTATCCGTGAAGGCTAGGAATTTGTTCAAAACTACATTGTCCATAATGCCTCGTTGAAATCGTAAACAGAGACCTGTCAAACAACACAAACGCCATCTTGACAGCACCCTCAAAATGGCAGAAAGATGAGCGGTAGTAACCAGGTCCAAACTAAGATCTCTGTTCCCTGCTTTCTAAAACCAGACCCGTCTGTTTTTTCATAAGCGGGTGGTTATGGGGCTGGAGTCCAGCACGGCAGCACAGAGTGTGTAAAATGGATATAACGACGGCGGTTTTCAACGCGGCCAGAGATGGTAAGCTAAAACTTATCCAGAAGTTGCTGAGCAACAAAACTCCAGAGGAACTGGAAGCTTTAGCCGAAGAGAAGACACAAGGAGGGACCCCTCTACTGATAGCCTCTCGGTACGGACACTTAGAGGTTGTGGATTACCTCCTTGAATATTGTAAAGCGAATGTTGAACTCGGGGGATCAGTGAACTTTGACGGGGAGACTATCGAAGGGGCTCCGCCGCTGTGGGCGGCTTCAGCAGCCGGTCACCTCCCTGTGGTCAAAACGCTCCTAAAACACGGTGCCTCTGTGAATAATGCAACATTCACTAACTCTACACCGCTCCGAGCTGCCTGTTTTGACGGTCACCTGGAGATCGTCCGTTACCTGGTGGAACACAGAGCCGACATGGAGGTAGCTAATCGCCACGGCCATACCTGCCTCATGATATCCTGCTACAAGGGCCACAAGGAGATAGCCAAGTTCCTCCTGGACCGTGGAGCTGATGTAAATCGAAAGAGTGTGAAAGGAAACACCGCCCTTCATGACTGTGCTGAGTCAGGTAGTTTAGATATCATGAAGATGCTGCTGAAGTGCAGTGCGCGCATGGAGAGGGATGGATACGGGATGACCCCACTCCTAGCAGCAAGTGTGACAGGTCACACCAACATTGTGGAGTACCTAGCTCATCAGCCTCGCACGTCAAGGGAGGAACGCATTGATGCACTTGAGCTCCTTGGAGCTACTTTTGTGGACAAAAAACGGGATCTCTTGGGGGCAATGAGATACTGGAGGAGAGCAATGGAGCTGAGGCAGCCAGGGGACAAAGCGGCTTCTCTGGCCAAGCCTCCACCTGGACCTCCCATCCCTGCCTATGGCTGTGCACAGGAGGTGAACACTGCAGACGAACTGGAAGCTTTGATCACAGACCCAGATGAAATGAGGATGCAGGCCTTACTGGTCCGTGAACGCATCCTTGGACCGTCCCACCCAGACACCTCCTATTATATCCGCTATAGAGGAGCTGTATATGCTGACTCTGGCAACTTTGAACGCTGCATTAGCCTGTGGAAATATGCTTTGGACATGCAACAGAGCAACCTGGACCCTCTCAGCCCCATGACAGCTTCAAGTTTCTTGTCCTTTGCAGAGCTCTTCTCTTTTGTACTTCAAGATCGAGCTAAAGGCACCCTATCAACACGCATTACCTTTCATGATCTGATGACTGTGTTGGGGAAAAGTGTAAGGGAGGTAGAAAGAGCAGTAGCACAGAGGGACAACCCTCCAGAAGCTCCACAGTTCACCAAGGCTCTCTCCATCATTCTTCACCTGATCTTTCTGCTAGAGAAGCTGGAGTGCACCCCAGAGCAGGAGCATCAGAAGAAGCACACAGTATACCGTCTGCTGAAGCTAAACCCCAGAGGTCGTAATGGCTTCACTCCCCTCCACATGGCTGTAGACAAGGAAACCACATCTGTGGGTCGCTACCCTGTGGGCCGCTTCCCATCTCAGGCGGTGGCATCACTGCTCCTTGAGTGTGGTGCGGATGTTGATTCACGGGACTGTGAGAACAACACGCCACTGCACATCGCTGCTAGCAACAGTTGTCCCGAGATTATGGCACAACTTATGAAAGCCGGTGCTCACTTTGACGCCACCAATGCACAGAGGAAGACAGCCTATGAGCTGTTGGATGAGCAGAGCAGTGGGCACCCTGCCCTTTACCCACTAAACTATGTCACCCTTCAGTGCCTGGCGGCGCGTGCAATTGAAAAGCACAGACTGCCCTACAGGGGACTCATCTCTGAGGAGATGGAGGCTTTCATTGAGCTGCACTGACCTTCACTACATCACCCCAAAAAGGCATCACCACACTACTCTTCTGATTATTCTTAGTCTTTATTATGACCTACCATCAACATCCTCTTAATTATCTGTGGTCTCTGTCTTCTTTTAAGTTGAGCTTCACTTCCTGCCCTAGTTGTACCAGCTGATTCTGTGTCAGACCAAACCGTAGCAATAAACCCTAATCTCTGGGCTTAAATGTTTGGCTGAGATCTGGCCAGTTGCATTATTCTGTTGTTAAGTCATGTAGATTTTTAAAGAGATTGAAGGTTTCTACTGCTATTTAAAGCTGGGTGAAACTTCAGTTTAATAGGCTTTAATGCAATTTTATTTTGCAGTATGATGGTGCTTGTGTGTGTTTGGAGGAAGTTAGACTTTAAGAAGATGGGCTTTGAAGGCATTTGATCAGATGAACCAGATAACAAGCATGAAAATGAGGAGTGAAACTAGAACCTGAAACTGTTTTGCAGAAAATTAAGAAACAAACTCAGCCACGCAAGTTTGCTCACTGGCGGTTTCTGCCTGGATTTTCTTGTTCAAACATACCATCTGTTGTATTTTTTTTTTTTTTTTTAATTTGGGAAGGTGTTGAACTTACTGTGCCAAATGTCAGACAAGAGGCTTTGTCCTGTTACAGACTGGAAATTGGTGGGAAAAAAGCAAAAAGCAAAAAAAAAAGTTCCTCATTAGAAGTAGAAGTAATAACAGAAGGTGGGGATGTGAAGCTTCAAGTTGTGTGTGGGCAAGCACAATTGCTGAGTATTTCAGACTGTGACAAGGTTGGATGGCCTGCAGAGCCATCATTTGCAAGGCTTTGATTCGATTGAGAACGAGTAGTACCCCTGACTATAACAAAGACACCAGGCACCATTGTTTGGCTAACACTCCCCAGTCTGTGCACAGACTTTTATAAGCTATGCAGTTTGTAATATTCCAATCACAGGCAAATTTTTTTTCATGCAAAACTCTGCACAAACAGCTTTTACCTGGTTTTATTCCGTTTCGAATGCTTTTATTAACATGATAATGCATCAGAAATGTGGCTGTTCCTTTGACAATGAACTAGTTTCTTCAGAATTTAACTAAGTGTTTTTCCTCTTTTTTGTTTTGTCCAAATTAACATTTTCAAATGAGAATCTAAACTGTGCCTACATCCCTCTACACTCAGACATGAACAAATGTATTCAACACACTGTTAAAGAAACACTCTCATATTTGTAGATAACAACAGAGCTTTGGCTTTTTTGTTGATGTCTTTGAGAGAAGTCACAGATTAGATCCGAGAACATTTATTAATTCAGTTTTGGTGTGAATTTTCCCTTTAACCCCTGATGCAGATCACACAAATGAAACAGATGGTTCTGTGGCCGTTCCTGCATCTTAGTCTTATTTTTAATAGTCTCTCTTTTGTTTATCTTGTGTTATCATGAATGTTTTGTCTGTCTGTGCTAAGCACCACTAAGTTGAATGCACACTGAGAGGCTCTGAAGTTGAATACAGACTTACATTCAGGCTCTGAACTGTTGCTGCCTTTCTCTCACTCAACCGATTCATTTAACAGATGATAACTCAAGAACAAAAGTGTGTTTGAGATACTTGAATAAAATTCAGTATCACAACAGAATGTGTGTGCTTGTATGTGTATGGTCTTTGTTCTGGTGTTTTCCACATGAGTAAAGCCCCTCTGGTTGGATTAACCTGTAAGACAATGTAAAAAACTCATACCTGTTTCAGTTCTATCACTGGTGTTTCAGTTTGGAGAGCTCTTGCTTACAACTGTGGCATTTGCCATCATACATATTTAAAATGAAATGGTGATAGTACCAGTGCATCCTTTCCGGCCCATCAACACAGCCAGCTCCATAAATTAGACAGTGAAATTTCTGAGTGCATCAAAGGTGTTACAGCAGCTAAATAATATGAAAGATTTAGTGTGCAGTTCTTGTTTTTGCCAACCTAATTCAGCACTTTATACCAAACATGGGTTTTGCACTGCTCTGCTCACATAAACTTGAGGACACTGAAATAAAGCATAACAGAAACTTGATCTTTCCGAGTCCTGCACTCTTAAAGTATAAATAGAGTGCAATTAACGTCACTGCTGCAGGGCAGTGGTAGAGACAGGGCACTTACCCTGCTAATTTTAGGGATCTTTTGCCCTAGCTTCAATTCTGAAAATGGGAATACTGTAATGCTATACAGTCAGACAGGTCAAAGGGTGAACGGCAGAGATAGTGCCCTGACAACAGAGAAAGCATTATTCTAACTAGGAGAACAGCTTAAGCTAATTAATTAAAAAGATGACAACTGCTGGAAAGGCATCTTAAAGCATAAATATTAATTATCGGCTATTGTTACTGTTCAGGTAAATGAGACAGGTGTCTAGTTAGCGTGACTATTACATACTCTCCAGCTGTTAAATGGGATTTTAAATGCCTGACATGTATTCATCCCACTAAATGCCTATTGTCATAAATCCTCCATAGATTCAGGAGCTGCCCTACTGAGGACCTGACCTTTGACCTCTCTGTAGAAGGTGCTGAGTAATTGTGGTAATTGTGACATTTAAGTCTACATTTATATATTGGCACAAGAGCACGCTCAATAAGGTTAAAAGGTCAAGGAAACTGGAGAGTGTGGAGGACAGAGTAAATGACTCCCAGGGTTTTTATAGTTAAAACACTCCAACTGTGTGTTTGTTACCAAAATAGAAACATGAAAATGACAAGATAAAAGCAGGAAAACAAAAAAATACAATTAGAATTGCTGGCAAAAATATTTTTTGGATTTTGCCTGATGTTACAAGAATAAAATAGACTATAAGCAATGTTTTATTTCTTTTCTTGCTTTTCTTGGTCATTGCATTCAAAGACATTCTGTCATCCTTTTTAGTTTTTGTGAATCATAACTTCCCTAACTATACTCAGAAGAAAAGGAAAAAAGTACATAATTCCTCAATAAAATAAATTTTTAAAAAGTTACTTATGCAGTTGTGTACAGGAATCCTTCCCTTGGCCTTAGAAACTGGGAGATTTACCCAAATTCCAGAAGAAAACAGACTTTGTGGACTGTGTGGTTTGGGGGGAGTGGAAAATGAATCACATTTCATTTTGTATTGTCTTCTATATGATGAAGTGAGAGCCTCGTTGTTTGATGAGATGTTTATCTGAAGCCCTGATACGTATGTTCTGGAGCACTGATGATGACGAGATGAAATACTTATTTCAAATGTATATAAATAAATATTATTTGTTTGTAAAGCCTGGAAAAAGTTGTGTTTGTTGAAATAGGTCAGTACATTGTCTTGTTTATATCTATTGTGCCTATTTGGTCTTTGGTGCCTTATAAGCCCATGTAAGGACTGGACATATTCTTACGCAGGACACAGTAATAAAAATTAATGAATCAATTCATTAATTCGTTCATTCATATACAGCCTTAAAACTAACTAAAACCAACCAGAAATACATGCAACTAAAGAAAAGCTCCCTTTCTCCTGTCCTATATATGCATTATAACATTAAAAAGGGGGACCATCAGTAAGATGTGCGTCCACTAGATGTCACTAGTAACAAAGAAAGTCAATGAGTGGAAGCCTTTGTCCCTGAGATAATGGGGAAAAGTGTAGTTTCCAATTACCATCAGAAGCGTGTCAGGTTAATTTTACTGTTTCTGCCGAATACATTGTCGAGCAGTCTTTGTGTCAAGGAGCACTGAGAGACAAACTCACTTGCATAATATGAGCTTTTAGCATATAAGGCAGAATATGCATTTTTTATTAATGTATGTGGCTGCACAGAAATCTAGATTGGCAGAGTTGCTGACACCACTGCACTGAGTCTGTCTGGGGTCACCACAGAGGTTCAAATAAAGACTTCTTCATCCTGTCCCAATGTGTTACACCATCCTCCAACACCTCACAGTGTTCCCTTTTGGCAGTTGTTTGTGTCATATTTTGTGACCTAAATAAGCCCTAACCTAAGAAATACAATGTGTCGGTCTCTTTCACATCTTTTCTTGCAAATACAAAAGGCTTTATTATATTTTTCAAATGATTTTTCTAAAGCTAAATACATGGGTTTAAGTGCCACTCAGGATGTAATAGGTTGCATTCTTTAACATGCATGGTGTTTCTTTATTCTATTTATATTGGCCTGTCTATATTTTTTTATGTCACCATCTAAAGGCTAGGCATTTTATGCTGCTTATTTGACTGAAGAGTAGTCCATTTGACCTTGCTTGGAGCATTTGTCAACAGACATGTCTCAATGCTGGCCTTCATGCGAACTGCCATATTAATATGAAATGGATGAATTAAAAGCACTGAAATGACATTATGAATAATTTATACAGATGGAAATCTCCTCTATCATTATCAATGGACAAAATAATAGAAGTACATCCATTAACGCAGGCCTGTTGTGCTGCATTAGCTGGTCACTATTAGATAAAAGTAAGGTTAAAACTCCTATATAGAGCATCTGTTGTCCTGGACCACACGCAGTTACCGTCCCCTACATTATTGGATTATTTGCCTCCTACAGTATTATTAATATGTTTCTGTATCTTCCTGCTGTGACTTGACATTCCCCTGCAAAATTTGAACGTCCAGGTATAATTTAGTGAGGGAGTTCTGCACTGTAGAAGCTGATATGGGGCTCTGACTCTGTACTCCTGCCAACAGCTATAATTAGACACTATATTATGGGAATCTACATGGTTTCAAGGTGCTTATCTTCATTTTAGCCCCTGGGGACCATGGAGGGAAAAAAAAAAAAAAAGTCAGTCACCAATACACATGGCTGGCCTACCTCAGCAGCCACCTCTTTTGCACCACTGAGCGTTCAAGTCAGAGCTGAAGAAGGTGGGGGATGTGGGGGTTGTAATGGGGGTAATAGGGGTGATGGAGGATACGGTTGCTATTGGAGATCTTGCCTGCATCACGTCATGTGTAGGGGGAGGGGAGGGGGAGAGCCACGGTGAGTGAGTGAGAGAGAGAGAGAGAAAGAGAGAGAGAGAAAGAACAGGGAGGGGGAGGAGAGGAGGTGAGAGAGGGAAGAAGGAGGGCATTAACGGAGAAGGCAGGGAGTATCAATGACATCAACCAGCAGTCTCTGAGGCCGCCCGACCGGCTATGCGCTCCCGACAAAAGGGCTGAGGAGCAGCCGTGACCCGCTGCGCTCCCGAGAGGTCGACCCCGACAGGACTGTGGAGGAAAACACCGGCGATGTGTGCATGCATCCTCCACAAAGGCAGACCCTTCTCTGAGTGGAGCTCGGCTGCTGCCACTGGATTACATTTATCCTTGCTGTTTCCGAGGAAGCTTTCAGCTGCAAATCCACCCACATGAATCTAGCAGACAGTAAAGAAGACGGAGCACTTCCTACCGAGGTAACCAGCATCCTCCACCCGTGTTAAGAGTTGCTGTTTGCAGTCGTGCACCCCACCCAGATGGGTCATTCTCACTTGTCGAATTGCCTTTGGAAAACTAATGAGGTAAAAGAATATCCCAGCCCCGGAGTGAAATTTCAACGTTAAGCGCGTCTCAGTGGCCGATGATGCTCTTTTGCGTTATTTTCTCTTGAATCCCGGCATCACTTGAGACTTTGTTGAAACATTTTTAGCTCTAAAGCAGTCCTCAGTGTTGTGTTGTGTTGTGTTATGTTGTGTTTGGTTGTGCAGAGGTGATCGGGCTGGTTGGCAACAGCGCTGCGAGTGCGCGTCCCCCTTCACCCCCTCCTTATTGTTGGCTGGGCAGCATGAGGGACCCGGGCAGGCTGGCAAAGCCTTTGTTCATCATCCACTCATGTAAAGTGGCTTTTTCTGATGGCCATTTCAAACACTTGCAGATGCATTTGCCTGGTGTTGGATCCTGATTTTTAGGTTGGTTTTCTACAATAATAGGAAAAATATACTGCAACATGAAGAAACCAAATAATGGTCTTAATGAAAAAAATACATAAATCCAATAGCTTTGCCATTTATACTGATTCCTTTTTTTTGTTTTTTTGTTTGCACTATTTCAACAGTGAAGTAATGGCACTCTGAGATAATGACATTCACAGGACTTTTGAGGAAGCTATCACACACACATTCTGAATTCATAACAGCTATTATTCTAATATCAGAGGGTTTCTGGCATGTAAGGCACCAGGTGGCAAGGCGGATGGACTTATTTAGCAAGACTGTTTTCTAGACAATAGAATGGCTGCTGCATCTGCTACTCTTAAGCATTACTTAAAACGAGCCCATCTGCACATATAGGCAGTGTTTTTCTGAGTCCATGGACCTCTCATATGCCTATAATTATACGCAGTAGGATTTGATGTTAATGCAGCCACTCACGCGTATAGGCAGAGTGTAATTTAATGATACGTCCATTCATCCTGACACATTTTCCGAGGGCTATTGCTTGTTTGGGGTTTAATCATGTCCACTAAAATGCTTGTTAAGGTTTTTGGTGTTTCCACTGTGTGGCCTGTGTAAACTGGAAAATCGCCCTGTCTTGGTGAAACCAAGGGAGGTCTTCCTCCTCACAAACACAGATGGGAAATTTTCCCTGGGGCACTGTGCGTTTGCTGGTTATTGTTCCACACCATTTCCACATCCCTAATTATTTTAATCAGTCATTTTTACACATGGATTCCTCTCTTTAGCAAACACTTTTTTTTTTCACCCAACTGAAAAATATACAAGTCAGTCCTCTGTGATGAAAGACAGGTACATGGATATAAATATTTCAATTATGACGACAGGAGAAAGTCATTATATAGAAGCCTGACAAATGTTATCAAATGTGCTCCTCCAAAAGTCAAAAGATATTCAACCTCACATAATTCTCCTCTATTAGCAGCAGTAGCTTATGAAATTCGTGACGGCATATACTACCTTAAATATCATTTCAAAGCATTCAGCCTTGATTGGTTGCCTGTTCTTTCTAAGCACATACCACTGTAGGATCCATCCGCACATGAATATGCCGAATGACGTTCTCTCCCAGAGGACCAACTTTGGTTTCACGTCAAAGGCCTCATTGAAGTCTTGTTCTCAGATTCTTGCAGCAGCGTTAGCCTAACTCATCCACTCTCTACTTTGCTCTCTTGTGTTATGTGTTTTGCCCATGCATGGATTTTGTCAAAATCTCTGTGTACACTCTGTGTTAGCTTTGTTGCACAAGTCAGCTGTAAGAAGAGAAAACATCAAGGCATTCAACTTTGATGCTGGGAGCGTAGCCACCTGTATTACAAGCAGACAGAAACTTTGTTGTTGTCGAGGCATTGATATTAATTGACCTTTTCAAAGCCTTCCAAACAGTGAGCTTTTGTCTGCTTTGCTTCTCTGCCTGTTTATTCAGAGGATGCTGAGAAACAGTACAGGAATGCAAAATGAACCCTTAGGGTCTGGCCTATATGAGACATAAATCTAACAATATAAAAAGAATGATTTTGGATACAATGTAGTAATTTTAAATATCACATATAAAATAACATATAATGATGACTTTAAGCATAAAGGCTCTTGATATCTAGTATTTTTAGTGGTGTTCAGAAATGATTAAATAATGTTTGTGACTTCATTTAGAACCATACTGTGATTATCTAATCTCATTTCCAGTTCTATTTTACTTTAAATGTTAAAAAAGCAGTTCAATAGTACAGTGTGCACATCTTGAAAATACGCCAGAAGTCTTCTGATAGTGGTTTAATTATATTGTTCACCCTGTACATGTTAATAATTAATGTAAAAGCACATTCACCCAAACTGTGCTCTGCCATTAGAGTTAAAATGCATAGTGTAAAGACTTGAACTTTTGACATGTAATACAAGTAATGGACATGAACATAAATCATATATTTTGCACTTGTGCCCAAAAATGCAAATAATTAATTTTCTGTCTTTAAATTACACTTTGCTGGAAGATGATGTTGTAGAGAAAATGCTTTTATTAAACGATAACCCAGTATGAGTGCAGATATAATGGCACTGGTATTCAGTAAATGATTAGATTAAATGATCACCTAGCTGTGTTTCTGCAGAGTCATACTGTTGTGCACAGCTTTGAATGTTGATTAGTCTTGCATTTTATTTTTGGCTTCTGCTTAGTTTAATTGGAGGTTAAATATGTCATTTAGCAGAGCTTTTACATTAAAAATATGGAGAGACACCTACAGTGTAATTCACATGATGAATTTAAGGGCAGTAGAGACAATTATAGATGTTTTTTTTTGTTTTGTTTTCAACCACTAGGTCATTCTCTATCCATGTATCCATGTACGTACACAGACGCTCTGTGTTTTCCATGTGCATATGAGTGAAGGCTAAGAGATATGTTGTGACTTGACTGATGCCCTTCTCCAGATGAATCAGAGATTCTGATGTGTCAGCAGGGATGAATAATGCACACTCCTTCACTCCTTCTTCTCATCCTCCCTTCTCCACCTCTTGTCTTCAGTCATTTGCCTCGCTTTTCATCACAACTGCCACTTCTGAAGGCATCCTCACAGCCCTACTCATCCCTCCCCCTTCTTCCCTCCCCCTTTGTGTAAAAGCCATTGCCATTGCTACTGCCTCAGTGTCCTCTGGTCAACCCAACACTGCACTGCTCCAGCAGCTCATTTTTATATGAGATATTTTGCTGTTGTGTTAGAGATCTACTTTGACAGAAATTATATTTGCAGAAGTTTCTGGAAACTCCATGAAAAGAAACTTTTATTTAGCTGTTTTGTTCTGCTGACATTTGCTCTGAAAAATGGCTAAATGTTGATGTACACAGTTCATTAACAAATCATAGACGGAGGATGTGCAGTCATTGACTCACGTTGACAGTTACATCCCTGACTGACAGGAGTCATTAGGAGGGAAGGGCTGACTGACAAGATGGCTGACAATGCAAAAGACAAACTGCCTAATCAGAACTTGGAGGAAGACTAGACACCATCGTCTTTGAAGTGTACTGCGAGCCGTTAATATATGTTCAAACACCCGAATATTCTGTGCATCCCGCTTCAAGCGCTTGACAAGTCCTCATGAGTATTTTCAACTCCTAAGAAAGTCTTCCTCGATGCGTGCATTGCGGGTGGGATGAATTCATTTGACTGGATCTAAGCCATTTTTGCAAAACATGAACTAAAAATACTCACCAGTATTTGGTTTATGTGAATGTTGATACAGACACTGCTCATGTCTTGTCATATTGACATTCTATTGCTATATTTTAAATTATGTATCAAAATTAGGATGCAATTATATATGAATATATAAATATATTTTACTACATGACATTGGGGAAAAACTTGCACTGGAATGTTTGTTTTTGGGATGTATATTGCAAAAAAATACAGGAAATTTCACCAGATGACTTGAAAGGATCAATTTGGAGTGAATAAATCATTAACTAACAAATTACTGCAAATGGGGGTTTTTAGACACTGAATCTCACTAAAACTGTGTATTCCTTACTTGAAATCAAGGTAAATCATCATTTTAAATGATGAAAAAAAGTTTAACTAAATGCATTTCCCATGCAGAAACCCAAAAAAAGCGGTGCCAGGCACACATAATAAAGGCCCCTCGCAAAAGCTGATTTGCCCTATCTCTTATCATTGCAAAAACACATTTTTGGTGACCTTGACTTTGATCTTTGACCTACATTCACCAAAATTTAATGGGATCTATTCTGGACCACCTTGCACCTTTCCTGAAAATTTCATGGAAATTGGTCCAGTAGTTTTTGTGTAAAGTTACTTGAAAACAGACAGACAAACAAAAAAAGCGAACCAAAAAAGATTCGCTTTTAAAGGGTTAAAAAGAGACCTGGTGCTGGTGCCACCTGTCCTGTAGTCTGCTGTAGTCAGTCTTTACAGAGGCAAAACAAAGAAAAGGCATTGGCATGCTTTCTTGTGCCAGTTAGTGAAAGAACATCTTTATTGCTTCACAGAAAGTTTGCTTTACTGAAAGACCTGTACCGTGCAGAATGAAAAGAGACGACGTCCAGGAACTTTACACCTCCATTCCATCACCACAGCTCACAGGCAGAAAACTTAAAAGTGAGAAGATTAGACTCCCTCCAGGGTCAGTGACAGCGTTTTGCAGTTCGTCATATGTTAGTGTGTGCATGTGTGTGTAGGTGCAGGAGGTGGCAGGGGCTGTTTGACACGACTCTTGAATATAGCCTCACATTTGTTTGTGGCATTTCATGATTACTCTGTCTGCACAGTGCTGAAGGATGCCAGGTTGGATGAAGTGTTTGTTTGACTGAGGTGAGAGTAATGGCTAGTCATTGGTGGAAAGCATCCGTGCGCAAGTCTGTTACCCTTGACAAGCATTTCATCTCTCGCTTACTGAGACACTCTCTCTGTCTGATTTCAGCAATGAGTCTGAGGACAAATGCAGTTTTTCTACCCCATTACTCCGGTTTTCAATTCTATTCACAACTTTATCGTCCCTCAAGGAGAAATTCATTTGGCGTCACAAATCTCATCTCCATCAGGAAGTCATGCAATGGCTGGTTAGTGACAGAACAGCTAAGGCTGGTCGGCTGTGTAGCACGTAAATAGAATATTGTTCAGCTGTAGAAGCAGCCCTTAAAAATCACATCTTATTTCTATTCGACGTTGAATTAATGTGGATGTTGCTGCATATTTTTGTGAGTTAATCTCACTTAATATCACATACCAAATAGTAAGGAATGAGAAATGTTAAGATTTATGTTCCATAGATGAGCTCAGTGTTGTTGAAGTGCTATGTTGCGGCTGTGAGATAATGAGCTCTCAGTGGACAACATACCTGTGTCATGTGACCATGCCTGACAGGTGATACCATGGCAGCGCAAATACACAAGAGAGTGTTGGATCCTAAGCAAACACAACATTGTTTCTCATGAAAATTAATTAGCACCTCCCAAAGGGACTGGGGATATTTTACATAAACCAAGAATGAATAAAGGGATACTTTTAGATAGCAGCACATAAGTGGGTAACTGTAAACAGACAGTGAAGATCTCTGCTTGTTAAACTGTTTTATCTTGTGCCAGGTGTGCATTGTGTGTGAAACGGCAGTGGAGTGTGTGCAGAGGATAATTTCAATTGTATGTCTATAAAAGGATTATTCCATTTCTGGCTACAACAGAGTTTATATTAATTACATCCCCACTGGATGATTCTATATGATTGATCAATCAATATGAGGTTATTAAAACATAGTGCTGTGTTTCTCAAGGCTGCTATATCACCCTAAAGACATGTCTATCAGCGCGCCCTCAGATTTGCTTTACACCGTGTTATATTTTGTCTTTTTGAATGATATGTTGGTTTGGCTTAAAAGCACAAGCAGGACGGGGAAAATGGCTGGCATGTCTCATTAATGAAGCCCAAATGGAAATATGGTGATGGCCAGAATGATGACAATGACGGCCAGGAAGATGAAGGTGTTCTCTGTTGTCAGGGAGCCTTATTCCTGCTCCAGGAGAAGCTCACTAATTGGCTGCAGCGTGGCTTGGCTGACAGTGTCTTGAGTATGTGTGTGTGTGTGTGTGTGTGTGTGTGTGTGTGTGTGTGTGTGTGTGTGTGTGTGTGTGTGTGTGCATGATTGTGTGTTCTGCTCAATGGACTTTTAATCATTCATTTTATTCAGAAATGATGGTGAAGCTTTGGGGAATTACAACCACACCCAAAGACAGACAGACAGACAGACAGACAGCGATAGATAGATAGATAGATAGATAGATAGATAGATAGATAGATAGATAGATAGATAGATAGATAGATAGATAG
>JAPTYQ010000010.1:13012303-13025457 GCA_029814465.1 Ostorhinchus cyanosoma
CATACCAAATTGACTTTATAGATTGCCAGTGACCCAGAATGGATCTCATTAAATTTTGGGAACAGTAGGTCAAAGTTGACATTTTTAATTAATTTTTAAAGTCTTCCCATTCACTCATAAAGGGCGAAATATGTGCGAGGAGTGGGGTTTGTTGTGCCAGGTGCCATTTGTTGAAAATATAAATACATTATGAAGAGGAAACTCACACAACGGTGACAGTTGACCACATGAAGTCTTGCAAACTGACAGTAAATTTGTAAACTTCATCAGGCCCTATGTAGCTGAGTTGATTTACAGTACACTATTATCCACCACTATAGTCAAGAAGTATTTCAGGAAAAAATGTTATCAAATGAACTGAAGCTGTGAAAGCCTGACTTGGCAGATGCGTGGGCTGTCAAACAGACATGTCAAAACCTGACATGGCAGACATTGAAGCCTTCTACTCATTAAAGGAGGAAAAAAACGAAACCCCAGATCACTTATTAGAGGGTCAACATTAACCCAATAAAGACCCAGTGCTACTTTGGTGTCAGTTCCCAAATTAATTTTTTTCTCCATTTAACTGTTCCTAAGTGATTTATCACAGCTTCTAATATTATCGTCTATATTTTGCATTTTCTGTGAAAATGAGGTACTTTATTCTATTTAATTTACTGATCATAAAGATGTTAAATTAAAGCTCAGATTAAAATTGAGGATTATTATATTAAAAACAAAGAAAGCTTAAGAAAAAGTGACTTTTTTAATAACTAAGCGTAAACCAAGTGCGTCTGTTCCATCCACTGACATTTATCAAAATCCATGGGTTTTACTGGTGAATCATTGTTGTAGAAAATGACGGTGTTTCCATGGTAACTACAGAGCCTCTGAATGTCCAGATGGGTCATATCTGATGACCATGAACAGATGACAAACTGCATTTTACATCAATTATTTACATGTATTGATAGGATTAGTGGACCACCAGTTATTAAACATTTTAGATCAGTCGATGTTTTGGTCGCTGGTGACTGTTTGGGTTTTTATGGGTTAAAACAAATTAAACTGGATTGACTTCTGGAAATAAAAAATAGCCAACAATATTTCATGGCCACTAGTGATGTAACACATCTAGATGCATCTGAACTGATTCATTTTGGACTCAAAGTTGAAGTCCTTGCCCTAATATGAATAAAATATAATTACGTTTGTGGGTGAAAACATTGAAGATCTGAGTACATTAATAAATCACTCATTTTAGTTTTTATTGGTTTTTGGAATATGTCCCAGCTTTTCATGAGGTGAAGTTTGTAAATCCAGCTCATTACAACCATTATTCAGTTTTGACAGAGTTCAAAATCAATAGCTATGGAAATAGGAGTTTGCCCGCTTTAGGTATTTAACTGATGTTCCTCTTATCTTTTTCCCCGCCCAGCCTGAAATTGGGTGAAATGAACACAGTGAATAAAAAATGTGAAAGTGAGATCAGCTTGACAGAGACGGTTAGAGATGAAGCGAGAGCTTGCAGCTTGAGAGAAAGGGAAGCGTTTGTGGAGACAGATCAGGGGGATGAATACAGAGGAATCACACCTCACGTTTTCGACAGTTTGTTCAGCTTTGTTTATGCTGCTCTGTATAGATGATACAGTGTCTCCTGGAGTAGGCAGACACGTATTTTCTCAGCCATTCTCACTCAGCCGTCCTCAGGGAGAATGAAAGTGATGGTGAGGCGAAACCATTTTGTTGTTACTTCATCCATATTCTCTGTGCTCCTCAATGCTGCCAGCTCTGATATCTCCCCACTGTCAGCCAATATCCTTCACTGATCACCGGTGCCCTTTGTCAACCTTGTGACTGTAGTTACACTTGCAGAGTTTGCCATTACGCTGTTTATCAAATTTTATATTCCCACACTTATCACAACTTTTTTATAGAGCACTAGTGTTTGCTGGTAGCTGTTGCCTTTCCTACACAGTGATGTTTATGGCTACTACACCCATTTCAAGTATAATATCCTGCAAACTACTGATGCGTTAAAGTGGATGCTTACCACTGTGTTGTATAGAATACCTTTTATGTAATTGCCTCTGTGTAAAACGATTGTGGATTGAAGGTAGGGGTCCGATCTGGGCGTACAAGGAAAAAGCAGTGAACAGACTCAAACATAACATATGTTTTATAGGATGTATAGCTGCAGCAGACAAAACAGCAGTGGTTGTTTTACAGCTGTCATCGTGGTTGGGTGATGTGACAGTATTTACAGTGCAAAAGTACAAATATTTCTGTCAGGTTTTATATGTCAGCACAGTTTTCCTGTTTCCTGATCTTGCAAATCTGCAATTCCTGCAGGATAAAGGACTGCTTAACATGTTAAAATCAGCAAAAGTTGAAAACATTGTTCTTATTTGTATTAAAGCTGGATAATGAGACATTTATACGCTGCAGCCAAGAGTAGCGAAGTAAACAGATGAAACTGGGGCTTTTTTGACAACCAATTTAAATTCAACATAGTGGAGATTTAGCTCTACTGCTGCTCGCTGATGTTGCCATAGAATATAAAAATTAGCTATCACTTCTTATCAATATACCTTTGACAGTAGCAAAGTGAATATATTAACAGATTAGAGGAAAGAAGAACTGCGGGGTTTTCAGGCGACTACTTTCAGGTGTAACCCTATTTCTGCACGCTGTTGTAATGGGACAAACAATTAACTTTCACTTCTGCACGCTCTATTTCAGCGGCGTTATCGTTTCGTCTGGAGCCTTGAAGCTTATGTTTTGAATGAGGGCTAATTGACTTAATGCTTTTAACTTGAGTGTTCTGTCATGTGAGGCAATTGTTTTTGCTAATGTGAATCTACCAAATAAAAGGATAAGATGATGAATTACAAGAAGGTTATTTTACACCAATTCATAGTTCAATTTACGTAATAATTAATGCACTGTGGTATGTAGTGTTAACCACCCCATTTGTAAATGAAATCGTTTTTTTTCCCGTCTTCTTCTCAAAATTTGACTCATTTATTATCTCATTTTCAGCCCCAAAAAAGTTTGGTATGTCTCTCCGTTTTTTAATACTGTCCACTTGATTGTCACCGAGACCTATTTTGTCCTTTGCATACTACACGAGGCTGACTCACAAGCACAATATGTAAGTCCACATATCACATCAATGAAACAGTAGCAAGACAAATGGCTCAGTGAGATTCACTGCGGGGTTTAATAGGATTTCAAATCACCAAAAGCATCACAAAGCTGAAGAACAAAATGCACTGTATAATGAACCAAACACTGCAGTGAAATGACTTGGAGGAAATCAATTACACCTGAGCTAGGCACAAAATTGCACTAAGATGTGTTATGGATGAAACACTCTTTTAAGATCTGTTTAATGGGGGCACCTTCCAAGCAATGCCTCTGATATTGTGGAAGGCTGCCAGCTCCTGTTGGACCTCATCCAGGGATCTGTTTTGGGCCACAAACATTGTTTTCTCTGTGTCTCTTCTTTTCTCTCTGTTGAGTGTTAGAAACATTTTTATGGTCCATATGGATTAGGATGAAAAATGATATTGAGAATGACTTCGCTCAAATCCCACAAAAGACTGGGCTCGTAGCCGTTTCATGGCCCATAAGTATCTATCATCTGGTGGTGCCGTCCTACTCCGAGGAACTTTTCAAAAGGTGGCCGTCGACTGTCGCGAAAGCCATTTGTACACACCTACATAAAACCTCCAGACACACACACACACACATCATCATCATCATTAACTGGAGGATAGAAACATATGGCACTGTATGGAGCTGAACTTTTCCTGACATCTTTATATCTCAACCAAAGCATTCATCTACTTTTCCATGCCATCTGCTGCACTGGTTTAGATGAGTGTGAGGAGAACCGTGACAAGCTATCTGTCTAATTCCGACATTTGGGATTGAGATGTGGAGAGTTTACCTAAGCACTTACACATCCTAGACCTACACTGTAACAGATGGCATGCAATATGGACCCTAAGGTTGGCTGCTGGGTAATGGATGGACCTGTCTTGGCTGAGATTACAAACGTTCTAGTTATGGGCACGGTCAGAGTTCACACCATGTTTGTTTCAAGCAAAATAGACAAATTCAAAGTCAGCTGTATACTGGACTTATGGTATTTTAATCCAAGAGCAGTCCTGCAAAATTTGTCTTTTTTTTCTCTCCTCTATGTATCCATCTTATGAAAACTGGATCTGACAGTTATTTCATCAGGACTGACTGAAAAACGTCAACGGAAATTGCTTCTGTCATAGAGGTTACATTTTGATTTGGTTTTGTTTATCTGTTTTTTACTCTGCAGAATGTCACAAGAACAGATTTTAATCAAATTCATTTAGAAATCAGGACAGAGGGCACAAAACAATAGTTTTTGTAGTTTTTTTTCTGTAACAGATAAATACAAGTGTTTTTTTTGTGTTTTTTTAAGATCTGTGTCAGATCTGTGAGAATAAATATCGATAGCCTAAATATAAACCAGTCATTATTCTTATTTTGAATTTATCTTGAGATTATTTTACTGAATAATGATTTTTCTAAGAAATTTTAAATCACGTTGTTGCATTGCTTGTGATTATTTGTTAGCTTGTCCAAATATACAGTATTTAAGCATTCAGTTTTCTGTAAAAGTGAAAGGGACCATTAGTGTACATTTACAAGACGGCCTTTTTATGTAAAAGATTAATGAAATAAATATTAAGTAAATTTACTTCAGAACATCGTGGAACATTTTTGCTCCTCCACTTCAGGAAAATATAGATGTCAGTACTAAAGGTTGTCATGTAAGTAGTGCTCATATGCAAATGCTTTAGCCTGAGAGCTTGTTTGAAAAGTTAACTTTTTTAACTTAATGTGCTAAAAATAGCATCCATCCATCTTGAATGCTTAAGTCCAGCCCCAGTTAAAAGTTAATGTCCCACCTCATCATGGGAGGCTGGACTCCAGGTAATCTGTTTGACCTAAATGTTCTGCCAGAGCTATCAGGTTAGCAGTATCTGTTGTCATCTGATCAGCTGGGTCTCAGCCCAGCAGACATAATACACCGTCCGCGATTTCACAGCAGCTCAATTTACTGAAGTCACATCTCATTCTGGGTCTGTCAGCAGCTTCCAGACTCACTAACAAACTGCTCTCCTTCTTCCTCTACTTCTCTGCTATCTTTCACTTTCCCTTTTTACAGCATTTTGTCCTGTTTTTCCACACTAACTGGTTATTTCTGCACTACACTGTGTGTTTATGTATGTGTTGCTGACCTTTTTGTCTGCTTATACACTGAACACCTGTCTTTCGCTATGTATGGCACTGCATGTTTTGCATAAAAAAAGATTTCAATCGCAGATTTTAAATTCGTGCTGATAGTTAGCCATATGAGCTGCTTCCAGCTGTCAGATGAGTTCTTGTTTGCACAGCTCCACCTGTCCAGCTCCATCTCTCCTCCACTCTGTCTTTCTCTCACTTTTCCTTCTGCTTCTACCTCTTTATGGAGAAAAGCTCAGCTTGTAGAGCTGATAATTTATTCCTGTTTATCTCCCAACTCTGCCCTGTACCGCAGGGAAAAGAGAGAAAGACGAGGGCAGGGGCTGTTTTCCTTTCATGTAGCTGCAGAAGACAGAAGCGAATGGATGACAGCTTCAACTCGCAGGGCTTCGGTTCCCAAAACACATTCAGACGATACATACATGTACCTGAGCTCACTGTAACTTCCCTGAGCCTCTCCACTTCAGTCTGTTGTGTAATTAGGAGATTTACCCATACACTCACACAAACATGCAAATGGTCTATTTATCTGTATGAAACCACTTAGCACTTACCAGGCTCGGTTTTTAAGATTTAATAAGTAAAAGCTTTTTTTTACCATCAGGCATTAACCCTGTGTTAATGTATTTGCAGTGGGAAGTCACTGGTCAGTGCATTAACTCAAGAACTGGGCTTAATGGTGACATTTTTGTACTTTCAGTGTGTGTCTACCACTCTAATGGACACCACATCACATTAAGGAGGCAAATATTAATCTTTTCACCACATTTTTGTCAGCTGTGGCTACTCACATATTCCCAAACAAATCATAAGGTCTCGCAAAATAGAAATGAATTGTTGAGGTTCAGTAACTGCAGTTGCACCATATTGTTTCATCATTGTATCATTTATCTAACATTGTCAGGCTTTTGCTCCATATTGTCAAATGTTTTGCCTGCTTGGTACAAATCTATTGAGTAACCGTCATTGAAGATGGATAATTCCTCTGTTTTTCCATTATAGATTTCTACCTTTTTGCTTGTTAAAGATTAAAAAAATACAGGCAAATAGTATGGAAAATGTCTGGCCATAATTTTAATATATTATATATATTCATATTACTATATTTAAAGCATGTTGTTTTGTGTAGCTCAATTTTTCGGTTTTATTTGCTGAGGATTCATGACAGGAAGGTCACTGCCTCCAAATACAACACAATTAAAGGCAAATTAAAATATACTTGTAGTAAGTAGTAATACTGTTGCTCATATTTGTAAGAAAATATGTTTGTAATCTGGGTGAAATCACATTTAACCTTAAACACCTCAGTTACCTTGACTAAGTACTGTACCAAAATGACTTTAGCTGGTTAAAGAATCACTGATTATAGTGCAATTTTTTAATATTTAGGTGTGTGATAATCTTTGATAATCTCGTTAACATGCTCAGGCTCAACCTAGCTGTGTGTGTAGCTGCATAATTGTGTTTTTAGTAAATTATAGAGATGTTTTCAGAGTCTCATGTGGAGACTTGACTCCCTTATGGGAACAAAATGGATGTCGTCATAATGTAAATCAGGATATATGAGCATGAAGACTGTTTGTCTAGGGTACAGATAAGGGGTAAGTCTCCAGGGGATAAATATTAGTGTAAAGCTAACATGTGTACGTGTGTGCACTCATGTGTGCGCCTTGTGTGTGTTGCATGTGCCTTGAGTCGTTATGTGCCTTTTTCCTCTTTGTGCAATGCAGCAGAGTGTAATCCATGGTTTTGTGCCTTCTCCTCAGGCTCCATGTCAAAGTCAGTTTCAGATGAGATGAATGTGACAGAGCAGACTCAAAGAGCAAAAAAAAAAAAATCACTGCTGGTATATTCAAAAGGCCGCCATCCAAAAAAAAAAAAAAAAAAAAAAAAGAATAGAATAGAACCCTGTGTGAAACAAAAGCAACAAAAGAACACCTGACAAACGCTGTGTATAATTATAGCACATTTAGGGAGACACTGTTTATCACAGTGGGGATCAGGGTAGGAAGATAAAAATTGAGGAAGTAAGAGAAACAAGTGACGAGTTAAAGAGCATTGGCGGGTCGTTGCCGTGGGGGAGAGCTGTTACTGTAGCTGCTGAGAGAGAAACTGGCTTTCTTCATGGCAGCAGTGAGCCTGCTGTTGGAGAGGAATCACTAGCTTGTAAAAGTAGACAACAAAGCCCCTTTTAGTGTCATCTAAGTTTAGAAAAGTTATGTTTTTGACTTGGTTTTGACTTCCAAAACTTTTGGAAGAAATTTCTGGGTTTTAACTGTGCTGCTTCTCCTCACTGTTTAGAATAAGAAGGGTAAGAAACAGGGGAACAGGAATAAAATGCATTTTCTTAAAACTAAAACTATATGGAATGCGGCCCATTCAGAGGGTTGATCTCAAAATAACAACAAAGCGGGGTCTACCGGATGTTGAGGCAATAGAAGAGAGGATACCCCAGGGTCAGAATATACTGGATAAAAGACAGACCAGCAGACAGACATCTGAGGATGAGAGAGAAAAGGAAGAGAAATTTTTTACAAACTCAACTTAAACTCTTTATTCCCTTCTGTCTCTGCTTCTTTTTTGTTTTTCTTTCATGCAGGAGCGTTGCAGATTGAGAACAGCGAGGAAACAGACCAAGGAAAGTACGAGTGCGTGGCCACCAACTCTCAAGGCGTACGCTACTCCTCCCCTGCCAACCTATACGTGCGAGGTAGGACCTCGACACAAAACACACGTTCACATGCACACATTCGCAAACACAGAAACCCCTTCTGTTAGGGTGCTTTTTAATGAAGCTATTTTCCCTCCATTACTGTGCTCTTACTGTTAATAAGTATTACTAACCCATTCATTGTCTCAAATACATGTTGACTCTGTTGTTTGGTATTTTTCACAACCACCTTTAATAAATCCACCTTAAACCTTGGTGTGAGCTCAGAGGATAAATTCAACCAAATAGATGAGACCACACCTTGGTTTAACTGCATGGAAACATCTCTGATCTGCTTACTAAAATGGTTTCTGTACTAGAGGCAGACTTAGAAACTTTTCCCAAAGATTTGCCTAAAGACCTGAAAGAAATTGGAATTTAATAAATCAGGATGCAATTTCTTCTTCTAATGCTTAGATTTATAGCCACCCGTGGGTGCTGGTGTATCACCGGCTGACGGCTAAAAGATTACAACCAATGTTCAGATTTATAAGTTCTAGTTTCTGTGTAAAGTGGGATATCGGAGGAGTGTGTGTGCAATGTGTGGGTGCTGGTGTGAGTGTGTGGGTTGTAAGTATGTGTGTGCGCGTGTGTGCGTGCATGTGTGTGTGTGGTGCAGTGGAGTGAGTGGCTTTGCGCTGGCCGTTTTTATTCTCTCTGTGTTTCCCCGTTCTCTCTCTCCCCCTCACGTCATTGTGTTCTGCATCAACCCCCTTCCATCCCTCAGAGCTTCGAGAAGGTTGGTGTGCTCTTTCTTTTCTTTTGTTACTCCTTTGTTTCAGAAAGCTTCACTTATTGAAACAGAGAGAAACAAAAAAAAAAAAAAACCTATACAGGACCCCGGACTAGATTTGATGTCAAATGACTCCAAAATGAAGAGAGTTGATTTCTGTAAAGCTGCTACAATGAAGTGGTCTGCCTACGCAGCAGCAGAGTGCATTGACTGCATTGTGAGGCCTTGTGTGCAGAACCCTTGGTATTGCCTTCACTCCCCGATCAATGTTTTCTGCATGGTATGATCTTGTTGTCATGGAGACCCAAGAATTGGAAGATTAAAAAGAGGCGATGTTTGCATGGAAGGAGTGAGAGAGAAAGAGAAAGGAGCACCACTTGCATGTCTGTTGACTGACTGACTGACACCAGAGCATGGCACACTCTGTGTTTACGCCTATTGATATGCTCCGATTGTGATATTATTGAACTTGCTGTCTCGTCATTTCTCGCAACTGTCTCCTTTTTTTTTTTTTTTTTTTCGTTTCGTATCATCATGTGAGGCATTGTGTCCCAGTCCTCATGTCATTGCATCTGCTCCAATTCTGCACTTGTTGAGTGGAAATCTCCCAGTCATGCTTGTACATGCCTGCTGTTCTGATTCTGTATGTGCTGTGCAGGTTTTGCAGGAGAAGCATTATTGATTTTCGCAGTTTCATGGCATAAACATAAAAGGGCAAGAAATCATCACATTATTTGATCCATACGAACAATAAACAATCAGTAGATGCAGAGGTATAGCAGGATATTTCTGTAACATAGTCATTGCGGTGACTCATTTTTCTCAGCTTTTGTTATCTGTACCAATATGCTTCTATTGACTGACATTTAAAATTAATCATATCCATTCACATTTCGATACCGAGGGAGATATTAATGATTCCCTCTTATTACAGTGCTTAATGAAAGCTATGTCCTTGAGACAGACAGGGCGGTGCTGCGTAAATGTCAGCTCAGGGACGATCCTGAACATGTATAGCAGCTCTGAGATACATCGGTAATCCTTATGACTGAGCCAAGGTCCAACCAGGCGGTCGCCTCCAGACTCCCTGCAGAGAACGGGAGTAATGATAGCTCTGCTAATAAAGATTGAGGCTCTGGTTCTTGCAAACTGTATAGAAAATGGAGGGGAATCATGCGGCCCAGGACGATTAACTTAAAGCTAAAGGCTCTGTGAGCATGTGAAGGATTATCACTTTTTATGAGCTCACTTTATTTTAAAGTACTCTTCTACTTTCTTAACAGTGGATTCTTCAGTCTTTTGTCTGGAGATTTGTTTTTTTTTTTCCGTTTCAGACACCGCATTCATAAACGGCATTTATACTTCTGAGGTCATATTTCCGATTCCTTACCGATCATTGAGTCTTCACCTCCATCCTGTTGTGGCTTGTATTACCAAACTAATCCATGCGCTTAATTGACTCTTTTCCTTTGTTTTTGGCTGTATCGATAGATGTAAAATAACGGACTAAATGAAACTGATAGTGTTGTGTCATGCTGCATTGCACCTGCTGTGTCTGTCATGTGCATGGAGCTTTCATGGATGCATCTGTCTGTCTGTCTGTCTGTCTGTCTGATTGTCTGTCTGTCTGTCTGTCTCCAGCATGTTTAGAGAAGGAGATGCCTGCCTAATCATGTCTGTTTCTAACAGATCTACCTGTTTTTGTCTCTTTGTCTCTTTCTTGTCTTCGACTTCTGTATCCAATTCTGGGTATCTTTGGGCTTTTTTTTTTCTCCAAATGCTTTGAATGTTATTCGTGAAATCATATCGACAAGACAACTTTTAAAAAATTTTTATTTGTTGAAATCTTGCAAAAACTGTTAACTTCTATTCAATTGTCTCTAGATTCTTTGAGTAGGGGGATGTGGCCCATGAAGATTCCAAGTAATGATGTTACACATTAAGGAGTGGAGGTTATGCAGCCAATTTTCCAAATATTTCTTTATTTTGATTTCATTTTGATTTCTTTGATCTGTCAGAATTGCTGATGGATTGCCAAATCTTCTGTAGAAACTTATATTTTCACAAAATTATTTTAGTTCTGTCGTATTTTCGGTACCTTTTTATTTGATTAAAGTTCATTGTTTCTGATTTGATTTTCACCTTGTATTGGTATGTTGGTTTACCCACTCATGTTTTTATTAAATACTGACGCATATGAGCTTCCTAGTGTTGCGTTTAGTTGAGTTTTAGACAATGTTTCTGCTCTCTGTCTGTCTTCCCTTTCATTCTCTCCTTTTCATCCAGAGATGTTTGTCCGTTTCTCTTCTTGTCTATTTCTGTTTCCTGTGACCCTGGGGTATCCTCTTCTCTGTTCCTTCAACATCTGATCTTCTTTAGCCTCTTTTTTTTCTCTCTTACCTCTGAAGCACCTACTTTCTGAATGGGCCTGACTCTGGTATAGCCGTGTTTTTAAATAGATCCATGTGTTTTCTTCTTCCTCGCTCCTCTTCTCTTCCCCCTTTTCCTTCCTTCCCCAAACCCTCTTCGAATCCTCTCTTTTATCTCCACTTCCCTGTCTTTTCCCCTCCTTTCCCTCCCCCTTTTTTCTCTTCTTCTTCTGCATTCTGTCTGCACCCTGATGTGTAGGAGCGACAGACACATGTACATAAGTTTATTAACTTATAAACATGCACATACTACCTCACATACTTCTCTTTTGCTCGCACTCGTTCTTTCTCGTTCTGCCTCTTTCATGCTGTCTTGGTGTTTTTTTACTTAATGTGTCCAATGATCACTCTGTAACTGCCACTTTAAGAACCCTCGATCCACTCCTGTCCACATTTCCAATTCATTTGATTACACACTGTATTAGTTATGAATCCTATGTATTGTACAGTATCTTGTTGTACAATGTGGCTGTCCTTTGCTACATTGCCTGTCATTGTCTTGAAGAGAAGCAGAGCTGCCTTTCTTTTTCTGTCTGTCTCTCTCTTTACTTCTTCTGTCCCTCTATCTGGCTCTCCAGTGTCTCTGCTCTCATCTCGCTTCTCTCTGTCTCCCTCTCAGTCTTCAGTTCTTCGTTCTCTTCTTTGTGTTTCTCCACCATTTTATCCCTCTTGAGTCGCCCAGGCATGCAAGTGACCTATGAGTTCAGTCTCTCGATGCATCATTCCCTAATATATAGTCAACCAACCTCCGACAGATGCAGTATTGGATATAACTTGCCACTTTGCCTTGCTTTCTTTTCACGGGGACACAAATAGCAGGCAGGGCCTATTGATCGGCCCCCATGATGCATACTCTCGCTAAAAAGAACCCATCTTCTGCAGAAGCACCTCAAGCCACAGAAATTTCAATAAAGTAAAGTTTCTGGTAAAGTTTAACGTGTGTCCTTTAAGTTAAGAACAGTAGTTGCTAGAGAAAGTTGTAAATATAATTATAATACATACACAAAATACATATATTTGGCTCAAATATATATATATAAAAAAAAAGAAAAGCAATAATTGGATGTAATTGGATAAAAGATGGTTGTTAAGAAGAGAAACTGACTATAGGTGTCATGTCCTGGTTGAAATGGTACTCAAGAGTTTGTCACTATATTATTTTGAGGAGGCAGCTCACTGATTGGTTGAGCTCAACACAAGATTTGTGTCTTTTTGTTGGAATCATCAGTACCATAAAGTAATTGGGACTAAACTTGAAATATCCCTTTGTAATTTTCTGTAAAAACCCTGAAGTTCATTCTCCCCCTTCCTGTTACCTCTCCTCTCCTCCTCTTTTTCTTGCTCTCACTTTCTTCCTTGACCTTTCTCTTGCTTTCTGCCTCTCTCTCTCTCTCTCTTTCTTTTTCTCTCTGATTCTCTCTCCCTTACTGCCTCCTCCCCTCCTTCTTTCTCTCCCCCTTTCTTCTCCTTACTCCCCTACCCACTTTTCTCCCTCCCACACCCCTTCCTTCCCCTCACCCCTACTCCCCCTCCTCTCTCCCCTGACTCTCCTCCTTTCCCAGTGCGTCGTGTGCCCCCTCGTTTCTCCATCCTCCCCTCCAACCATGAAATAATGCCAAGAGGGAGCGTCAACATCACCTGTGTGGCCGTGGGTTCGCCCATGCCCTATGTCAAGTGGATGCTGGGCAGCGAGGATCTGACCCCGGAAGACGAAATGCCCATCGGACGAAATGTACTGGAGCTCAACGGTGTCCGAGAGTCTGCTAACTACACCTGTGTGGCCATGAGCAGCCTGGGCATCATTGAAGCCACCGCTCAGGTCTTAGTCAAGTGTAAGAGAAGCTTGGAATCTGAAATCTTTTATTTTAAGCTCATACAGTCACAGAAAAAATGATTCATTTTAATGCCTGGTACAACTAAAGGTACATTTGTTTGGACAGATATAATGATAACAACAAAAATAGCTCATATATAGGTTTAATTTCAGAGCTGATATCTATTCATTTTCCAT
>JAPTYQ010000010.1:13030082-13040601 GCA_029814465.1 Ostorhinchus cyanosoma
TATGTTCATTTTGATACCTGGTGCTTTGCCAGCTTTTTAGACCTAATAATAAAAGAGAAATTTGGACAGATTTACCCCCAGGATGTACCTAATGATGATCTCAGATAACTGCAAAAAAATTATATTCTTGCTCTGATTCATTCCAAAATTAATGATTTTTTAATAAAATATTGGGGCTAAAAATAGGACCAAAATTCGGACATGAAAAGCTACTTAGCTGTCAGTGCATTTTATCTTGAAAACATCTCTTAAAATGGTCTTATATACTGCTATAAATAAAAACACTATTAAATTTGGTGATTGTTGTGTTTTTTCTAAGGCAGACATGCAGGTTTTTCATGAATCTCAGTCTCATTCCAGGATTTGTATGTAACCCATCGTGTCCAATTGCGTTACATGTAGAACCTGCCCAGTTAAATGTATATAAACCGCGAATGATCATTTTTGTCTCTGCCCTGAATAATTAGTTCAATTCCCCAAATTTACCATTGAGAGAATAAAGAGATATTTTTTTAAAAATAGTAGCCTGTAATTTTCGTGTCCTTTTGACTGTGTTACATGCAGATTTTTGTATTAAATATAATGTCAAATAATATAAAAATGTGTTTTATCTGAAAAGTAGTTTCTCTTTTATCTCAGTAATTATTTTTTTAAAAATAGACCCAAAGTGCTTCTAAACTTGCTTTATAATATTATTCTACAACTGGTTTGAATTTTTAGCCCCTGTGTCTTATTTTTAGGGACCAGTTTCATAGAAGCACCCAATTACATACCTTAGTCCAGCAAACATAGAGGTCCGTAGACTTCTTTGCAATTTGCTGGGCTACATTACCTTGTTTTAATTATTCTGATTGTTTCCTGGTTAAAGATGATGGAGGCTGCGCTGGTGATGATAAATCAAGGTTTTAAATGTATTTTAGGTGGAAATCCAGGAGGCTCATGTTGCAATATAACATAGCAGCAGAGTAAACTTAAATCCTTCAGACGAGGCACATCGGAAAAGAGGATGAAATGATGACAGTATGACAGCTGAGGAACATTTTTCTGTCTCTCAGCAGTTATCTGTGAGAGTTTAACCTGCCCTTGACGTCAGAACCGAGGAATGATGTCAGTAAATTTGAGGAAAAACAGACTTTGCTTATCCCATGTGAATGCGTCATATGAAATACAGATAAAGGGGGGGTTAATTTCCAAATCAGCACAAGTCCATAGGTTATACTAGTCTTGTGCGACTATGACTGGTGTGTATTTTTTAGTGTGTTTAAGCTGTAATAAATGAAGTGTGTGCATTTATCCTGCACACTGCAGAGGGTTTTAAAATGCATTTCACTACAGGTCACAGAATACACACTTTTATGTAACTTATAAATGTATTCTTCTGTTTACCACTTCAATATTGTTGTCATTATTGCATGTAAGAGCAGTAATAAAGCAGGCATTCCCACAGTACTGCTACATAAAGTGTATGAACCCATGAGTCACTCTGAATGTACGTTAAAACTCAATTTAGAGAAGTATAAGGAAACAAGAGTCAGGAGAAAAGGATGAAAACCTTTTCCTTGACCTTTTATTTTTCATAGTATCAAGTTAGAATGAAAACCACCAATACACAATGAGAATAAAACTGTGAATTTACAGTTCAATAAGAAAACATTTTGTTTCCATGTAGAGAACATATAGATTCTATATAGCATGAAATAGGTGAAAAAGTTACAGATTCAATTAACACTAATGTAAATTTACTGTTTAACTATGGGTATTATGTGAATAGCTTAAAATGATGCAGATTATGTATTTTATTAGTGACTTCTATAACATTTCAGAACAAATTATGACTTTATAAAGTAAACCATCGGAGTAGATCTGCACAATATTGGAAAAAAACCGACATTGCAATTTTTTTTAAAACCCTGCGATATATATTGCGATATGAAAAAATGCTCAGGAGGATATAATAGCGGTGTGGCGCCAACATAAGTGGTCAAACAAATTAGTTGCTTCACTTTTCGTGGCGACGAGTGGAAGGCACAGAACACGTGTTTCAGTATCATCCTTCTTGTGGCAGAAATAATTCCAGATAACTGATGTTGATTTTCTTTTTGGCACCAAGTCTTCTTTATGGTGATTTTCTCTTGTTCTTTGCTCATTTTTCTGTTCTTTTCTTTTTTTTTTTTTTTTTTAAATATATTTTATTTTTAAATTTTGAAATAATACAACACAAACATTCAGAACATACTATCTATTTCCATCAATCTTCATATGTTGCTTGATGTAGTCTTATGATACGATCCAAAATATCTCTCCCCTCTTTACACAATTTACATGTGATGGTTTTTTTAGACGCTACCAAGAGAATTTTCATCAAATATTCATCCTTACTTGGTATGTCTTTTCCTGTTAAATGTCCCAAATATAGCACAGAACATGCCCTTGGTAGTTCATATCCCAATATTTTCCAAGTTCTTCGCTGATATTATTCCAACATTGGGATAATTTAGTACACTGCCAAAAAACATGTGCGTGGCCCACATCCTGTTCACCACACAACCTCCAACTGGGCTGAGGTAATGATAGTGAACCCTTCTTGATCTTTGGTGTCACAAAAAATCTCATTATGTTTTTCCAACAAAATATTTTCCAATTTCTGGAATTAGATATAATCACTTGAATTTCACATATTCCATACCATGCGTCATCACTTAATTCTACCAACACTTCTTAACTCCAATCCCTGATACAGTTGTAAAATCACTTTTCCTCCTTTGTTCTTATAAGCTTTACCCACAGTTTCAGTGATCTGGTTTATTTCACCCAGGAGGTCTGGTCTAATCTCCTTTAGATAAGGGTCTCTGATCTGAAGGTACATAAAGAAGTCACGATGTTCCAGGTCAAAGTCCTATCGTACGTTTTGGAAGTTTATAACTTTGCCTTTTTTGCTAAAAGTGTTTAAAGTATTTAGACCTTTATTTGCCCACTCTTTAAATTTAGTATTCATAATCCCTGGTTTTAAATGTGTATCATAAGCCAGCCAGCTAAATATCTTCACCTCCATGTCCATTTCTTTGCTCATTTTTCAACGTTGTTACCAGCGACTCCCTCCATGTGCAGGGGCGTGGTCTGCTTCGGCAAACTGATTAAGAATGATTGTGATTGGTGGATGGCTGCGCCCAGTGTGTGTCAGGTATCCAGGTTGAAATTAGATGAGAATACTTTGAGTTCATTTGGCTCCTACATTGCAGGACCTGCGATGTGACTGTTGCACATACATACATTGCGATGACGATATATTATGCAGCTCTACATCTAAATAATACATTGATTTTAAGACTATTTGGATTCTGTCTTAAATACACTTCCTTACAGTTTCTTTTGTAAATGTATATTCTGTTCCTCCCCAACACTGTAGATCTCTGCTAAATAGTGGTGTTTGTTTATTCATATGTAAGTGGGTGGATTCATATCTAAGTGAGTGGTGGTTTGTTTTATGCAGATGTGCATGTGCAGCAGAGCACAAATGAGCAATCGCTTATGTGTGCTTGTACACAAACAGCTAAGTATCTCATTTGAGTGACTTATGGGAAGTTTGTGAAGCAATCCACTGTGAAATGCTTATAAGCTGGACCTGTCAGTAACAATATGAATCCCTTAAAATGAATAAATTCCACCTGTTTGGACTGAACTGTGTACACATATGAAGAAGCAACAGGGTTTAACAGCTAAAAGTGTCTATCGTTCCTCTCTGCTACTTGTCACCGTGACAGCAACTGAAGGTTTTATATGAAGGAAAGTAGCAATAGATGATTAGTCACAAGTCAGTGATAAGATTTTCGCTTTAATTCACATTTAGCACAAACCTGGCATGTTTCAGCATAAGGTGCAATTTTATAAAGAATAGAAAATATTAAAATGTAAAAATATAAGAAATGTACAGTGCTTCGTATGTAAAATATGGTGGTTTGTTTGATCAAATTTAATTGACAGTGACAAACTGTGTCTCCTGGCAGCATAAGGACATCACACAGAAACCATCCTCATATTTGAGATCCTCTAGGTCTAAGGAATTACCTGACAGGCCTTTTTTCTCACAGAAATGTACATATTTTAAAGCAGTGAGAGCGGGGATTAGAAAGACCTACATTTCCACATCTAAAAATGACAAGACGTATGTTGTTTTGTTTACATGTGCATTTCTGTCATACCAAATGTTTTGAGAAATGTCAAAATCTGAAGAAACCTTTCATTTTATTCAATGTAAAAGTCCATTTCATTTGATTGCCTGTCAGTAGCACCGTGTGCCCTCAGCTAATGTTAACATTTAACATTATTTGTGGCTGCTTCAGTAGAATGAAATAAATGTGTGTCGCCGAATGTAATGGGAACTAAACATTCATACTAAAGAAATTGCATACCGTGTGTTTAATAATTGACCATTATATTCACAGCTTTAATGATAATTTTATAGCATTGTTTTATACTATATACAGTATGTTGCTAAAACAATTTTCCTACAGATGAAGGAAGGTTTTTACAAAGGAATAGAAAATACATTAAAACAACAAAATGCAAATGGCCTGTTAAATAAAACAATAAAATAAAGACCTTGGCCTTCATATGTATTTTTCTCATTTTGAGAAAATTGTTTGTGTCTTTTTCTTTCAGTTCCAGGCCAACCAGGGAAGTTTAGGGTCGGTAAGGTGACAGACACCAGCATCGAGCTGATCTGGGAACCGGCGTACACCAAGGAGAGCATCGTCAACTATGAGCTCCTCTACAAACCTGTCAAATTTGGTAGTGTGGTAAGACTTGTAACTTTACTTTTTATATCTCTGTCTGGAGACATTTCTTAACAAGGCAAAGGAATAAGAGGACAGATAAAAGAAAAAGTTTAAAAGATTAATGCCGGCGTCCAGCACCACTGTCTCGCGTGGTGACTGTCTTATCTCTTTGTGCTCTTCAACTCTCCTTTAAGCCTTCTGTTTCTCTGTCCTCACCCCACCTCTCGTTCTGTCCTCTGCTCTTCTCTCCTGCTCTCACAGGAGAAGCTGACCTTCGGGCCAAGGAATTCTTACACAGTGGTGGGTCTACAGGCGGATACTGAGTACTCCTTCTCCCTGGCTGCCACCTCAAACAAAGGCCTCGGCGCTTTCACTAATGAACTTGTGCAGAGAACGTCGCAAGCTAGTACGTCTCAGTTTGACCGGGCTTACTTTTACCCCTGCACACACACGCACGCACACACACACACACACACACACACACACACTTTCAGCAGATTTCAACTGTGCTACGTGTCAGTCTCTTTGCAAATCTTCTGCAAACATTTTGTCCTCCAAACACACACAGACTCAAACAGCTCTTTGTACATTATCCTCAGCTCCTGACCTGGTAAAACCTGGGAATCATCTTCATATCTCTCCATCTATCTTGTTTATCAACCCATCTGTCCAAACCCCCTCCCATCCATCCATCTATGTTTGACTGTGCCTTTCTTGCTCTATTCAGCCTTTCACTTTTTTTACACAGCCAAAACATCATGACAGATGGAGATGGAGCACCGATTAATGTTTCATTCTTCCTTTTCTTTGCTCTCCTTTCACTTTTTCCACTTTATCAGTGTCTAATGTCTTTGAAAGGGCAAAACTGTTTGCCATTTATTGGATAGCAGCCAGGGGTGAGGAGCTTTAAAGGATTGTGGTTGGTCCGCTGTGTTGACAGGTAAGTACTGGCCAGTCTGTACTTTATCTATGATGAAGTCGAATTCTCCACCTTGTATCATTTTCTCTCATTTCCTGCACAATCATTGAGAGCCAAAAGTGTCAAATAATTTCTATTTTACGATGACACTTCAAGATATTTTATGCTTGCTTAGAGAATGCAGTGATAACAGAGAAAAAGGTGCAAGGAACAGGATTCAGAAAGTAGTCAAGTAAAATAAAAGAGCCCGCAGTTGTCCGGTTCATGACGGTGAGTCACATCAGAAGTAAGTATTTCCAATCACACATTAGATACATGATTTCATCTTATGAATTTACAGTCAGATTATTTGTAGAACTGGGTATAGAATGTGCTCTTCGGAGGTCTTCTTTACCTCCAAAATGAAATTGAGACCAAGGTGGTACACCAGAGTAGTTTACAGAAGGGACGGGAAGGGAAGGTGCTAGATAAGCAGACTATTTCATGCAGCAGAATTCATTTCCCAGGGAGGTTATGTGCGCTTTGTTATCGCCAAGCTTTGGTGCACATCTAGATTGTCCCCCGAGGCCAACAGAACAGTGGCGGTACGGCTGAGTGGATAGATACTTGAACCTGTCAGCTATGACTATTACACTCCCACACATACACACATGCTATACACTCCTGAGTTCACACACACAGCTTAGACGCCGAATCCATGCTTACCATGATGGGTGTGTTACTCAAGGTAAATTATACGGCGTGAGTGATAACATGAAGTCAGAAATCTGTGGCGATGAAGGTGTGTGATTTTCAGTCTGTGTCTGTTTTCTGTATCTATGTTTGCTCCAGTAAATATGGCAGCCTGACTAGAACTACTCCTGATTCAATTCTTGTCTTCAATTCATCATTGTAGCCTGACTTTCAATATCCATCTGAGTGCCTTTCTCTCCTGGGGCTTTTTTAACTGCATCTAAAATCCTATCGGCATTGTGTGAGATCTGTTTTAGTTTGTTTTCTTTCCTCCTTGAAGCCCAAGACCTTCCTCTAGTCAGGAGTGGAGCGTCTCCGACCACTCTATTATCCTGAAAACTCAAGGATTATGCTGCTGTGCAGGGTAGCGTCGTGAAATGTATATATTTGTTGGTATTCCTGTGCAGTGAGCTGTGCATCCCTACTCTACTTAGAACAACTCTATCTGTTCTCATTCATGAATCTGAATCCTTATGGTATAATCATTAGATAAAATATGATCTTTTTTATCAAATGCACAAGTGTCCAGGCTTTAATTGAGTTTTCTACTTTCTAGGTCAATACTCCTGTCTGGTTTATCTCATTAGACTCTATGCCTACATTACGCATTAACATTATGTGGCTGGTCCCGTTTTTTCTTTTTGTCCTGGTGTTATTTCTTTCAGTTCAGTTTACATTAGTTTCTTATTGTTTCCTTTTTTATCCTCACTCCTATCCTTCTGCTTGTATTTTCCCCCTCTCTTGCTTTTTCTGCCCCGTTCTCTTGGGTCACTCCTAAACTCTTTGCCAATTGCCTCCCTTGCCCCTTATCCAATCAGAGCCCTCAGCTGCACCCGAGGGTGTCTCCTGTGAGAGTGCCAGCTCCACCTCGCTGAGAGTAAGTTGGAAGCCGCCTCCAATGGAGGGCCAGAATGGAAAATTGGCAGGTTATGAACTGAGCTACCAGAGAGTATCTGGGGCACAAGGCGGAGGTCAGGGCCAGGAGGTGAAGGGGCTTACTATCCAGCCCCAGCAGGGGGAGACAGTGGTAGAGGGGCTGGAGAAATGGAGCTGGTACAACATCACTATGGCAGCCTCCACTGCAGAGGGAACTGGACCCAGCAGCCCAGCTGTGCTTTGCAGAACTGATGAGGATGGTAAGAGCGAGAGTGAGAGCCATAGATCAGACCTAAACAGTATTGATTGTTTAGTTGATTATTTACTGGCTAAACAGTTGGTGACTTAATTACTCCTGCATTAGTGCATGTGTGTTTGTGTGCATGTGCTTAGTTCCTGGTGCGGCCCCTCGTCAGGTTGATGTCCAGCCTCTTAACTCCTCAGCGCTCCACATTACCTGGCGGTCTGTGTTGCCACGGTTGCAACAGGGTCAGATCCGTGGCTACCAAGTTCATTTCAGTCGTGCCGATGGTGAATCACGAAACCTTCCCCGAATTAAAGACCTTTTATTGGATGAGTCTCAGGTGACATCCCAACTGAATACTTAAATAATGTTTAATGTTTATTTAATCATCAGCCATCGTTCTTTTCTGCTTTGGTGCTTTGACTCACTTTTTCTCTCATCTGTCTCTGCTGCCTGCGGGGTGTGTCCTGTCTGTGGAATAAGATGGAGGAGGATGACTCCGCTCACTATGTGAGTGCAGACTACCCATTCTCTGCTTTTATAAATGAACTCACTATTATTATGTTAGAGCTATTAATATAATTCGAACACATGAAGAGGCTTATGAAACCTGTGTTAAGTTTTACCACAGATTTAATAAGCCATTGTTCGACAGCATTTTAAAATGTGTTTGTGTTATTAGTGATGTACAACAGATAGCAGAAGCACTCAAGCAGTTTAAATTGGAAAGAAATTAGGTATGTGGCATTTGATCATATTTATATGCATTTTATTCCCCTACAGGAGATGATTTTGGGGGGGCTTAAAGCAGAGACCTTATACTCTGTCTCAGTGGCAGCATACACCACCAAAGGGGATGGAGCACACAGCAAAGCCAAGCTGGTGCAGACCTCTGGGATCGGTGAGCATATGCCAACTATCTAGTCCAGTGCACTGGATTTAGTAACAAACATATTCAGGAATTGATCACACAGTAAGATGCACCAGGAGCCAGCAGTAAATATGGAATCAAATCGATTCTAATTCTTCCACAAGATTTACATGATATGTGTTGTTATATATTTATATTAAGATTGATTTTCTGCTGCCTGTGCTGTCGTTTACAGTGCCTGGTCCCCCCTCCCTTTGGGTGCGTACAGGATCCGGTCCATCAGTGGTTGTGCGGTGGGCTCCTCCGCTGGAGTGCTCTGAGTCAGGCTCTGATAGCCAGGAGGTCCCAGTGGAAATCCTGGGCTACCGCCTGCAGTTTGGCCTGAAGAATACCTCTTTAAACACCACAGTAGATTTCACACATCGGGAGAAAAACTTCACTGTCAGAAACCTCTCCCCAGGCTCATCTTATGTCTTTGTCCTCTCTGCAAAGAGCCGAGCAGGCTACGGAGCAGTTGTGCAGCAGGAAATAACGGTTCCAATGTTTCCACCCTCGGGACATCCTAAAATATCTGACTTTGTTAATGCCACTTGCTGTTCCCTCCACCTCTCCTGGCTGCCCCCTGCCCCAGAGGACAGCAATGGTGTCATCACAGAATACACCATTGCTTATAGGGAGGCTGTGGGCCCCAAACCCTCTGCTGTGCCTGGTCCCTCAGCCATGCCAGCTCCCCCACGTCTGATCACACTCCCATCAAGTGAGTCCAGCTACACCATCTTGGGTCTGAATTACAGCACAGCCTACGAAGTGCAGCTCAGAGCCCACAACAAGGCAGGGCCAGGTCCCTTCAGCCCACCTCTGGTGTGCAGAACCCTGGCCTTTGAAACAGGTAGGGCTGCCTTTAGGTCTCTGGAACACCCTTTACCTTCTAAGCACTGGTTCAAGTTCACATCTCCGTTACCCTAATATGGATTTCACTGCAAACCACTAACTGCAGTCTGGGCCAGTTCTTTCAGGTCAGCCTGTGCACCTCATTGAGGCTGAGAACTGCAAAGTCCAAGGGAACGCAACTACTCCCCTCAATCTCCTCCACTCACTTTACCTTCATCACCTTCCCTTCACCACCAATGGAAGCAGGCAGAATGTTAATGGATGTTTGCTTCAAGAGCACAGCTTATCACAAACCCTCAGGTAAAAGTCAATACAGGGCTTGGACATACAGTATCTAATGCAGAAGGTAAGTATCGAGTCTGACTTAAAGTAAAAATCGCATCTGGTGCTGTATCTGCAGGTAAGCATTTTTTATCTGATAGACCTCCACAGCCACCTTTTCCAAAGCCTTTGCTGACATGCTGAATTCTGAGTCTAACAAACACAACCTTACACTCTGAGAATGTGGCATGTCACATTCATGCAGCTGGTCTGTCTGTTATTTGTACTGATGACTCTTGCCATCCACTTTCCTCATCACCTGCCCATCGTCCTAAACATCATGTTTTCGTCTCCCAGTTGCTGATCTGACTGACATGTCCTCTGTTTCTCCAGGGTTGCAGTTGAAAATCAAACGGACCTGCCCATTCAAATAAAATGCTTCATCTGAAGTGATTTTGCTTCTTTCTGTGTTTGCCCCTTTCAGATGTGCCAAGGAATTTTTCTGTCAATTTGGCCACAAAGACAAGCGTTCTTCTGACCTGGGAGTTTCCGGAGAGCAGCAACTCCTATCGCTTTACTGTATGTCTGTGTATCGTCTAGCACATGTACCCGTTAGCTGACATTTGATAGTATATAAAAAAGAAGGAGCTGTAACATTTAACAGATAACATCTATTGAATATGACCACAAGTTTTTTTTAATTAAACACATCTCTTCACTTGAATATTACATGCATTTTCCTAATGTAGTTTTATCAGATTTACTCTTTGCTTGGATGTGTACTTTATTTCTACATAGAGATATGTGCAAATATGCCAAATATTACGGTGAATATTTTCAATTAACCACAGAAACCTAAGAAATAAATATCAAAACACTTTTCAACCAAAGATTAAAACAAAGTAAATATAGGCTTCAAATGTGAACATGGTTTAAAAAAAAAAATGTAT
>JAPTYQ010000010.1:13043305-13053949 GCA_029814465.1 Ostorhinchus cyanosoma
GGGCCAATACAGAGGATGAAGAACTAGGGTATGTAAACTTATGATCAGGGTAATTTGGATAGTTTCTGTTGTCAGTACGATTTAAAAAGAACAAACACATTTGTTTGATGATAAATGGATTCACCAAACCACTAACCACAAGTAAAAGAAAAGTTTTTGTATTATCATTCATATTCTCTGAAAAATGGCCAAAAAAAATCACAAATTCTACTACAGTATGTAAACTTATGAACACAACTGTATGTTAAGTGTAGATCCTTACTTGAGGTACTGTTACTGTACTGTGTTCAGTACCTGTATTGCACTTATATATATAATATATTATTTATGTGTCTGGTATTCATTCTCTCTGATTGCTGTTTTACTGCTAATAGTGTTTCGTAGCATACACAAAGAAACAAACTTTCTGCTTTTTCCTGATTCTGTGCCCTTACATCTGATTGCAGAAGATGTATGTGGCCAGCCCCTACACTGACCCAGTGATCGCCCCAGATTCAGACCCCCAGCCCCTTGATGCAGGGGACGGTCTAATCTGGGTGGTGGGTCCCGTCCTAGCGGTGGTCTTCATCATTTGTATCGTCATTGCCATCCTTCTCTATAAAAAGTGAGTGGGACAGTTTTTCCATAAAATTACCATAATGTAAGCAGTACTGTGAGGTAAAAGTTTAACTACAGTGTTTGGCATCACTGGGCAGAAATAGCATAATTACATAATTACAAAGAGGAAACAGAAAATCTATCCACTTTTATGGACTGTCACAGGTGCTTCCAGAAAGGTACAGGGATTAAATATGTGACTTACAGCTGTAATTGCCAATTGCTGTTAAGAATCAAGAAGATTCAGTCTATTGTTAATGTACATTCTGGGATTTTTCTCCAATTTCCTCCCCTGCAGTTTTAAAGGATTGGTCTGGCTTCTATTTTTGTCAGTGAATTTCAGTTCTTTGTCACTTTCCTACAGTGTGTTTGCGTTCTGCAGCAGCTCCAACTAATGTTTAAATGGTAAAACTACTGTCACACCAATTCATTCAAGCTGTTATTCTGTAAATTTGTTCCACTTTAGAAGTTTGTTCTCCCTTCAGACAGCTATCCAACAGTCTGACCCTGCTTTAGGCAGGGGATATATGCTGCAAGCCATCAAGCTTTTGAATACTAATGCAATATATTGATTTTCCTTTCTAACAATCTATCTGTTTCCTTCCTTTTCTTCCTCCAATTATGCGTTCCTCGCTTCCTTGCTTTTGTTTCACTGGAAGCAGCAAACCTGACAGGTAAGATTAAACCAGTGTCAAGCTCTTTGTTCATTTTAACCCGCAGCAATTACATGATACCAGATGCTCTACAGAGAACTTGTAAAACACCGTAGCTTTTAATGCCCTGTTTATTGCAATCAAGTAGCCATGCTAATGATGTGACAGCGCAGAGTGTGGTTTTGTCTCACTTTGCTGTTTGCATGTGTTAATTGCTCTTTTGACTCACTGATGTCTAAGCAGCAAGCGCAAGGACTCTGAGCCCGGAACCAAGAGCCTGTTGAGTAATGCCGAAATGATGGCCCATCATCCAACAGACCCTGTGGAGATGAGACGCATCAACTTCCAGACTCCTGGTATGGAGCGTTCACTCAAAACAAGCACCCAAACACACACTTTTTATTTGCATAATAAAGTGTACTTCCGATTGCTCATCATTCAATAATGAAATATTCATGGGACTAATTTTATCCTTGCTAAGATTATACCGACAAGATTGTGGAAGTACGCCTCCGCATCACAGCCTCCAACCAACATGTACCTGGCAGCTTCCTGTCATTTTTGAGATCAAAATGGTCACTGCCCAGGTAGTACAGTCAGTGCTTAGTCACGGTTGAGTCATAATGGTGTGACAAAATCTGATCATCTCCGCTCGCCCACATTCCACATGCCAGGCTCCAGATAGCTCATCAGAACAGACAGCACACACACACACACAAATTACAGAAATTTGTCTCATCAGACTTCAATGTGTCGGACTCGGGTTTAATGGTCAAAATCAAACATCAAAAGGTGATTTTTGGGTTAACTGCAATCGTGTGTGAAGGATTTTACCCTGTTCCTGCCAGCATAACCATCTAATACCCCACTGTGAAGTAACTACATGGATTTTGCCGTGCCGTACCTCCTGCTGTGTGAGATCTAACAACACAGCTGCTTTGGTCACGGCACCAAGCCGATAGTACTTCCCTTTAATTTTTTCCATTCAATTAGCAGCATCTAAAATAATACAACTTTGACTAATTAATGAGTGTTCTCACTATATTTTCATGGTTGCAATTTATAGACTCATCAAAAGGTTCATGTTGAAAAGATGACAAGATGTGTCATCTTTACCTGCCGCGAAGCATGGTATAAAGCCAAGTGATGCCTTTTTTAGTCCATAGATTAAAGTTTAAAGTCTTTTTTTACATGTTCCTGGGAAGCGAATAAAAACCCACACGAAAAAAAAAGCGCCTCAGCTCTTCTCTTCTATCATACACATTTTTTTTTCCTCTCATGTGGCAGCAACCTTGAAGCTCCCGCTTCCACCGCATTTTCTCTCTTGAGATTTGTGCTTTTGAGATGCTTGGGAAAGATGAAATTTGTTTCCAACAAAAGCGGCTGATGCTATCTGAGGTCATTTCGGTCGTGACAGGAGCATTTTGTCGTGATTACCTGTGGGTGCTGTGGTGCGAGGCTGTAGAAGAAAATAACCGTCCATATAAGCCTGTATTTGATAGCTGCACATAGAGATTTTATTGCAGTTTCATGCCTTAAATCCTTTTCATGGTGCCTCGACATGCATAACAATTTCAGAAACATTGAGAATGCATTTTGACTTTACCATTAAGTGGATTGTGTTTATTGCATACAGAGGGTTATGTCTGAGTGTTACTGTGATTTATTGACATACATATTTGGCTTTTCAAAGCTGAATGGAGCTCTATAGCATCTCATCTCTCCTTCCAGCTGTGAAAAGAAATTACTGTAAGAGGCATAGGTTGCTTCCTTTGTGTATGTGCCTATGTGTATGTATGCACAAGCCTCCTAATTAGTGTTCTGTCTGTGTTTGTTTTCTCTGAGTCGTTGCTCCTCTGATCATAGAGAAAGCAATTTATCAAAGAAAAACAATTTACAAACAAACAACGCTTGCCTCACTTTGTCCAAGCACATGGATCAAAATTGATTTTCTGCCTCAATGTGTTCCTTAATGATATGTGATGTTGCTTGATTGTATAATTATCTCCACATCTTTGCATATGAATGATGTCAGCTTGCAGTAATTTAGGATATTCCGCTGAAGTCTGTTTCACCTTTGGCCCTTACCCCCCACTCTCTGTTCCTCGTTGTCATGCAGGAATGATCAGCCATCCACCGATCCCCATCAGCGAGTTAGCAGAGCACATAGAGCTGCTGAAAGCTAATGACAACCTGAGACTCTCCCAGGAGTACGAGGTAGGAAAACATTATCATTCCATATGTGTAAAGACATCGTATCCTATTTTTTAATAGATGCTAGGCCTGTGCTTCATAAAGCAAATGTTATTTAACATTTATCTGTGTGGCGACTATATGTTCATGATTAATTCAGCACTGCAGTTTATTGCTGTGTAACTACACTGCACAGTAAGAGCAGACTATCCATTAGCCACAAATGCACCCCTAAATATGCTACTGCACAATTTTAATGCATATGTATCTGCTGCTCTTTCTAGTCCATTGACCCTAGTCAGCAGTTCACCTGGGAGCATTCCAACCTGGAAGTTAACAAACCCAAAAATCGCTACGCCAACGTCATAGCATATGATCACACCAGAGTCGTCCTGGCCCCCATAGAAGGTGAGTAATATTTGGAAAAGAAGACATGTAAAGTAACTTAAAGAAGATGTTTAGACATTCTAATGGAAGTCTGAGCAGATTTGTGTTCAGACGGTAAACACAATGGGGGGAAGAGAGGGAGAGCCGCGTGATGGATGAAATCTGAAATTGCAAACAGTGCTCAAGACCGGCTGTGTGCAGTGGCATGAGACTGACAAACAGCGTGAGTGCATTCAAGTGCAGCCAGCACTCCTACAGAACAAGAGGGGAGAATGGATTTGATCTGGAGCTCATGAATTTACACCGACAGTCTTGTTTGTTTGTTGTCGTCCACGAGTCACCCAACAGCCGTCTGTTGAAAGCTGCGGCTGCCAGAAACAAACAGTTCGTTAGGCTGTTTGATGTCATACATGGAGGTTAATTTATTATGTCGCTTATGCAGATTGGAGTTTAGCAAGATCCTTACAAGTGTCTCATTTGCAGGTATCCTGGGGAGCGATTACATCAATGCCAACTACATTGATGGCTACAGAAAGCAGAATGCCTACATTGCTACCCAGGGTCCACTGGCGGAAACGTTTGGGGATTTCTGGAGGATGGTGTGGGAACAACGGGCCGCCTCTGTTGTTATGATGACGCGTTTGGAGGAAAAGTCACGGGTAAAAAAAACAGGCTTTCACCCACTGCCCCATATATCTGGTCCTAGAATGGTGTTGCATATGCATAAACTGAGAGGAAAGTGCTTTTCATACAAAGTCCAGTCCTGCAGGTCTGGTTTGAAAACAGGAGCACAAATAATAATGATGTCTTTTGTTCATCCATGCAGATAAAGTGCGACCAGTACTGGCCAAGTCGAGGCACAGAGACTTATGGGATGATCCAGGTCACGCTGTTGGATACAATGGAGCTGGCCACTTTCTGCATTCGCACCTTTTCCTTGCATAAGGTAAATTCTATCACTCTCTTTCCTCTGCCGTTTATGCCGTTTACTTACAGACTTTTCTTAAATTATTCTCAGTGACCCATCCTGTGCAAAATGCTTTGATCTCTTGCGTTTACAGCCAGGAACCAGGAGCAAGTGGAGTAATCATGAATCACTGCTGCCAGTGAATGACTGTGCGAGTGGACACATGGTGCAGAATAGATTAGTCTGGGCTTCGTGGAGTGTTCAAACCAGGCCAGCCTCCCTGTGTCAGGCACTGAGATTTGATCACTGTTGGAAGCAGAGCACTTTCTCATAGCACAGGGCTAATCTAGGGCCGTCAGACTCGCATGTTTCTGTGGCCTACTTACAAACACAGAAACTAGGCCAAGTGTAGCTTCCAACTGAAGCACCACGACTCTAAATATTTGTTGATATGTTTTGAAAAGTCAAGTAGAAAATAATGCACACGAAATATTCTGCTCTGCTTCCCTCAGTACCCTCATTGGTTGATAGAATTTCTCTTTTTTTATGCAGTAATGTCGCAGTGTGGCAGTCATAAGCAGAGTTGTGCATCTACTGACAGCTGTGACTTCAGTGGTTATAATATTTTCATGCTTGTGTCGTATATCAGAGTGGCAGCAGCGAACGGCGAGAGGTTCGTCAGTTCCAGTTCACAGCCTGGCCAGACCACGGTGTGCCAGAATACCCCACCCCATTCCTCAACTTCCTCCGTAGAGTCAAAGCCTGTAACCCCCCTGATGCCGGACCCATCATCGCTCACTGCAGGTACACACATCAATTTCAGGGGCGGAGCCAAGGGGTGTCAATCACCATGATACTTACAACACATGATCAACTTCATAACTTAGTCCAGTCCATCAGATGACTATACACATAGTCATAAAACTTAAGTTACACAAATTACTGTTTCTCAAACAAAACAAACTGCACTAAAACTCAGCTTTTGTGTTGAAAAGTGCCAACAAAAGGCTGACTTGAAAAGAAGCCCAAAATTTAATGTTTGTTTACTTTTCTTAAAAATACCAAGTCAGTAGCATAATCATTTTTACTCCTTACATTGTTTCCTATTTTTCCTGCCTGTAAGTATCTGTTTTTTATATTCAGTGAGAAATGTGTATTGTTTGGAAGCTCTATACGCTTTTAAGAAATAGCCAACTTAATGTTTTTGGCAATATAATTGTTCTTATTGTTTATTTAAACAATGAATCAGAAACCATTTGTCGAGCAGTTATGTGCCACATAGGAACAAAGTTAAAAAGTAACACAGCCTGAGCCTGGCCAAACCTATAAAACACGGGTGTCAAACTCATTTTAGTTCAGATGGCACATTCAGCCCAGTATGATCCCAAGTGGGCCAGACCAGTAAAAATCTACATTAAGAAAATCTATGAAGTTTCCTTAAAAAGTCACTAACACGAACAGCCTGAAATATTTTTTTAAAAAAAATAATAACTGCAGTTTTAACAATATTCTGCCTCAGTTTATCATTACAACTTACAGATCACAGTGGATCTACACATGCACAAAACATTTAGTAACAGGAATAATACTATTGAAATTGCACTTATTGCACTATTTTTCGGACCATTAGGCGCACCGGATTTTAAGGCGCAATATCAATGAATGGGTCTATTTTCATACATAAGGTGGACCGGATTTTAAGGCGTATTAAGCGAAACAAAACATTAAGAGTCTGGGTGTTCCAGGGCTGAACAGTAGGTGGCGGTGCGGAGGGAATTCTGTATACTAGGGAATTCTATCCAACAAACCCGGAAGTAAGGAGAAGATAAACCCTTACCTTTCTGTTAGCCTGTTGGAGGTTTTCCTGATGATTCCACAGTGGTTCGGTAGATAAGGTGAGCCCATGCCGAACCGAGGCTTTCTCAGTTGACAACAGGAGCCATGTCTATGTTTTCGTGCTGATTTACTCACTTCCGATGGCGGAATGGTGATGAGGTCACGTCCGGACTCCGGCACGGATGTGTTCAGACGGCACGGCATTGTATCGTGCCGGAGTTCGTGAAAGCTCGGACGTCACTTGAGACTGGTACCTTAGCCCAGGTATCCACGATCCTTTGGCCTCCCTTTCTGGATGAATGTGTGTTCACCTCCTGTCGTTCAACGCTCCCACGCAGCTCACAATTTAACACACAGTAGTAGTATCACTCCGCGAGGCTCCTGACTACCGTAATACTCCGACAGTCCATCAAGCGGTGCAGCTTTGTAACTTACCAAAGTCGTACTAAAACATTTTGACAGATTTTTGAGCGCCGTGAACCACATAAAATCGGTCAGTGAGCACAACCAGAATTAATACATAAAGCGCACACACAAAGTCACACTTGTCGATTTTTGAGAAAATTAAAGGATTTTAAGTGCGCTTTATAGTCTGAAAATTACGGTATGTCTCTCAATATGTTTCAGGATTGTTCATATTTGTTCAGGTTATTCATTTTTTTCTATGAAAGGATAGTTTATAAATGTAATCATTTTAGTGTAATTGTTTTTTTTAACACTAAAACAAAGATAAATATTTAAAGTTGTCATTATTTATAGATTATTATGTTATTATTGTGTTGTTATTTTACTGGTCTGACTCACTTGAGATCATATTGGTCTGTATATGTGATTTTGACACAACTGACTGTTAATATCTTCAGTGTTATTTTTCCATTTCATCCCAGGGCCAGATTGGACCCTCTGGTGGGCCAGTTTTGGCCCATGTGTCATATGTTTAACTCCTGCACTATAAACTTTTTCTGACTTTACCAATGATTCATTCATCCGTGAAGTTCTCCTCATTCAGTCCTTACATCCTGCTCTTTCCTGTCATTGTCCAGTGCTGGTGTTGGTCGAACCGGCTGCTTTATCGTCATCGATGGCATGTTGGAACGCATTCGACACGAACGCACCGTGGACATCTATGGTCACGTGACCCTGATGCGCTCACAGAGGAACTACATGGTGCAAACAGAGGACCAGTACAGCTTCATCCATGAGTCTTTACTGGAGGCTGTGGCCTGCGGGAACACAGAGGTGGCCGCCAGGAGTCTGTACTCATACATGCAGAAACTGTCCAAGGTGGAGAGTGGAGAGCATGTCACTGGCATGGAGCTGGAGTTCAAGGTAAAGATGAGGCCAGGGGTTTGAGAGGGACACGAGGATAAACAAAGATATAAACACGCTTGGCAGAGATGTAACCGTTCAGTAAATATAACACAAAAAAGAACAAAGGCTTATAGGATGGTGCGGTGTAAGCGAGGGTCAAAACCAGCAAAGTCACTTCAAACAGGGATACAAATCCAAGGCTGTACAATCATAGAAAAAAATCCCAAAACAGGCAACGTTTCCAAAAACAAAACATAGCAAAAGAGTCAGGGTAAAAACCAGGAAAGGCTTGAATGCTAGACCAAAACAAATCTGCGCTGAAAGAAGGGGAACACACAGATTTAATGCACTAAGGAGGGAAAGATGAAACTACTGGTAGAAAGTAAAGTTACAGAAGGAAGAGAAGAGGATATAAATTATGAAGAAACAAATAAAGAATGACAGGAATCTAAGGAAAACAGAGTGATGTGATTTAGAGCCACATATTGTGACAGTCATATAAATGGCATTAATCCAATGACCTTGCAATTGTTGCATCCAAAATTCATTGTTACATTCATCTGACCCCTTTGGATACATATTTGCATTACACATGAGCCAACCATGCAAATACCTCTAATGTACCCTGCGCCTTGATTTGCAAATCGTTTCTTTTGTAAACCCATCATGATCACACATGCACATTTTCTCTCCCCATGCAGCGACTGGCTAACACCAAAGCCCACACGTCCCGATTTGTCACAGCCAACCTGCCTTGCAACAAATTCAAGAACCGACTCGTCAACATCATGCCCTACGAAACCACCCGTGTCTGTCTCCAGCCAATCAGAGGCCTGGAGGGTTCCGACTACATCAACGCTAGTTACATAGATGGATACAGGTATATTATGGAAACACTAATGTGACCTGACCTCCTTGTCCGCTTATGATCGCTTGATGAGTAAATGGATTGGATAGGTGTTCACCACAGTGCTCTCACCTGTCACGTCCAGTCATATCTGTCGTTACTGTATACATGTTCCCATTATTTGTCTCGCTGCATAGCACTCGCTTCGGTTGCGATGAAGGGACATGCTGTGCATCGCTTCTGATGATTCAGGCATTCAGCGTGGTTGTACACACATGTTTTGACCGGTCCTCTTCTTTCTTGAAGTCTGACCCCTTTTCTCTCTGATGTTTGACAAAGAAGGGAACACACAATGAAGTAAGGAGGTGGCTTCATTATGTGTGTGTGTCTGTGTGTGTGTGTTTGTGTTTAGGCAGCAGAGAGGCTACATTGCCACCCAGGGTCCACTGGCTGAGACTACAGAGGACTTCTGGAGGATGCTGTGGGAACATAACTCCACTATAGTGGTTATGCTCACGAAACTGAGAGAGATGGGACGGGTACGGATAGACACACATCACTTACTATAGTTTGGTCATTTTGTTTGTTTTTTGGGGAGGGGGGCATCTGAGCCATTTATAAATTTAGATTTTTTTTTTGTTTGTTTTATGGCTTTCACCAAGAATATATGGAATGATTTTCACAATAATCTTGAATGGATAATTCTCTATGTATCCAACAGTTTATCAACATTTGAGATTTTACCAATTGACAATTTTTACTTATTTGTTGTCATCAAATAATAAAACAAAATGTGTCAGGTGTTTTCAGAAAGCTGACAACGCAAACTGCACACAATGTTCAGAAGTCCTTTTTCCTCTTCAGCTCATAAGCAGCTTTAAACCTGCTGCAATTGTATTTAAAAAAGAAGAAGAAGAAAAACCCCAATGTTTAATTATTTTTTGTACCATTTACCTAATTGGACAATAAGTGAAAAATCGAATTAACGAAAACCTAATTTTTTCTAGATTTTACAAGATCAATACACCATTTTAATTGCCTTAGGAAGGCAGGGAATCCTTATTTTTGGTATCGTGTTACTATTTTATTATTTTATCTCATGCCATTCCACATATTAAGAGATACGAAATTGAAGAACTGATGTTTTGCAAGTGCAATGTTAAGAAAAATCAATTTTCCTACACACCAGCATCAGTGAGAGTTGGATATGCCAATAGAGTATCTTCAGTCATTTTTGTTATTTCAGGTACTGAAGTCATGTTCCTTTTTTTAATTGCTAGTTTTAGATTTAGTTGTAGTTTTTGATACTGCTGACACATTTACAGTATTAACTGTTGTATTTCTTCTTTGTACTGTTACATTCCATCTCAACACATGATGACACAGATGTCACTGATACTTTTTTGTGTTCTACTCCCTCAGGAGAAGTGCCATCAGTACTGGCCTGCTGAACGCTCAGCGCGGTACCAGTACTTTGTGGTGGATCCCATGGCAGAGTACAACATGCCCCAGTACATCCTCCGGGAGTTCAAAGTTACAGATGCCAGGGTGGGTTCATGGTGTCTATGTGTTTAAAGACTTGTTCTCTAGTTGTAAGTTGTAACATAACACTCCTTGACTTTCCTGTTCTATTCCCATTCTGTCAGCACCGTTAGGAAGCAGCCATGCAAAGCATGTCCTATCGACCTGCAGTGTGTGTCAGTTAGTGTGTGTTTTGTATGTGAATATGTGTAGCACAACAGGTTACCTTAGCACTATCGACAAGCTGCCCCAGATTACTCATTCAACAATGCTCTCCAGAATACCATGGCAGCATTTGTGTGTGTGTGTGTGTGTGTGTGTGTGTGTGTGTGTGTGTGTGTGTGTGTGTGTCTATGTGTGTGTGTGTGTGTATGTGTGGGCATTTGTGAAGA
>JAPTYQ010000010.1:13084209-13097773 GCA_029814465.1 Ostorhinchus cyanosoma
TATCAATAGAGCTCGTCTCTTTCTTGCTACAAGCTGCTTTCTTCACATTCTGAAAACATTTGTATCTCTATTTCATGCTGCTGCAGCAAGGTTTGACATGCACCTCACACAGCATATATACCCAACCTAATCTGTTTACAAGGGCATCAAAATGACAATTAACATGTAATGCGGCCGCCACTTGCAGACGAAGTAAACAGTGTATTCCAGGGATATGGGGTTATGCTTGTTTGGTGCAGACCCCAGCAATAATCATTTCATTATTTTTATAGAATTTCATTCAAAATGAAATGCTAAATTTACCATTTCCACTCATATGGCAATATCTGTCAAAATAACTGCAATATGATTTTTCAGCATATCTTTCAGCCCCAGTTAAGATGAAAAAACAAGGCAAGTTAACTCATTTGAAGTAAAAGTGAGTCTCACCTGGCATTTGGGGCGCAGCGTATGTACATGCATCCAACCCGGTTTCCTCGACTAGACCTGGTCAGGAATACATCAGTCACATCCAGCTCTCTTTGTGAGTACTGGAACTCTGCTCTCTCTGTGAGGTGCAGTTTCCACCTGCCCTCTCCCCCACCACTCCCCCCACCTCCACTGCTTCCTCCTCCACCTCCACCTCCACCTCCTCTGTCACCTCCACTACTAGCTCCCAGGCGGGAACGCAGTCCTGGGGCTCCAAGAGATGGTAAAGCAGCCCCTGAGCTGGACCCAGATGCAGTTATAGCTCCAGAACCTGGATCTGGGTCAGGGAGAAGGGCGTAGGTGGGCTCTGGGGGGAGGAAAGCCAGTTTGGCTGCAATGCGACTGGGGCACGGAGGGCAGCAAAAGAGGCAGCATAGCTCTCGTATAGACAGACCGTTCATCTTCTAATGGGGTAGAAAACAAAAGGAGAAATGGAGAAATTAGGCAAACGCACAACAAAATAAGTAAAGTAAGCAAGGATCAAAGGCTTTCAGCCGAAATTCATAGCTTCCCCACAGCATTATAGAGTGGAGATAAAATTCAAAAGTTCCCTCACTGTTATCCAGATAACCTATCACTTTTCAAAATATAATTTTATGACAATTAAAACATAACACACATTACACAGAAAAAGGAAGCATTTCAGTGAGGAAATTGTTTAAACCATCATCTTGCCACGTCAGTAATGACAAGATGGAAAGTGTCAGAATTGGTCAACACTATGTTGACTATTTTTAGAGTGTAATTCAACAGAAGGTCACAGTGTCAGGAAGACAGACCTTTAAGGTGTAAAATCTAAGAAACATAGACAAACTGTGCTGCTTATCAACTTCATTAACCCATTTTCAAGGGGAAACCCATCACGGACACCCAGTTATGACTGTACCTGGAATCTAAAATCCCTGGGTCTTGAAAATGAACTGGCACACAATGGTGCCAAGGTTTTCTGGTCCAGTCACTGAGCCAGCTGGATCTTTCAAAAAGAAATGCGATGACACACATTAAAATGACTCACACAAGAAGAAAACATACTGTAGATGACAACAAATACACACAAAAGCATGACAACTTAGTTTATTTAATCTTTTAAAGTAGCTTTTAGATAGCTTTCAAGTGGCTGACATAAACTGACTGATGATAAATAGTGAAAAAAGCCAGGCTGCTATTCTGTTCAACAGAATATGACATTATGAACGATAAAAATCGCAAAGACTATGAAAATACACTAATGAATCTGGCATCGAGGGTATGGGGAATATAGAAGAGTAACTCAAAGACACAAAACAACACGGACAGGGTGTAGTAAAGAGTTCAAGCGACGTTTGTTATTGATATAGACTTGATCACGTCATTAATTAATGTCAGCGAAACCCTTAGTTTTGTCTCTGCACCAAGGATGCATTATTAACATGTTTCAGATGTAAAGATGTGATCAGGGACATGGGTGACTAATTACTACACCCCCTCAATATAGACAGAGAGCGACAGGGACACTGATATGCTAATAGTGGCTACATGGTTAAATACGATATTAACCTCTAACGTTAGCCAGTGATGTTGGACATTTAATATTAGAAGTACTTTTACATATCAATTCTAAAACTGCAAAAATATAATCAAGAAATCACTGTTAGTACTGGACATTTTCAATAACACAGGTTAATACCAGCTAACAGACAAAATAATCATCACTTATCATTAGCAAGGCGTCCGGCTAGCGGCGGTTAGCTTGCTAGCACGCTAGCCACAAAGCCAACAACTTACCGATTTATTGTAGGCTGGCAGGCACGCTGGTGTGCCCCTATATGTACACAGAAGCAGCACTAAATTTCGAATGTCCTTCGTGTGTCTTGACATGGATGTTTTTACTCAAGTGTATTGACAGCTATCGGTGGCTAGCTAGCTCAAATTCATGGCTACCAGATTTTTTTTTTTACTACTGTCCGACTACATCCGGAAGTGACGTAAGGACGTATATATTTAAAAAAATATATATTAAATTGTCGCCGAAGGGAAAAGAACATTTATTTTTAATGTACGGATAAAAATATATGCACTACATTTTAACCTGCAATTATACTATTGCATTTTCGGATTCAATCATTGAAATGTCTTAATTTAACCCCTTTATATTTCAAACCGAATGTTATTTTGAATCTATTGAATTTAGAGCAAAAACACATCTATCAGATGATAAAGATTAGACTGAGAAATGTCTCTGAGGAAGTATGCTATTTTTTTGCTGAAAAATGAATAAACATATAGGCTAGTATTACTTGCTTTTACTCTCTTCTATGCTAAAGGGCAAAAATTATCATCAATTACCCTTGATTTCTTGCATGCATGGCTACAAAATCATGAATCTTATCAGTACAGGAACCAATTAGGCAGTCAGATTAAAACGATGGACGGAAAAGTAGGCTGCAGTGTCCCTCCGGTTAAAACATAGAAGAAAGGGACAAACAATTTAAAACTTTGAATATTTTTTAATCTTCCATAATGGATTTATATTTTAACTATCATAGAGAAATATTAGATCATTAAGGTTATATTTTTCACACTTTTGGTGCAATTTCTTCAAGTCATTCCAGTCAGTATATTTAGACCTCCAAAATCTTTTAAACACATTTTGCTTGAGTATTAAGATAAATATTCTTAACATTCTGTATTGATGTTGCAGATAAGCTATGATCAGAGACATTCAGTAGTGGAAAAAAATATCTATAGAATCTTTCTATGTAAAGGCCGCAGATCCACAACTTCCCTCAACATAATCACAGGCATATCTCAATAATGGCTCGATGCAAAATGTTGTGTGTGTGTGTGGTGGTGTGTTGATGTGTGTGTACGAGGGAGAGAGAGAGAGAGAGAGAGAGAGAGAGAGAGAGAGAGAGAGAGAGAGAGAGGTCCTCAATAAAAAAGAGATACACTGCAGGACTGTGTTTCAGGGGGTGTGAATTATGGGCCCCTGCTGTCACTGTGCCTGCTCTGCGTTGGACATTTCACCTCGCCACTGTAAATTTAAAAAGAGGATTACGTTTTGCTGACTACTGATTTCATAGCGTAGCTTGACCAAGTGCCGACAACTGGCTGGTCCCCCTGACAGAAGACTTAACACAGTCCGCAATTGCAGGATTTATGATTTTTTTTTTTTTTGCAAGGCTCTGAATTGAACAAGGAAAGAAAGCGCATACTGGATCTTAATCTGTAACAAAGTGCATTGTACACATTCACCCTGCGAACTCCTTCTGTCCAGTAAAACCCGTTTTCTGGTTGACTGGGCGTTTTGGACGCGCTCGTTAAACGGTGATGCTACGGCGACGCGCAGGATCCGTAGAGGGAAGAGACAGGTGAGGTGCGGCTGAGGAGCTGCCGTTATTTAAGAGACGCTTTGGATACCGAAAGCCGTGGTATCCATCACCCTTTACCCCACAGAGAAGAAGAAGAGCGACCGGAGAGGGCAACCAGGCGACGGGCACCTGCCTCAGCCTCCCTACCTGGCCATCTGGTGCGGTGAGTGTGCCAAATGGAAGGGTTGAGAGATGGATATGTGTGAGGAAGACGGGGGGTGGATGGGATGGACAGGTATGGACAGCATGTGCGCATTTTATTACTACCACCAAACGCTATATGCTGCATTATTAGCAAGCCTCCGGGTTAGCCAGTAGATGTCTATTTGGCATCGTCTGGACCTTTGTGGATATGAACTGCTCTTTGTGTCTGCTGCAAGTTTAATTCATGATTTGCATATTATGTGCATATCTTTGTTGCACGTAATTGTACTTTCACATGTTGCATAGGACCTTACAGTGCTTGTAATTTCAGTTAGATTTTAACTGATGTCTCAGCAAAAAGGGCTCACAATACTTCTATATTATAGCACTGCATTGCAATGACGAGCACAAAGCCTGATTGAAATTCTTATTTAAATTGCAACCAAAGGTCTTGATCTAAATGAAGCACACTGTTTCCGTGTTGTGTTTAATTGCCTCCTGTGTAAACGAATGTTTCATTAAACGTTTTCCTCTGATTTCTTGTTGACAAGAGTAAAGGTCAGGTGTGATGATTTGAAAGCCATAAAGCCAATTGATTTTGTCATTACTCAGTCTCAGCTGAGTGACAGGACTGGCATTATAAATTCATAAAGCATAGACAAATCTGAGAACACTGAAATTAAGAAAAATAAGAGTAGTTAATAGATGCCCAGTGTCAGGGCCGTGACATTTTCACTATGCTTACATACTGTCAGTATAGATCCAGAGCACAGTGCTAAAAAATGTGTATACTCAAGTGAGTCCAAGATCAGTCATGAGCTGTCGAGTGCCCATACCCACAGTAAACTCTCACAACATCCATGGCCCAAGTTAAATGTTCCCTTGTTGGCATCCCAGCTCTCAATGAAGTGATTTAGTAGTTATATGCAGTTTATTGTTTACAACTTCATCCTTCATACAAAAAGCTACAGTGTTCCACAGAAGGACTGTAACAGCTTCCAGCTGCTGCTGTTTATGTTTGTTGTGTTTCTGTGTGAGTTGCAGGGCAAAAAAGAGGAGGCTGGAGACAAAAAAAGAGGAGGAGGCAGAGGAGAGGAGAGGGAGAAGAAGGCAGATTGGAGATAGAGAGGATAAAGTGTGGCAGATAGCAATCTGGCAAATAGGCTACAGGGGGAAAGCAGAGCATGTAAAAGACAGAAAAAGAAATGTAAAGCCAAAAGCACAGACTGAATGAGCGTTAAGGGAGAGGGACTGCAGACAGCAGTCTGAGCGGGTGTGAATGGTCTCCCTGTTATCCCTGCTGCCCACACAGACAGCCACACAGCAGCCGTGTGAGCAGGTGCTAACCCCACCACACAGCAACAACAGGTGCAGCCACTGTTTCCTTCACCCACCCGTCCCAAACATACAGCAAAAACCAAAACCTCCTAATACAAAAACATCCAGCGCACATAATGGGCAAACACTAGGTAGTACACAAACTATATGAATACGCTCATGAAAATAGCATGCCAAGATCAGGCTTGAGTAATTGAGTGATTCAATTATCAAATTTATTATGCCTCAAACAAAGTTAGATGCACCTGAGGCAAAAGGCAGAGTAGGTTATAGGTAAAAGCAATCTCAGAGAGCCTTAGGGTGATTTCACTGCCCACAGGGACATTTAATGAGCTCTATTGATCACATAGGACCTTATTCAATCACACATGCTAAGCCGCAAACAGGGCATCTTAAGCACGGGAAAAGATGAGATTGGTTTCCAGCGTGATACAGCTACCGACAAAGAGACCAAATCAGCATCAGATTAGTGTGATAGGGTTGCTAGGGAGCACATTTCTAGAAATGTTTAGATTGACAGTTTGAAATGTTGTGTTTTTTTGTGTGGGTTAAATAGAGTGAGATGAAACAGACAGAATATGTTGGAAAGAGAGAGATGTTACTTAACAGCTTTTCTGTTCTTATTGCCAAGAGACTACGTCAAGCAATCGGCGACAAATTGCCTCACTTTACCTCTGGTACACAGAGAGGAACATTGACTTACTCAGACACTCCTAGTTTCTAACACTTCTGGGCTGTAATCTGTTACTAAATCTGTCATTTGAATGCATTTTTTTGTCCTTCATATCACACAAACTGAATGCGTCATTCATTCGAACATATAGTTACTCCCAACTTTATTCTGCCTATTTATAAAGAAATATTAATTAATATGCATTCCTCTAATGATGTGACATGCATAAAATTACTGTATCAACTCCTATAGTCCTAAAAGTGGATGTCTGTCATTGTTTTTCCAATGTGAACTGGATGATATACACAAACATGAGGCTAGCGAACATCAAAGTAACACAAGAGATCTGACCGCAAGTTTATTGTCTTAAAAAGTTATCAGATTAAGTATCGGTTTCTAGTTTGAGGTTCCAGTTTCACACAGTGTGTAGTGTTTATCCTTTAAACAAAACCAGCACTCAAAAAAGTGTTGAAGTCTGGACACCTCAAGGCTGTAGGATCAGAGGGACTTGGCTGGGCAGGCATCTGCTGGGTGACCTATTCCAGCAGGGTCTTCTGACTGTGGTCTAGAGAGAGTCATTGTGCAGGATTAGGAGGCCACAGGGTCAGGAATCACATTGGGTTTCTTTCTTTCCTTGTCAGAGACTAGCTCTTATCCTCAGACAGGTATTTAAAATCTCTCTCATGCAAAACACTCTCTGCGTTGAAGTGAAAAGCTTTTAGGAGCCTAACTGTGCTTTGCTGACAAGTCTTTCCAGATGTTTCAAAAGAAAAAAGTAAGATAATAGTTGCCACACAAGCTGAGAAGTTTTATGTATGGAAAGTCTGCTTCAAAATCCATAGTCTGTTGAAAAGTGCAACACATGATAAATGTGTCTCTGGTGGCCAAGGTGAGAGGGCCATCTGGGTTTGGTTACAGTATCAGCCACATGTATCATGTCATTATGCCCTGCAGTAGTTTTCAATGTAAAAGTTCCTCATATACTTCACAGTGTATGAGTTGGCCATGCATCTTCAGTTTTAATGACTTTTTGTTTTCACTGATTCTTCCCCGAGGTGCAGCTTATTTCTCGTTGCATCCCTGTGCACACTGTGTGATCTTTGCACATTCTTGGTTTTCTCCACTGTATCATCTTCACAACTGTAAAAACCCTCATTCAAGATTCAGGCAGATTAATATCACACGCATGACCTGTGAAGGCGAGAATGTTTAAGATGCATATGTATGTTTCATAGAGGGTCATAAGAGGCATTTGTTAGTTTTCCTCTCATGTGACTTCTTTGTATGCAGTTGACCCACCTTTTTAACTCTGCTAATTTGTTTGTGAATGATATCACAGCTGTTAAAAATTTCAAGGTTAGAGACGGTTTAATCTCTTACCCACTGAGATCTGTTTTGCATTACAAAAAAATTTATTGCCAGAAAATGACCATCCACTTCATGAATTTCACTGAAGAACTCAAAGACAAAATAAGTAAATAAACAAGTGACCTTTTCCCAAATGTCATTGCTGAGACACTTTTATATTTTTGCTTCGAGTGAATGGAGATATATATCTTTGTATACATCATTTCTTGGAAGATTTGTCTATCTTCTCATACTTTTCTGCTTTTGTTGTCCAACAAATTCACAAGCACCTAAGCCAAAGGCAGGCTTTAGTTATGGCGGCTTAGCCAGAGGGATTTGGAAGACTTTTTTATTGGGAGATAAAGGCGCATCGGAGTCCTTTGTCTCCCAGCTACTTGAGATGGTTTTGTAGCCTGATGAAGCTTTGTTGTGGCTAATCTTTCTCTTTCCTTCTTCCTGTCCTCTCCCACACCCCTCCCTTCATCACACAAACACAACTTTTCTCTTTTAATTATGGCTTTTCATCTGGGGCCCAGTCACAACTGAGAGAAACGGAGCAAAGCATAGCAGAAACACAATTATACCTGCAAGGAGGAGAGAAAGCTCTCAGGGGAGGTGTCGTCTCTGCGTATGGGTGTGTACGTTGCTAGGTGTGTGTCTGTGTGGGCATGCATCCATGCACATCTCAGTGTGCATGTGCATGTTTGTGCACATCAATCGACAAGGTTCTTTGGCATTTTGATATCTGTTGTGTATAGACCACCTATTGCGAGCTGTGATCCTCTTAGCAGGCATCTGCCAAAAGAGCTATATTTACCACAACTGGTGATCACAGCACACAAAGAATAACATGTCGAGGATATGAGCTTCCTCTCAGTCTGTGCCTTTTTCTACCATCATAAGACAGTCATTAATAGGGTGGTTCTATATGGTAATGGTTGCCACACAGAAACATTATCACGGCCTATTTAGCATAGTCTTTGTTTTTATAAAGGGAGATGCTGAGCTGTGGTCAGTACAACACATCAGGCGTACAAAAAAAAAAAACACTCAGTTGGTATCACTTTTTTAAAAGGAAGATAATCATCCCCTCTTGGTTTGTGCACAAGAACATCACAAAGGTTAGCTTGAGACATGATTAAGAGGAAAAAAGATATGCTCCCTGGACAAAGATGTCATGGACTATCTCATAACACAAAGCGCACCATTACCACTATGTGACAAAACGGAATAGTGTCACTATAACAGTATAAAAACAAGTCAGATTTATTGATGAAACCTTTGTTGATGACTGGAAATGAGACTGCATCTCTGCTGGTGTACGTATGTGGCTGAGGTGTGCATGTGTTAGACTCTGTGCTCATAGTGTGTGTCTGAGGGTGTGCACTGCATACTCATGTGCTCGCCTCTAGCTCAGAGTTGTGCAGTGAATGTATATGTGCTTACTGCAGTCAAACTCTGGTTAGAAACGTTTGCCCTTGCTGCAGCTTTGTACAGCATCATAAATATGTGTGTGTGTGTGTGTGTGTGTGTGTGTGTGTGTGCGTGCGTGTGTGCGTGCGTGCGTGTGTGTGTGTGTGTGTCATTTTCATGTGTGTATCTGTGTATTCTTGCCTCATTTTCCCACCAAGAATACATACATTACCAGCTTTGTGACCCAGATTTTGCTATTTGTGCTTTGAATGCTTTTTACCTTCGTTTCTGAACTGTGTGTTTTTCAAATTGTGTATGTATGTCTATTATCCATATGCTGATAACACACTGCATCCATAGACTACTGTGAGTCTGTCACCAGCAGCAATTTGGCTTTAGGCAGGAGGCCTGATTGGAGAAGAAGTCTGAGGGGAGATGGAGCTCTGCTGGCTAGACTCCAGCTCTGTCCATCCTATTTTAATTACCTATGGCATTCACCCAGGGAATATCTCTCTTCCTCTCTGTGTCTGTGTCTTCTCACCTCTTTTCCTTCATCTCTCTTTTTACTTCCACCTCTTTATTCCAGCTCTCTTTTCTCATCTCCTTTTTCTTGCTTTCCTTCTTTCTTCTCTTTTATACACGCACATAACCTGATAGCACACAGCTGCATTAAGGGTCTGTGCAGAGGTAACCTCTGCATTAGCATATAAATGACCCTGTAGATTGAATAGCATTTTAGGATATTTAACAGCAAAAGACAGATTCCCTTAACTCTGATTAGACCTGTTCTGAGGAGACAGGCAGCCACTTGAGAGAATATCGCCTCTACCTCGATAAGATAAAGACTTGACACAGTGATTCCACTGCTGAGAAAAGTGTGTGTACGTGTGTGTGTGTGTGTGTGTGTGTGTGTGTGTGTGTGTGTGTGTGTATATATACACACACACATATACATACATACATACATACATACATGCATACACACAATATAAGAAATAATTCTTTATTGATCTGTTCTGTTTGGTGTGATACATGACATTTTTTGCTTTAAATTCCCTACAATTTTGCTGTAATCTAAAATTGCCAGGTAATTTTCATCCACTGTGATACCCTGTCTTTTTTATTTTGCTGTTAGGAACAAGCCTTGGAAGTTTAGTGATGTTTTTTGTGGCCATCAGCATTCCTACATCTACTTGCCTCCATTGCATTTCATATCATCACACATAAAAACTAATTTAAGGCATGAATAGGTGACTACAAATAGAATTTTCTAAATTATCAGTATGCTGTTCTTATTCAGTTGTATATATGGCACTGTTTTCCTCAGGTCTGATCAATGATGAGCAAAACTTAACTGCTTGGCAGAAATAGGAAAGTAGAAATACATTTTTGGAGCCCTGTGATGCTTATCTGAGGCTTTAGCACTATGTTGAAGAATCTATGAACATCACAAATTCTTTCCCAGTTACATTTTTCTTTACTCAGGTTCTTTTTTATCAGTGAAAATCAGATTTAAGTCCATTAATGAAGTTACAGTACTTGTAGGGTGGAGCAATGCAGTGTGAAGGTGACCCACTTCTCCCAGTTTAGCCCATGTCTGTATTTCTGCCCTTAGGACATCTTGCTTTATTCCAGGCTTCAACCTGCATAGGCTACTATCTTCAAGGAGCTTACAAATTAGAGGAGGATATAAAGGCTTTGGTTTCAACAGAATTTTACTTATATATGTCTGTATAGAGAACACCTTTTCAATCCACTCTCATAATCCATCTGTGTGTGTTCTTGTACATCAAACTGTCACAGTAATCCTTCAGGTTTTGTTGAGAAAATACAATAAAATAGCAGGAATTTGTGTCTACTTGTACGTTTTTGGGACCTGTAGTTCAGAGATCAGTGTGAGGAGTTGAATTTGGACGTGCAGTCGAGTCTATAGCTATTGCTATTTGTCACTGTTCCACATGTGACTTGACATCCAGTCTTTGAAATGTTTCTGAACAGTTGTGTACAAATACTAGCAGTGGTTACTTTGAGGTTGACGAGATCGAATTCAGTTGTCAAAGTTTTAACATGGTGTAGTCTTTAAATCACTCTGTACATTTCATCTATGTTCAAATGAGCCATGCCCTTTTGCCAGTGTGTGGATAATGTGGGGACAAAATGCTCCTATTTCCCCCATCCCCCTCCTTACTGAGAAGGGGGACCCACACCTCTTTATATCTACGTCTATGTCTATTTGTACGTGCATACATTCAAATAAATGACTGTATGCATTTGGGTTAATGCATGTGTGTGCTGCATGCATCTTTGCTCATATGTACATGTGCATGTGTTTAGAGGGCAGCCCGCCCTCCTTGCTTTTACATCTACTGCAATATAACATCTTTGCCTAGCTTTGCTATTGGTTGCTACGGTAACAAAGGCACTGAGTGGGGTGGCTGCAGCAGCTAAACAGAGAGCGAGAGACAGAGGGAAAGACAGAAAGAGAGAGAGAGAGGAGGTTTTGCCTGTAGACCTAATCACAACGACATATTCTGTGCAACGCATCAGAAAACACTGTTCTATTACTTTGACAAGTGAAATGTCAACACCATAAGATGTGTCTGATAGTAATCCTTCAGTTTGTGTCACACACATGTGCACATATGTAAATTAATGCCTGTTTTGTAGTTGAATGCAGCTCAGTTTATGCCATATAGTTTGAGTGGTGTTAGGTTTGGTCAGCTGTGTGTCCTTGCATTGTCAAGGACTAATTGGGGCTTTTTTGTTTATATCTCAGTATTTCGTTATGGTCAGTAAATGCTCTTTAGTGTGGATAGTGGTGTTACGCTTTATTCTCTTAGTCTCTGTTTAGCAGTATCACAGTGTATTGATCTTACACAGGAGCTATAATAGTTGAGATGGCTTCTGCAAATATGAGCATCTCCGAGATACACTAAAGGCCACTGAGGCATTTTAAGACAGGAACGTTGGTAAATATGAATAGATAATCATTAAAGGATATCTTTACCATAGCTTGTTGACTTACTGTATTAGATGTGAGACTCATATAGAAATTCCCAGCATGCTGCTGCTTGCCCTTGTCATCCTTGTTAGATCTGGTGATCTAGTGCACACTGAGGAGAAAGACCCAGACCCAGATGATGGGGACACAACATATGGACAAACTGATAAGAGGTGAAAGCAAGTGATTATGCTTCTTCGATGACCTGCTGATTGGTTAATGATGGGAGTGTTAGCAGGTGATTTGCTAATGGGTTGCTTGATGAGGCTAGATTGCACTGTGCGGCTGTCGCCGTCATTACATGCATCCCATGATAACCATGTCAGTGTCACACCATTTAATCCTATCACACCAACATGATCTGACACAAATAGCAAAAGACCCTCTCTTTTTTCCACTCACTTGTCTCTCTTCCCTTGATTTTCTGATCCTTGTTCTGTCACCCACAGCCTATTTTTCATTGCTTGATGAGCTGGAAGTCTGTACCCTGTCTGTTTGGAAACAGTATATCTCCTCCTCTCTTTTGTCTTTTCCTCAGACCAGCTCTGTCTTTTCTCCTTCATCTCTCTCTCTCTGCCTCTGTCTTCTGTCTGTTGGGAAAACTCACAACCCTTGATACCCTTAACATCAACACACTGAAAGCCCTGAACCTCTTTTTATAGCCTCAAGCTTTAAAAATACTGCCTTTGTCATGGTACTGGCCAGCGGCAGAGCTCTAATATCTTGGCCTTGGCCCAGATCTGATGGTTTATCTTATGGATCAATAACCTTAATCAATACATACTCTAATGAGGAGGCTTCATGAACGATTGGCCGCAGGGTTTTGGTATGTTGCATGTGGAGGCTGTTAGAAAGTGTGTATAAGTGTGTGTTTAGATAATTGTTCGGTACCAAACCTGGGACACTAGGGTCCAAATAATTTTGCAGGGACCAATTTACTGGATGCTATAATGCAAACCTTTAAATTCAAGCTTATAGCTTTCCGTCAGGTTTAGAGTAAGGCTCCATGAAACAGTGTTGGGAGGGTTATTTCACTCCAAATTACAGAATACATGAGTGTATGAAGATTTAAAAAAAAAAAAAAAAGAAACTTTACTGCAGTACATCATTATTACGGTCTAGATAAATGTCATATTCACACAACACTGCTCCCTAATGTGGACTGAACCCAGGAGTCAATCTGAGTGTATATTAAAATATAACGTGGAGATCTAATCTGCATTATATTTACATGTAAACACAACAGCAGTGTGATGTTCAAATAGAGATGCAGTTCTTTCCTCACCTTTATTTTCCACAATATTCATTTAGACTGCACAAACATGAATATTATTAACATGAATTAATTATAATTTGAATTTACAGTCAATAGCTTTTTTCCACTTAGTGTCTGAAGTGCATTTTGCTGCCTTTAACTATTTATTTTAAAATAAAAATTGCACCACATACACTAGTTTTTGCTTTCACTGCTTTCACTAGACATAAAATGGATTGATAACAGGCAGTTATGGGAAATTAGTGATGCCCTTTAGATTTAACAGTGAATAATGCAGTCACATTAAGTAAATTATAAATTTAAAGAATGTAGCTAAATACAGTTTCTCATGTTTTGTATTCTGAGTACATTTATCCTGCTGCTTCTATTTCAATGAATGTAAGTTCTTGTAATGTCCCCACAAATTATGGAAAAACAGAGAATTTTGTGTGTGTGTGTGTGTATGTGTGTGTGTGTGTGTGTGTGTGTGTGTGTGTATGTGTGTGTGTGTGTGTGTGTGAAAGAGAGAGAGAAAGACAAGAAAGACTTAGGAAAAGGACGCCCAAGCTCTAATG
>JAPTYQ010000010.1:13105767-13123323 GCA_029814465.1 Ostorhinchus cyanosoma
GATGCAGAATTCATGCACCACCACAGACACGTCGCCAGTTGATTGCAGGACAGACATATATGGACGAATGATTAGGCATGTTCACACCTATTTAGACTGACCATATATGATGCATTTCTTTGAATAGTAGGAGGAAGCTGGAGTACAATGAGACATGGGGAAAACATGCAAACTCCACACAGATCGACCTCTACAGGCCACTACACTGCACAGTCCCCATAAAATGCACAATACATGTTAATATGGCAATAATATTATATCCAAGAACATCATATATAGTAGTTAAACACTGACAGCCACCGTGTAAATACACAGTGAATACTTTTACTTTTCATACCATCACTACATTTTTATATTTAACTGATCAGGCCTGTGCTGCTGATATCACAGGTTCTGAACTCGTCTCACTTTGGGGCTCATATTTTTCATTGTCACTAGGTCACGACTGACTTAATAAAAGTCAAAACAAGTCATTTTTCAAAAGTGGCAGGTTAGCATTTGTCTTGTTTTTTTGTAACTTAATATAGATATTTTCATCTTTGCATTCTAATGACAAACTCAAAACTGTCCTTTCATATAAAATAAATAAAGTTTACGATACGTGCCGTGGGAGGCTGATTCAATTCTAAATGATGTTTCAGATTTGAGTGTTTTATTTAGTCTGGTAAAACCTCTTGGGGTTTTCATCCCTTTCATTACTGTACATATATATACTCGGGATCATATTTTCACTTCAGTATTATTTTACAAACAGCATTTAATCTTACTCGTCAATTTTCAGACAAATGCGGTAATGATCACCTGCTGTACGTTCTTATTGTTCATCTGTTAGAATAAAAGTCAGACCTTAGACAGCAAAACACCTAGAATCCTCATTTGAAGGTCACGACCCGCTGGCTGAATACAATGGGCCTGTATCACGAAAGTACAAATTGAAATTAAGTCTCATGGCGATCACATAGAGAAGCTTTTTTTGTTGATATACTTTGAAATATACAAAATCATAACAATCATCCTGTTGTTCAGTACCAGATGGTACACTGCACTGGTAATACTTTCCTACTTGTACATATGTGAGGTATTTAATGCACAACTTTTATTTGTAGTGGAGTGTTTTTTCACACTCTTACTTAAAGATGTGAACTCTTCTCCCACTGCTGACAAGTACAGAGATGCATAATAACAGAGAATAATATTTCTCGTCGCTTTATTTCCTTTTGTCTGGTAGCATCCCTGGCTCGGCGGTGTGTGTGTTCGACATGCAGCAGCTCGCCCATGTCTTTGAGGGACGATTTAAAGAGCAAAAATCCCCCGAGTCTATTTGGACTCCTGTGCCGGACGAAGCAGTGCCTAAACCGAGGTATTGTCATGCAAAGTGTGTAAGAGCAACTTTGGCAGAATACTGCAGTGCTGTTGTCCGGAGCATCTGTCTCACATGGAGTCTTGTTGCTCCCCTGCTATAAGCTCCAGCTGTCAATCATACAGTAACTTCACTACTATTCAGCAAATATTGTAATACAGCCCGCAGCAGCTATAAAATAACTCCACTGGATCTTTTCTTCTTACTCTCTGTGGACTTCCTCTCACTTTTCCCTCCGCTTCTTTCCTTTGACTGTCTTTTCCTGCAGACCTGGGGGATGTGCAGTCCAAGGATCCAGATTTAGCTCCTCTACAACACTGCCAGATGAGGTGCTGAATTTTGTGAAGACACATCCTCTGATGGATGAGACGGTTCCACTGCTTGGACACAGGCCCTGGGTGGTCAAGACTATGGGACGGTACGCATACATATTTATTTATTGGATCATGCAGACCATTGAAGTCATGAAGTGTAGAATGTGGATCATTGCCTGTAGTGGAAATGTACTCCACTACTCTATATGCAATTGTAAAGCTCTCCTTTTTGCAAATCTATCTTTCCAGTTACCAGCTGACAACCATGGTTGTAGACACCGAAGCCGGTCCCCACAAGAACCGCACAGTCTTGTTTCTGGGATCAACCCGAGGGACCATCCTCAAGTTTTTAATGATCCCCAGTGGAGATTCTGTCTCCCACAGCAGTGTGTTTCTGGAGGAAGTGGAGGGATTCAACCCAGAGAAGTGAGTGGGAGTTAAGAGATATTTGTCTCTCTAAGCTCCAGTAAATCATAACTTTCAAATGCACAGATGGCATCGTACCTGTAGTTCTTCTGCATGAAAAACTGCCAATGGTCTCAATTATTTTAAATGTTTGACTTCCAGTATTTGTAATGATCTGTACAAATTCCTGGTAAAAACATTTTTGTTTTGGTCAATTTATCCACAATATTTCTGTTTTGATCAGTCAAATTGTATATAAACCTGTAAGGTTTATATATAATTTATAGACGATACTGTTATGACACTGTGCTATTGATACCAAGGGGCATGGACCTCCAAAAATCAGGCCAAAGCAGAAGTGTCATCAAAAAGCCCTGGCTCCAATAGACTTAAATTGGATTTCTAACTGACACCAGACCACTGGAGAGCTGGTGGTCCATCTATACATTTTTTCCTCCATTAACAAGATCACAAGTCATATAGAAGACTTTTTGATTTCTGCTCCATTGTGTTTTGATTGACAGGTCTGTATGACAGCTTGCTCAACTGCCAAGTCAGACTTTCAGAGTTCCTGTTTACTTAATAAAATATATTTCTTGCTGAAAGTAACTCCACTGTAGCTGCGGTGAATAGGTAACACTGAAAAGACTAACTTTGTTATTCTGTACCTGATGCTACTTTGCTTAGCATTAGCTTGACCCTGACCACTCGGACTCCTATAGCTACACCCCTTTTGTCCAAATATGGTTACTTCTGCTTCCAAAGAGACAACATGGCAACTGCCAAATTGTAAACTACTGTCTTCAAAACAACAGAAAACCAATGGGTGGTGTTACAGTTCCTCCACCACTAATTCAAAGACTTGTCTAAATACTTTTACCATCCTTTGAAGCATTTTCAGGTGTTTTTTTTTACGCACTGTCATATCATCTCTAACAGTAGAAACAGTTTCAACTTCCTTGCACTGTACAAACCTAGATATAACATTTGTTTGCTTAAGTAATATTAGCTTTATTTACCAAGAGAGGTGGGTAAATTTCACCAGGGTTGACATGGGCACTTCCTCCAGCTCAGTGCTGAAGACATTTTAGAGTCAATCGGTCACATAGGTCAACAGAATATTCTTCTTACTGTTTCATTACCTCTCAAAAATGCCTATCACCATTCTAAACGACTCACCAAATGTTCTGCAGGTTATAAAATGTAATGACTGATGAATAAAATGTGTAGCTTATTAAATTACTCAAAAGTTGAACAAAAAAACACCCCATCTCCCACAGTGACAGAAGGGGGTGGCGTCCTTCTGCTAGCTCTTTTTACTGTCATATCTTCATATCGTCTCCAGATGTGGTGAGGACTCTCCTCAGGCTCGTCAGCTCTTGTCACTATCGCTGGACCGGACCAGCCACACTCTACTGCTGGCATTCCCTTCATGTCTAGTTCGAGTGCCCACATCTCGCTGCCATCTTCACTCGCGCTGCATGAAGTGAGTGGCTCACAGTCAGTTTTTTTCAATGTTTTTTGGATAGACACTAGACTCAGTTTGAAGGTAGTACTGCTTTTCTACAGCCAATGTTCTATTTAGTGGCCAACTTTTGTCAGTTCCCCCAAGAAAAACTCAATCCTGCTTTCGCTTCAAACAGCAAATTTGATTCTCTAGGAAATAGCATTTAACTTGGTTCAAAATGCTCAAAAGTCATCCTAATTTGAGTTTTTATAATAAGATGTGACTCATGAATAATAAGATCTTTGTTTATTGCTTTGTATATGGGAAACAACTTTTCACAGCAGCTCTATATGCAAATATTTATAGAAAACTAAGCAGTAACAACTTACTTACAATGTATTAGGTGTGAGTTTTGTGTAAACATAAAATGCCAAATGAGCAGTCATAATTTCACATTGCCCACATATTATAAAACAAATATCACAAGTCAACAGGGACACATAGCCCTAAAAAGGCATCTCATTAGTAGGCAAAGCCAAAGCCCCAGATAGTAAAAGCAATAGTGTTCCCCTTCTGGACCCGTTTTTACTGCATATCTGTTGTTTCCAGGCTCAAAAGGTAAACTTTCTGTGAGTTTCCCAGGGAGGATTTCCTGCCAGGTTAACTAACATACCTGCTGTAAGAATGAGGTCAATACTCAGCATTTCTGAACTTTTTTTTATTTTCATTGGTGTGTGTATCTAGGAGCTGCCTAGCCTCCAGGGATCCATACTGTGGCTGGACCAGAGGCAGCACCTGCTCTTTCCTGAGACCGGGCACCCGGTGAGGAGAATTAACATAAACACCCGCCTATGAACAGTTTCCTGGGCGGGGCTACCTCTGCAGACCTGCCATCTGCAATGTGCAATTTATATACAGAGTTTTACTGGTGTAGTTCCTAACCCTTCCTATGTGTTATGCATGAATATGACAAAGCTGATGATTTATTCTTTATATTTACATACACACAACATATATGAATCTTATGTGATGCTTTGGTGTCTACTGAGCAATACTACTGAGCAACATACAAAATATAGGTTAAATAGATTACTCAGCTAGATCTTAAAATCAATACTAATATGAAACACATATAATAATGATAGTTGCAAGCATTGAAAGGCCAATAACCAGTTAATCAACCAATATCAACCTTGCACCTCCCTTGAGAAATTTGGCCCTGAAAGCAGATTATGCATGTTTGAAACGATTTTTTTTTTCACTGTAAGCAACCAGACATCTAGTTCAAAATAACTGTAATAAATACCTAAATACATACATCTGAATCAATACACATCAAATTCAGAGTCCAATAAATGTAGAAATTATCAGGAATTAAAAAAAATAAAATAAATAGTTTGTGCAGTTTCCCTACTAAGTCTTTTTTTTACATTAATAATAGCTATTGGCCGCTGTTGATGCCACCCTCTGCATATGTAAATAAATAAACAAATACTCATACAAATTCAAAAACATCAGCACCCATTTGCTGGTCTATTTCTAATCTCAACCTTTCAGTTTATGCGTGTGTTAGTATTTTTATTATTTTATTAAATTTTATTTAATTTTTTGCTATATATCTTGGTTTGTAATTTATTTTTATTTTTTTCAATTATATTTGGGGCTACAATAGTGTAATACATTTTCTGCAGAACATCTTTGCACTAGTTAAAACTATTTCAATGGGTCAGCTATCATTATCACATAAAACATACATTTATATGTTCAGTACTAGTGTCTGTATTTGTTTCATATAATACCACACTAAAGTCAGTTATTGGTATCAGGTATATGACAGTGCCAGCTTCTTGTATCACCTGTTTGTCTGACCCTGACCCCTGACCTCTGACTTCTCAGAGCAAAAAGAGAAATCAATGATGGAATCAATTGTGTATCCCATTACACTACATGCCACGTCAATATGTCCCATATCACTTAAACTGACCACTATTAACAGTCGTCTGTGCTCATGTGCAAAGTGAACATTGATTTTTTTTTTCTGTGTTCATTTATTTTTCAATCAGGAAACATTTTCTTAACCTTAGACTGTAAATGTGCTATATTGATGTCACTTACAGATTGCTTTTTGCATTATTCAGATAAGTGGGGGAAAAAAAGGTTGATTGTACTTTAGGTTTGTAATTTTTCTGATATTTGATTTCTATTTGACTGCAGGCTCCCTTTCCAACAAGATGTGGAGTATGGAAACACCACCTCCCATCTAGGAGACTGTGATGGTATGTTGCAGCACTATGACATGGATGCTTCTGGCTGCATGCAGTGGACTGATGGCAGTCTCCACCTAGTGGCTCCATAGATCATTACATCTATCTACTTCTCACTGAACATTTTGTTCTAAAAAATGCCTCATACTACCAACTGAGAAGATATTTTTGACCATTCCTCTACTCTAGCGTATTTTAATTATCCAGGGTGTAATGTAATTTCCTGACCAGCTCAGCAAGATCCACTCAACCTTGATATTACCCCATAGGTGTTTTGGTGTCTTTGACAAAGGCTAAATCAGCTGGGAGTGGAGTTGAGATTTCAGTCTCAACCTCACTTCCTACAAGTTGAAGTACACCCAGTAAGAGACAGTTTAATTAGGGAGGATGTGAAAGAGGTGGAACCACTGGTAGACAATGAAACACTGCAGGAAGGGAAATACAACATCCTCCCGCATCTCAGTCTTTGTTCTCTCAAAGCTGAACGTCTGAGAGGAGATTGACTGAGGGTGGCCAATAAGGAACCTGGAAATAGCATGAAATACTGATGTTGCTTTTGCAGAAAGGCTTAGATGTTAATGCTGCAACACCCAAGAGGGCCTCTTTGAACCTTTGCGCTGAAATTCATTGGTAAATAAAAAAAAAAGAAAAAACGTCCTCCCTTCTCCAACAGACTGTGTTAGGTCAGTTTCAAAGTCAACAGTAAAACAGTCTGTCACACATCCCAAGCCGTCATCACACTCATTTCCTTTAAAGTGACATATGGGCGTCTAGCTTTTATCCTACTTTTAGAAAGTGATAGCACCAGAAGTCAGTGATGCTAGGCGACGGACCTGACAGACTAATCCGAGCAGTGAGGGAGCACAGGAGAGGCCAAGCCAGAGACAGCCGTGTGCTGCTGTGTCTGCAGATGGGAGTGATTAAAGCTGGGTGGAAACACTGAGGTAATGGTATGCTGTGTATAGAGAGACTCTCTGACCAGGCGGCAGAATGGAAAGAGTGAGAAGAAAAAAGGAGAGTCAGCTGCTGTGGTCTGAGCTGTGCTGATGACAAGTGCAGGCCTCTCTGAACCTGGAGCCTGTGGAGCCTCAAGGCAAAGCTGGAGAGAAGCTCTTTTAAATACAATCATGGCAGAAAATAGTGTTTTAATGCCGAATATTATGATCACCAATTATGAGTGTTATTGTACTTATTGATTCATTATGATACGTTTTATCCTGTGAGGGGGAAGCACTAAGTAGATGCCGTGTAATAGCATTATATGTAATAATAATAATTTTACTGCACCCTGTGGACAGACATTGATGGAGGATGTCCTTTGTACTGTTCTGCTAAATGTCATCTCTATAATTGTGTGTTTTAATCTTCAGGAATTTTGCAGCAGAGTCTGCTGATTGAACCAGAGAGCTTGGTCTCCCTCAACCTGCTGGTGGCGTCTGCAGTCTCAGCGTTCACCATTGGGGCGGCGCTGTCAGGCCTTGCTGTCTGCTGGATCATGGCTCACAAGCCAGCCAACCGTCGCCATGGCAACGGCGCTCAGTCTTCTATCCAGCGGCGTGAAAGGGGTCTGCTGAGTAACAACGGTGGGATGGGAGGGTCTGTGCTCAGTGTGACGCGGCAAGGGGGAGGGGAGCGCCCCTGCACTCAAAGTGGGGAGACCCTATTTGTCATGCCGAACGGCTGGGTGAAGTCAGGAGAACTCGACCCCGGTTTCCTACCCACGCCTGAGCACACGCCCCAACAGAAACGCCGTGGCCTACGACTGTCAGACTCCAACTCTGGGGGTTGGGACACGAGCCAGACGTACCTGGGGGGTGGCTCTGTCGGTCTGGGTTCACCCTGTCGCATGCCCCCCTCCGTCTACCTGACCACTAGACTCTTCCAACAGGGTGGAGTAGGGAGACATAGTGGTGAGGGCCGGGGGAACGATACGCCACGCCAGCATTATGTCTGCCTCAGCAAGCAAGAGAAATGTGGGAAGGGGACTCCAAAGGCCCCCCTCAGAAAGTCTGCAGGAGAATATGTATACCCCATGACCCCCCAGGACTCACCCGAGCGTCGCAGGGTGGTCTCTGCACCCAGCGCCCCAATGGAGTATGGCGAGCCTCTGCCTTTGCGCTGGCCAGCACCGGAAGGCTACATCCTTAGCAGTCATGGCATGGTCCCTGTCCCCCTGCCCCCACCGTCCATACCCGCCCCCAGCAGCCAGGCCTATGTGTCCCAACAGCACACGCCCGGCCTGAGTAGGGCTCTGCTGCGAGGGGCGCTTGAGCGAGGGGAGCTAGGCGAGCTGGTGGATCTCAGCCAGCTGATGAGTAAGAAGAACTGCAGTGATAGGACTCAGACTGGCCAGTGACTGTTATGGAAACAAAAGGGGCAGGAGTCCTTCCTTGTCCAGAGCTCTGTTTTATTTACAGAGACCTCCCTCCTTCTTCCTCATTCAGCCAGTCCCCTCTTCTATCCCTTCTCTTTTTATTACATCTTTATGTCATTGTCATTCAGCCCCTCTGATCTCCTCTGTCAGTCTCTCAGGCAAACTCCCCCCTTTTCACCCCATGATGATGAGCCTCTCTATATGACTGGCTTCTCGCTCTGCCACTCATATCCTGGCTCACACTAATTGGTCAGATGGAGTGAGGTTGTTGCTGTGTCTGCATTGCAGAGTTGCCTCGCTCTCTCTCCAGTTACCCAGCAGCAGCAGGAAGAGGGAGGAGAGGGGATGTAGACAGCAAGAAAGAAAGAAAGAAAGAAAGAAAGAAAGAAAGAAAGAAAGAAAGAAAGAAAGAAAGAAAGAAAGAAAGAAAGAGAGGACAGACGTAGATGGACACAGCCTTTAGAGGCTTCCTTCTCTGTGGCTGCAGAAGCAGTCACACAGTGCTGCAGGAGTGGGATGCCTTCTCCCCCTTGGATAACATTAACAAGACTGCCACCCATCTGTTCTCCACTATATTACCTGTTGGTGTGATTGCCAAGTAGGTACTTAAAGTGAAATTGCAAATTCTTAACACCATAAAATGAAAATCTACCTAAATATCTAAAGCTCTTGGTGACTCATTATACAGAAAACGGAGTGATTCTGTGAACTCTGTGACCGTGAGCAGAAATTTAATGGATGACAAGGAGTGAGTGCATATAACGCCGACAAAAAATCCTCTTTTGTCTGTCTTTTCCATCTTCTTGCTCCTCATATGCACAGAGAAAATGCATATATGTACTTGTACAGGTAATGGTGGGCAATTAGTATTCATGTATATCAGAAGCAAGACGTGCCAAATGCCTAGAACTTGTCTCATAGGGATATGAGGCCGTAACTCACGTCTTTAGGGAGCAGAGTGCAGGACTGAAATGTCAGCACTATTTCTGCCAACTGCATGCTCTCTGTAATGACGTTGCCGGCATCTGAACCGTCCATCACTCTTTTTGTGTGCCTCTATCGCTGCTTCCCTTCCAGTCCATGTACTCTTTAATGACCAATAATTCCACAAGGACGTCTGGAGCTTCTGGAGATATTGCACCAGGACACTGGACTGACGGCAAAAACAGAGCAGGGCAGAAAGGAAAAAAGAGAAAGTACATGGACTGCAATGTATGAACTCCTTGGCCTTTGCTGTTACCTAAGGGGGGGTTCCACATATATACAAACACCGTCCTTCAATAATGCTGCATTATAGACCACAATCTGGTTTTATTGGGCAAAATTTCCTGATAAGCCCATAGTGGGTCAAGGTCCTACAGACATGTTGCAGAACAAAGTGACAGTTACACTGGTGATGATTGAAACCACTGGCTCAACTCAAAGCCAATAAAGGTAATGGAAATGCTCCGAACAGGCAAATGGGACCATATATTCACCCCATCAAAGTGTCCGGTGCCATGAAATGGTCCGTATTTAGATCCACACAACACAGTTTGAGTGTGTTAGTGGGGAGATGAAAGTCATAAAAAGAGACAAGATAAAGAAGAATAAAGCAAAAGCTATGTGAGACCTGATGAAAGGAGGTGTACTACAAAAACTGCCCAGACGACTTGATTTTCACTCCCAGTCTGCAGTCGACACATGAATTCTGGTTTGCGCTAACCTTGTAGTGAGCAGCAATATATGGTTTTCTGTATATAGTAAACTTTAATTTAGGTAAAATGATAATGTAAGACATATAGTAACAAAAAAGATAGGCACCTCTTGGTTCCTATCAGGCATTAGCTTGCAAACAAAAATCTAAACATTTATCATGTCATTATATTAATGTATGAAAACCTCTTCTGTTTTGTATCGATCTGCTCCAAGATTAAATGACTGACTGCATTTCTCTTTTTCCTATTCATTCCCTGTGTGCCAAAATCACGTTATCAGTTATTTACTGATGCCTGATTAATGAAGCAAAGAAAAACTGAGAGAAACTCTTGAAGTGCCATGAAGACCATTTCAGTCAGCGGTGCACCTGTTTCATGCACTGTGCCGTCTTAAGAGCTCAATATCACCTATCGCAGTATATTTGTGATATGTATGCCTTTTACCTTACATGCTGAAAGATTTTAATTTATCCTTTAGATGTCAGCTTGTATTGCTGAGACTGTATTTTTTCAGCTCCATTTGTCCAAAAGCTACTGACACTGAATGCTACCAGCAGTGTTTGAGGGTCTGTTTATTAACTACTTCATGCCATATTCTGTAAATGCTCATTCTGATTATTCTGTAATGTATTTACCGATACCATGACATGAACTGTGTTTATTTCAGAATAACTGATATGTAATAATAATGATTTACTAGTAGTTCATAAGCAAACCTTCAAAATAGACTGAAATGCTGTGAGGGAACACTGTGTATCTCATATTGTGTCTCCTTTTTTTCATCTTTTTCTATATGGTCTAGTGATTGTATCCCTTTCATTGCCTACAACTGCCATACTGGGGGATCTTGAAAACACTCGTCAGCATCCTTTGTGAATGAATGTAATCATTGTTTTTGTTTATGGTCATTATTCTGTGCAGTAATAAGAAAAAGCACAAAAACGTTTCTTTTTTTTTGCATTTGAAAAGGAGCTGTTCTGTACCATTTGTGAATAGTGTAAATAATCACCCTGAAGGTATATTGTCTCAGTTTGGTTTTCGGGGGATCATTCATGCTCTTCTGAGACAGGACTGTGTTTGAAGTGTGACTTTCTTTTTCAGTGACGATGCTGTGAATAAGATGTATGTACAGTATTTACGTGACTCTGGCTGACTGCTGAGTTCAGCTGTTTCCTGTTATTAGCGTAGGGTTGCGGGCCTGATCTCAGACAGAACTGAGCCTTCTCATTTGACTGATGCCTGCTGAGTTTTTGCAGTTGCTAAGATACTGCTGTTATAATAACCATCAATCTTTGGAGTACTGCTATTAAATGGCATTATATAATTGACTGCTAATGTTGTTGTGCGTGGTGTTAAATGCATTTACTGAAAGAAATGCATATTCATTCATACACACTCTAATGCACATACACACAAATAAACACATTAACGCTCAAAGAGGGAGGGAAGCGCTTCACAGCAGTCGAAAGTAATGTGTATATCATTATGGAAGTTTATTTTCTTTAAATGAGTCATATTTATCCTTAGATTGGCAGTTTCAAGTGGCTTAACAGGCAGTTCTGCAGCAAATAGGTTGTGTCAATTCTTACTAACACTTACTTTTCTCACCACAAGAGGGAGTTGCACACTGGCTGTGATGTCTTTGGTCTCTGTGAGGGAGTGGAAGGTCAGGCTTCCCATGGGGGTCTGTGCATTGACTGGTCATGGTCTGTCTGTGCTAGACACAAACTCATGTTTTAATAAGAGCTGTGGTGCAAAAATAAGAAATCCTTTTGTTGACTGCTTTGATTTAATCCTTTCAACATCACACAGAGTATAGTAAGGCCAGCCGAAGGTTGAGTGATTGCATAACAGGTATTTATTTTTTCTATTATTTTCTATATATATATTCACATCATCAAAGTGTCAGGTCAGATGAAATGGCTTCTATTGTACAGCACAGTTTGAATGTGTTAGTCAGGAGATGAGCATTGCAAAAAGAACATAAAGAAGATTTAATCAAAACCCATGTGAGACATAATGATAGGAGACGCATCACAAAAACTGAACAAAATGACTGGATTCTCAACCTTCGTCTGGAGGTGACCGATTAATTCTTGTTTGAGCTAACCTTGTAGTGACTAGCAAAAGGTTGGATGAGTCAATTAGCAGGTATTTAATCACTCGTACCCTACAAACAAATGCATGAGCCTGTACACGCCTGTACAAGGTCTAAACATCCAAGTCAGTGATGAAGTCCCTTTGTGATCTCTGAAAATAAATATTAAAATACATCAAACAGAAATCCTTTACGCATGAATATCTAACATTTTTTACAGTTCCAGTTCAGTTTGCATACAGACCCTTATAGGAAAATAAAAGCTGAAATCTACTTCCAATAGTAGAATTATTCAGCCACTGACTATAACTCTTGTGTTGTTGTAATTTATAACATTTACCACAATGACCTAAAATAACAATATGTAAGCTGTATAAATGATGAAATGTCATGAAAAAGAGCTTTTTAGTAAAAAGTAATAACCAATTGAATCGAAACAGCAGTTTGTAGAGGCAATCCACTCAGACACAATCAGATAAATATGAACAGGTATGACTGTAGTCTGCCAGTTTAGAGGTGGAGCAGTAAAGTAGTTTGCCAAAAAGCTAATGTGGATTGGTGTGTAACATACAATAAATACAATCAGGTTTGCTCTTACTATATCAGTAATAGCTCTCCTGTTTGCTGACGTGTCATCCATTTTTGATAAATCAGAGAGGACCTGACTGGAGCAGAACACAACAACAATGAGTGGAATGAGGAAGCCTGCAACTACCATAAGTACAATAAAGCTTGTAGCAAGTGGATTATTTTTACGTCTTTCATAGCAAGTCCAGAGGTTTTCCGGGCTGTTCTCCTCCTTGAACACCAAACATATTGCTATCAGAAGTCCCCAAATGATCAAGCACACACCCACTGCTACCTCTTTCTTCTTCCTCCAGGATCTGGTCTGTATTGGGAACCTCACAGCCATGTAGCGATGGACACTAATGGCTGTGGTGGTCAGGATGCTTGCATACATGTTGATATAGTGTATACTGATTAGGGCAGTGCAAAAGAGAGTTTTATGCAGGCAGAAGAAGGCATCATAGATCCTAACGGGAAGGAAGAAGACCAACATGGAGTCAGCTATTGCCAGGTTGAACATGTAGATGTGAGTGTCTGTCCAGGAGTCCCGTTTAACAATGAAGGCACGAAGAGCAGCAATGTGGATGAAGAACCCAAAGAGGAACACAGGAATGTACGCCACACCTTGGACAATATCAACAGTGGTGGTGGTGTTGTTGAAACACATCCTTATCTGTGACAAATGTCAGAGTAAAGTGTGAGGACTGAGTTTTATTACAACATACTTTAATTGAATATTTCCTGAGCAGAACCTTCTGGGGTGTGTGAGAAGTGATAACTATTTCCTTACGTTTGCAAGTCATCATAATCAGAAAGCAGAAGTGCATTAAGTGAAATTAGTACGAGCTGCTCAAATGCTACATATTCAATACAAGAGCAGAGCAAAAGATATTCTGTGAAAAGGTAAAACATTTAGTAAGAAGAGTAAAAATGATAAATAATAGTTATAATAATATATGCTCAGAATTCCATGCTATTTTACCCCTAAAGATGTTTTAGTGGTGACTTCAAAATATTTTTTTCTATTCCCACATGTTATATCTCCATAACATTATTGCCCCGCCCCCCAAATGGGAGGCGGGGTTAGGGTCAGGGTTAGTTGTTTTTGGTTTGGTTTGGTTTGGTTTGGTTTGGTTTGGTTTGGTTTGGTTTGGTTTGTTGGTTGTTTGTTAACACCCTAGCAGCAAAACTATTGGTTGAATTCTTACCAAACTGGGTTTATAGATTACCAGTGACCCAGAATAGATGTGGTTACATTTTAGGAAATGTAAGTCAAAGTTCTAATTTTTTCTGAATTTTTAAAATCTTTTTTCTTCTCCCATTTACTTATAATGGGTGACATTTCAAATGTCCATAAAACCATCAATTTTGTTTCAATTTACTTCAAACTTGGCACATATATAGAGACAATCGATATGCTGACATCCCCACAGGTATAGACATGATGACAGCTGGATCCATACCAAAGTAAGTTACAATACGTACGATGGGCGGGGTTTGTAGTGCCTGGCACCACTTATTCTTATAACATTATCATATGCATTTTATATTTTTCAGTGAAAATCAGGTATTTTCCTGTATTTACTTTACTCATCATACAGAGATTCATAAAAGTTCACAAGTTATAGAGACAAAACTGAGGCAAACTGACTTTTTCAATAAAATATATAATTTCATGAATGCAAAAGCAAGTGTCTGTAACCACTGCCATTTTCAAATTACTTGGGTTTTATTAAATAATCAGTGTTACAGAAAATGACAATGTTTCCATGTTCACTCTGGAGCATCTGGACGTCAAAGACAGTCATATCAGACACCAATGAAAGCTGAGAAACTACATTTAAGATTTATTGTTTCAATGTATTAATAGGATAATTGGTTCAAAAGTTACTAAACATTTTAGATGAGTAGAGGCTTTTTTTTTTTTTTTTTTTTTACTGGCAGCTGTTTGGGTCTTTACGGGTTTGATGTCCAGTCTAGTGTGGGAACACAATATAAAGTGGAGAAAGGAGAAATTGATCTACGACCAAGTGACATCAGTAAATGATTCATTAAAGACAGAAGTAATAACAGGAACAAACGTTTATTATCGTGGTTCAAACATAGCAGTTATAGTTAAGACATTTGAAAATTTTTTTTTTATTATCATCTCATTTAGCGTTTCAATTTGTTTTTTTTATATTTCATTACAGTCTTAGTTATATTTTGAGCGCAGAAGCATTTTCAGTTTGTGTTTAATTTTAGAGTTAGTTTTACATACTTGGGAAGAAAATCTTGTTTATTAGAAGCTGAAATGTGTTGGCAACAAAATCAAGCATGATTTACAAGCACACTGATTATTAAAGATCCTTTATTATATGAAGATATTTTATCAAAAAATACTTTTTTTTTATTATTTGAATGATATTTTAATTCAAGTGCCATGGCAACACACTGCATAGTTATTATTCAGTGACTTGAAAGTAATAAGTACATTTTATTGTCTTTTTTCAAGTCAAAAATAATTCATATTAAAGGATTTGAGTGATATTTTCTTCATATTTTCAATAAATCTTGTTACCTTTGTAAGTACATCTAACTTGATGGAAACATGTACATTTTATTTGACATTTATAGGTAAAGAGTACTTAGAGTGCGCTTAGTTAATATTATTTTTCAAAGTTAATCTTACAACACTTTTTTTCAGTGTACAGTATTAAATAAATTAAATTAAATAGACAAGAAAGAAAGATTTTAAGACTTACCTTATGAGTTGTAAGTTTGTGCTTTTGCTGATACGCTGATGTGTTAAATGAGTGTATGTTCATCCATGAAATAAAGGCCAAGCTTTAACTTTCATCTGCATCTGCATCGTTTCCTTTTTCTTGTTTCTGTGGCTGTGTATGTGACATAGAGCACATAGAAACAAGTAGAAGTAGATGCAGTTAAAGACTGTCAAACCACAGAAAACTGATCTTGTCATAGTTTCACACTGACTATTCTTTGTTCCATGAATACGTGCCGGAACAAATACAGTAGTTAGTGCATTAAACGATAAGGTGAGGTCAGTTTCTTGTGATCGAAACATTACTATATTTGATATGAATGTAGTAGCAAATTAAGATAGTAACAGTTATCTTCCTCGATCTACCACCATACACTTCAGTTAGCCACTTTTACACTTCCTTTGTTTTGTAGTAGCTGAAACCAAAGCCTGTCATTGACATCTCTTGTTACAATGTAGAGGAGGAAAAGCAAGGTCAGGCTGAGCTGGAGGTGAAAGCAGGAGGTCAAGACCTGAACTGACAAACCAAGATGGAAAAAGGAAATTGCTAAATAAATCTTGTCCTTGTGCAAGAGTTGTGTTTTGAGGCACAAACGTTCCATGACAGCTACATTTGAAAGAAAAATGGGTCAGTGTTTTCCTTTTTTTTTCCTGAAAAGAGGAGAAAACAAAACATGAAACATTTCTTTGAAAATGTAAGTCAGCCCTGAATGGGATTGTCTCTGCATTTGACACATTTTCCATGACACACATCACTTGATAAGTTTTTAGCTTTGACCATTGGTGGAGAAAGTATTTGAGTATCTTAGATAAGTAAAAAAAATAAGAATATTCTTTTACAACTAAAGGCGGCTTTGAAAACCTTTCTCAAGTAAACAAAAAAGTTTAGCATAAAAATAAGTTCAGAAAAATGCATAATGATATGAAAAAGATTAATGTCGAGCTTGTATAATAAAACAGCATAACATGATCTAATTTTTTTTTTAATTTTTTTATCAATAATATGAATCTGCAAAGTAACTGCTAAATAAAACTCTAAAATAAATGCAGTACTGTTAAAAGTGATATTTGCCTCCAAAAATGTAGTGGAGCAGAAAATGAAAATACTCAAGCAATGTACAAGTACGTCAAAACTGAACATTAACGCAGCACCTGAGTAAAAGTACTTATTTATTGTGCGCCAGAGCTTTGACCATAATGTCCTGTAATTTCTCTTGAGTTGTCAGCAACTGACAATAACAATAAACCAGCCAAGGCCCCTGGCTTAAACCTGGGTTTCTGAAAGAAGCTTTGTAAATAAGAGAGTGGATTCAATAAGACAGATAATTGAAACAGACTGAGAATTCATCCGTGCATCCTCACAGGGCTTTTGTTTACCTTCATACAGCTTTGGTCAGCTCATTCTACAATGATGAATTATTTTGCCAACTTGTCTCCATAATGTGTTTCTATCCAAGTGGAAAGGTAGGGGAGTTCAGACTGGTCTGGCGTCCCCACACAAACCAGACCCCGGACAATGATGGCTCACTTCATGGGCATTTAATTAGGGCTGGAGCCACACAGTCCTACACAATATCTGTGACACTGAGCAGCTGCATTTGTGTGTATATTGTGTAACTGACATTACTGGGTGTGTGTGTATTGTTCTTGTTGTTATTGTTTGCTTTGTCTCTGTGTTTGTCTTACAGTAACTGTGTACTTGTTTGTCCAGTGGGTCTGATTCACTTGTTTGTGTCAGAGGGTGGCTCTTCACTTGAGTGACTAAGCCTCATGACACAAATCCTGTATGTTGATTAAATGCTAATGATCAGAAATGGCCCATTTTATCAGCTATGAACAGAAACATATAATTGTACTACCTCTGCCAAGGAGGTTATGTGATCCCTCTGGTCTGTCTGTCAGCAGGATTATGTAAAAACCACCACAGTATGAGCCAAGGATGCATCCATTCAAAGATCAAGGAGTAAGATTTAATGGAATTTAGGGAGACTTACTTGTAGAAAAGGACTATAATATTAATAATTATATTTTCACCAGTGTGTAATTACCTCAGAATGAGCCAATCATATTTAAAGAGGGAATGAGTTACTGTTCATGGAATTCACTATGTTGTGCTGCCATGTTTTTTCATTAGCTCAGAGCAGACTTCCTGTTCTTCTTCTTCCACTTTACAGTAAAAATCAATGAACATTGAAATACATTATTGTTGCTTTTTAATGTTTGAATGTGGACCGGATTTAGCCCTTAGCTAAGATTTAGCCTTATA
>JAPTYQ010000010.1:13124473-13151921 GCA_029814465.1 Ostorhinchus cyanosoma
AATAAACTTCTGTCATTAATGAAGGACTTATACATTTCTGGTGGCCACCCTAGGTGAGGGTGAGTGGGTATATCTCCACACTTCATTCATTGGTCTGGCATCTTCCACTGTCGTTATGTAAGCAGGTTATTATAATCTGTTCTGCTTGACTAGTTCTTGGGCGCTGCTAAGTGCAGGATGCAGCAACATTGCATTTGGAAAGTAGTGGTGAAAGGTTTTGGAGACGTGTGCATGAAGAAATCTGTCACAGGATTTAAATGACTGAATGCTGGGGCGTCACCATGGTTCACCTGATGGAGCACAGCCTACATAGTCTTATCACAGCAACCCAAGTTCTATTGTAACTTCAGGCCATTTGCTGCATGTCATTCCCCTGCTCTCTCTCCCCCTTCATTTCCTGTCTATTTCCACTGAATTCATGAAAATAAAGGCAAACATACCTAAAAAAAGATTGAATCAGTACAAACCAAAATGCAGCATAAAGCGACATGTGCCTTGTCAAAGCTTACTATTTTCAGACTGTCGTTGCAGTGGCAGCTTCGGAGGTTGTTGTAATTCACAGATAGAAGAAAAGAGAATGACAGTCAAGTTCACCTTTATTCTTGCACAATATTTCCAACAAAACAACAAACTTCATGAGGAGTCATAACCACTACATTTTCTAATCAATAAAATAAGATAAATTAAATTAAATAGAGTACTTTTTATTTTATTGTATTGTATTTTATTTTATTAATTTTTTTTTTTTTTTTTAAATATCCACTGCTAATTTGTCATCAGCCTCCAAGATATACATTCAGCATTCATGGGTGCGAAATACTATAATATCAAGTGTACAAAATATTAAAACTGATGTGCTGTCTGCTCTCTAAGTGCATTTCAACTAAATATATGTGATTGTTAACAGTAAATAATCTTTACCAATTGCTATTGTATCTGAGATAATGCAGTCTACAACATTTTGCTGAGTTTGTCATGGACTTTGAACTGATTTGGTCAAGATTACAAATTCAATTGTTGCCTCTAATATAATCTTTTTACTACATGGGTACAACGGTGTGTTCATTTCACAACATAGGGTGACAGAGTGTTTGTAGGACAGACAGAACAGGAAAACACTACTTTCACCTTGGCAGAGTGGTTTGTGGTTTTGGTAAATGAAATGGTCTCAAACGTTTAAAACAGAAGAACAGCTTTGCTGGAAACGAAGGTAAATACAAAGAAGACAAGGCTGATGTGGTGAGGGAGGACAGTTTTATATTAGTAAAGCTGAGCCATTCTTTGTGTGTTTCTTTGCCGATCACTGTGAAAAAAACAAAAATGATAATGAGTGTTCAATAGGGTGTTGTGCAGGACTCAGAAAATCATAGAAAATCATTAAATGTAGACTCTCACCAATGATAAGTTGTACAAAGTGCAAAGATAAAAAAAAAAAAATTCAGACAAGGACTTCAGCATCAATATTCAGAGCTCAATGTTCATTCAACAAGTAAAGTCAGAGAAGAAACAAGACTAAACGGGTCTTTTAAAAAAGGGAGGGAGTGGAAATCAGAAAACCTGATCTGGAAAAATATTTGTCTGGCAAAACGGAACAAATGAGAATACGACATTAAAACAGATGACAGCGCAGAAAAGTTTGGACCTATGAAATGACTCTTTAACTTGTTTTATTTAAATCTATTTTTAGCCGAGACGGATATGATTCAAGAATGTTGTGGCATGGCAAGTCTGAAGAGTCAGAGCCATCGGTTTGTCTGTTAGGGTGACCTGTGGGCTGCCATGTGGGTGTTTGGAAGGCACAGATGGACTAGACAAGGGTTGATCTGCCTGTTTATGAAGATTTGACAGTGGAATGAAGTGAAATGCACACCTTCACATACATGCATTTACTGGACATTTAAATGTGTTACAGTGGAACGGACTATTCTGAGTTTTGCAAGTAGATCCTTAGAAGGGCAACATGCTAGATTAAATCCTGTTCATTAACGGTTGCAGCAATTGCAATTTAAAAGTAACTTTTATTAAAACCTGTTTTATGCTTCAAAGATGTTCTCAATAAAAAATAAAAAAAAAAGCCAAAGTCTAATATTGCACAGGATATGAATGGATTCAGTGTTTTAGATGCAGTCTGTTGTTATCATTAATTTGTTTGAAATCCCTTTAGGCTTATCCTGTTTTCACAGAGATATTTCCCAGGTCTACCCGGATCTGGTATATCATTGTGGATATATTTGTCTCCTGGTCTTATTTTTCTTGACTCTCGTCTGCCTGTCTGTGGGTCTACCCCCTGCCTGTCTGTCTTGCTGCTTGGCTATCTCTTCTTCCTGCCGCTCAGCATTCATTCCTGTCTGTCTGGTACTGTTTGAAAGTGCCCTTTACACGTCAGTAGTGAGGCAGGGTGGAAGGATGAGGGGTTGTGAGGCGGAGGGGGGGGTGGGGGGGGTTTCCATCGCTCTAACTAGGTCAGTGAAGACACACCCCTCTCTCCCCTTGCTGTGCCCCTGCTTTCCCCCCTCCTGTCTCTTTTTCTCCCTTTTCCTCTGCTCCCTACTGTGACGCAATGCAGACTTTCTGCACAGACCTCTTGTTTCTCCCTTCTTACCTCCTGACTCTGAAAAACACAACGAGCCCCTGTCACAATCTGCCACATCAATAAAACACTGATGCATCCTCCATGTCGTGAACAAGGTTTCAGCCGAAGAAAAAAACAGGCTGCACTTTCACAGACGCCAATAAAGTTGATGAATCAGTCGCACCATATGGGTCTATCAACGAGCCAGAATGATCCTGATTTGGCCAATCTTTTGTTATGAAGGATTACATAATGCTCTGTATAATGTTTATGGGTTCTCAGTCTGTTTGTAGGCACTTTGGGTACACACTTCAGGCAGACATTTGGAGGGACAGTTAAGTGTAGCCACCATAAATGTGTGTCACCGTAACTGTGTTTACATGGAAACACACCCCTCATATAGAAACTTCTTTGCTGTATTAACGTGCACATGCGTACACACACTCATGTCCCACTCAGAGATGACAGAAACAAGCTTTTGTGTATCATAAAATAGATTACACGTCACTTTTTGTGTCTGTGTCTTTTCCCAATATGCATTAAAACCATGAATTATTCCTATTAAAGAGCAAACTCCAAGTATTACATAAGCAGAGCATGTTATATCACAACCTCAACACTAGATGTCTCTGTTCCTGTTGGCTTTGTCGCTGCAAGTCAACCAGGCAGTTATACAGGAAATGAATTATCAAATGTCACTTATCCTTGATTTTATGATGTGCAGCATTTATCAGAGGTGAGATATGTGTTTACACTGCATATTTTAAGTGTTAAGTAAATGCTCTGTAAACAAGAAACCAAAATTCCGGGTGATGTTGATCTCAAGCCTTGTTAGAAACCACACTGTGCAGACAAATATACAGCATTTTTTTGTATAGTTGTTAGTGTTGTTTTAATTTAAGATTTTAATGCATGCATGATTCATGGCTCACTACAAGACAGTTATTTGGTTGTTAATCATTTGTGAAGGTTATAAACACCAATGAATGTAGGACAAGAATAATAAGTTAATATCAGGTTTTAAGTAATATGGGCGGATATGACTGTAAGAATATGGGATAGGCTCTTGGGTGTCAGCAGTGCCCTGTGGATGCTACAAAGACATCAACAGATGTAGGTCAGCAGGCCAAAGATGGAGGAAGAAAGATGAAGAGAGTCGGAAGTGACAGTGGTTTGGAATTATGCAGGAAACTGGAATAACTTACTCTATCTTGCAGTATTTCCTGGCCTTATTTCAATATAAATATCACACACTCATCAGCTTTCATGTGTGAGCACATGTACCTCCATGTGCGTGTGGAGCATGTATATTTGTATGCATTTTCACTCACTTGGGTGTAAGTGGGTCATGTCCACATGGCAAAGAACATTGATTCACACAGGAGGTAAACACAGTTCTGTTGTCTTGACAACCTCCTTTGGCTCAGAAAATCTTTGCATGATGTATGTCTGCATTTGCATCGCATTTATGTGTTAATGTTTACACAGACAAAGCTCTACGGCTTTTTCGCTCTGATGTAAATGTGTATTTCTTAAGAAAAATAAAACAACAAAAAAATCCTCAGCACTGTATGAGCAAGTTTACACTTGAATCATTCGTTTAGTTTTAATAATGTGTTACTTAAATTACAGGATCAACACTGTAAATGTGTCAACACCAGTCCTCCCTCTATTCAAGTTTTTGTAGGTGTGGACCCATTTACAATGAACAAAAAGAAGATACGTGTGTAAGACAGTGACGTAATTGAGATACATTGTTGGTTGTGTTTGTCAAGGCAAGTCTGAACATACTGTACTGCACACAAACATATAAGTCCATGGTATGCATGTATATGGGTATGCCTTTTACTGTATCATCTTAAACATCTAGAATATCAGCAAGATGATCTGCAGTCTGAATAACAAAATATGTCACTAGTTGAGAAAGGTGTGCAGGAAAAAGAAGAATCATTCTTCCTCTGTCACTAAAGAAGGCCTTTGAAAACGTTGCTAAATGTTCAGGTGCATTAATAGTGTTGTGGTTCCACTGTGCAAATAGAATGTGTGACCCTGATATTTATGACTGTTAGTGAAGGCAGAAAAGGCACACTTTCACTGACACAAATATGACACATTTCCATTAAACACATTATAATTAAACTGGGTCGGATTCTGTTTTCTTGTTTCTCTTACTCTTGTTAGCCATTCTGAATGGGGCTGAGAAAATTGATTTGCCCGTATGCTATGAGAGGGTCAAAGCTTCAATTCAGGTTAAATTAAAAAAAAACAAAAAAAAACATGACAAACAAGGCATTGTAGTAAGTCTGTAAACTGAAAAAACATTTCACATTAAGACTACATTTAAGGTTTTCTTACAATCTACCCTGATCGGTGTAGATTATACTCATGCTGCTGCACTTAAAAAAGTGATTACATTGGCTCGAGATGAAAAGATGAAAACATAACCCCAAGTAAACCAAGTGAAAGTGAAGCTTTTGCACTTAGTATGAATAGAGTAAAGAATAAAACATAATTGGGTTATTAGGGAGCTATAGAGCCTCTTGTAGTTGTATTATTTCTACCTGGGAGAGAGCCAAACTCTAATGTTTCCAGTCTTTGTGCAAAGCTAAGCTATCTGGCTGCTGGATGAAGCCTTTTAACAGGCACATATGCGAAACTGTGCCAGATATGGAGTTTCCACTGAAAGCAAAGAAAGTCAGTTTCTAAAACAATTTTATTGGTGCATACCGTGGACAGTATGTTTGTGCAGATATATGATATGTGTGCATGTTATCAGGTCGGTGTAAGTGCTCAGTGAGATAATCTGTACTGTAACGACCTGTGATTGAACTCCTCAGCTATTTATTCTGCAGGCTCTATCAACTGTTACAGTTAAACGCTGCATGAATTATGAAACAGATAAGGAGAGAGAAAGTAAAAGCTGGTTAGTGAATAATGGAAGGAGAATAGAATTAAATACAGTGAACAAAAAAATAGGAAGAGGTAGATAAGACAGGATGTGCAGTGGAGATGAGTGGAAGAAGATGACAAGATCATGACAGGAGGGAACAGTGTTTTTACTCCATCTGACACACTGACCTAGTGACGCAGCAAAGCTCACAGCCCAGATTACAGATCCATAGCTGGAGGGAGGGGGAGAGAGGGATTAACGGTACCTCCAGAGAGGAGAAAACAGGGAGATTAACTAAATGAGGGAAGTGGGAGTGAGGGATTACAGCTCTGTGGATGGCAGGAAGCTGAAATAATTTCAGCAAACTGACTGGCACAGCCGATTACCAGTGAATGTGCATGTCTGCGTCACTTTTGATCTTTTTGTGAGTGTACAAATTAGTAAAAAATTGGCTGCTGATAAAATACAGAAAGTAGTGAACATCATCCATAATAAATGTAAATCGTCTCTGTTCACATCTGAAGCAACGTGAAGATTTTCAATATGCTGTGAGAAGCTACATTGGAATGCAAGAAGTTGATGCTGTTAAAGCAAAGAGATTGGACATGGGGCCCCACAGAAACCATGTGCAGCCAATCAGTTACAGTTGCTCCCTCATCCCTACAAAGACTCTTTGATGTGAGCGAGGCCTTTAAATTCAACCCTGGGGAGTCACAAGGCTACACTGGCTTTGATCTGAGTCAGGAGAAGCCTTATGCTATTCCTAACAACACGACATAGTACACAACGTTCAGAAAACTCAGTGACAAAGACAGGTTTGTGGGGGTGGTTGGGAAAATCTGAAAATCAGGTTTGCACCACACAGCGCACAAATATATTGTATGCAACTCATTCCTTGAACTGCTTTAACACTGCCTTTGAATTTAATCAGCGTCTCTCGCTACATCCAGATAATGTGTGCGAGGTCATGGTTGGAGCTGTGCAATGTAACTTTGCAAGGTAACTACATAAAGAATAGCTGTATTTTGACCTTCCAAGACTCCCCTATACAAAGTGGTTCAATTTATCTTCAAGATAATCCTAGAAGGTATAAAGATAAAAGATGTCATGAAGTATAATGGGGCTTTGCTGCTCTGCAGATTGATCATTTCTGTGCACTGTAGCTCAAAAGGGTCTCACTTTATATCACTTTGCTGCTTCTACAACACTTTTCTGTAGTTGAGAAGACCTGAGCACAAGTCTGCTTGTTATCAGTTAAATTATGATATAAATATCTGTGCATTTTGGTGTCATGTCTCCTGGCTTCTCCGTCAGCTCCCTGATCCTGTTATGTTACTTCTGGCAACCCACCAAAACCCTCCAGCTCTCCTCTAGCGCTAAGCTTTTGTTTTTCTTTTCGTCTTGCCTCCTCTTTCACCTCTTTACTTTATCATCAGGCAACAAAATGTCTGCCATGCTGAAACCCCCCCCCTCCTCCTCCTCCTCCTCCTCCTCCTCCTCTTACTCCCTCTCTCTCCTCTGCTGTCTAGCTGAGCTCTACAGTAGTTACGTAAGAGCTAAGGTCAAAGTGTCACTGCCGTTGTCAAGGGAGACACAGAACAGAGGGTCTTTAGAGGAGATGTGCACCAGGAGAGGGAGAGGAAGAGGGAGAGGGGGAAACAGCAGACAAAAATGGCTTACAGGAAAAACTGCAGAAAGGGGTAGAAAAGTAAGAATTTGAATATGTGTGCATGAGTTAAGACGTAAAGTAACGTCTGTTAAAACGTATTTCATTTGAGCTGAAATACAGGAGACAAGAATATGTACGAGGAAAAACATAAGCACATACACATGGAAAATAAAAGAGGAAGAGGGTTTTGGAGAGGAAAAACAGAAGAATGTAAGTGGCGGTTGGCGTGTGAGAGAGACAGAAAAAGAATCTCTGACTGTAGGTGCTCTGTGCTCGACTGCTCCACTAACCTAGTTTGAGTAATCTCTGCCTTCATGCTGTTTCATAACACCGCTGCCAGAACATTGCATCATAAGGCCACCCGCTGCAGCCCCCCCCACCCCCTCCATACAGACACACCCTCAGCACCCACCCACCTTCTAATCTGCACCCATAATCACACTTTGTTCCAGGAGCACATTTACTTTAGAAATCCCTTTATTCATAGAATAATCCAGGCGAGAGGAGGTGTACACATGCACAAAAGCACAAAAGATCAGAAAACAGAGATGATTTAAGAGCTGAAAATCAGACGTAAGTGCAAGAACAGTCAGTGCACTGAGCTTACGCTTAAGCACTAATAATTATGTAACAATTCAGATACACATTTGTGCCGTATTCTTGTGTCATTTCATTTTAATTTATGGTGTATATTCCCGAGATAAGCATGATAATAATGTGAATAAGAAACAAGAATTAGACTCAAATTTGGAGGGTTCACTGGGTGTAAAGTGAACTTAAGCTACTCTGCAGAGAACAACTGGAAAAATGGTGAGTAATTATTGGGAGTGTGGCCAGGTCTATTTTCCTGACTTCGCTTCCTTGTTAAAAAAGGCGACTAAAAGGAACCAAAACTAATTTCACCACAACAGACACAGATCCCCAAAATTAGTTCTTTAGTCAGCAACTTTGTATTATACTATATATATTATGTTGCAATCAAAGTGAAATCCCTTCTTTTTTATGCCTTTGGGAAAAAACTGTTTATGTACAATACATATCACTAGCATTGATATATGTATAAAAGACAAAAATACAGTCTTAACTGAGTGAATGAATGAATAAATGAATTAAGAATTTCTTCGGATCATTCATATAGCCTATAGTTTAGGAAATTTTATATCAATTGATTTACAGTTGTGCATACAGTTGTGCTCATAAGTTTACATACCCTGACTGAAAGTGCATGAGACGGTCTTGAATGTTCCAACATGACAATGACCCAAAACATAAGGCCAAGTCCGCCTGTCATTGGCCACAGCAGAAAAAAGTGAAGGTGAAGGAGTGTCCATCTCAGTCTCCTGACCTCAATATCATTGAGACACTTTGGGGAGGAGTCAAACACGCAGATAATTTCTGTTGTCAGTTTTATATAAAAGAGCAAACACATTTGTTTGATCATAAATGGCTTCACCAAACCATGAGCCACAAGTGAAAGAAAAGTTTTTGTATTATCGTTCATATCCTATGAAAAATGGCCAAAGAATCTTAAATTCTGCTGGGATATATAGATACAACACAAATGCATGTTGCTTGAAAAGAAGCAGCAAGAAGCTACAGCTTATTTACACCTGCCCTGCAATGTTGTTTCAAGGCTGTGTCACATATTTATCTTAGAATGTCCATATATGTACCAATGAAAACATGTACATAGCAGATACTCTTTTATATTTTCCTGTTTCACTCTTGAATGTTCTGTCTGTCTTCTGTCTGTATTTTGCTATATCTTATCTTATCTTATCTTATCTTATCTTATCTTATCTTATCTTATCATACTTCACTTAAAACAATATATCAATATATGTCAGGAAAAATAATGCACATATTCAGAATAATATGTCCAATATCTAAATTGACCGTATCTATACCAAAGATAGACTATATATAGCATACATTCCAAAATATTTACAAGAAAAATCGCAAAAAGGCCACAAAAAAAGAAAATATATAACTGTACAAATTGTAACAGGTGAAATTTAGAATATTTATAACACAAAGAAATGTCATCATAATGAACTGATTCTTTCACCTCTTAATTCTAATTTACAACTGCGAAAAGTCACCTCATTTTCATTTTCCATTGGAAAATAGTCACATACTCATGGTCGATACCACTTTCGGAAACTAGGAGTTAGAAAATAAGACATAAACTGCTGTGAACAATGATCTAGTTTCATTGCTTAATCTAGTTGTTTACCTACATCAAGCCAACACCTTATTAAAAGGACATTAATCTCAGTGACAGGTTTATTGGCCCAGGCACTGGTTTCCCTTTTGTTACAAAACTGGTGTTGACAAGTTTACAGAAAGACAAGAGAGGCAGGGACTGATGGGATATTTGCATCTATATGGAAAAAAAGAAGTGATAGTGGTGGTGATAACTTGCCCAGTATCTTTTGCATGTGGTTTCATAGATTTATCAGCCTTTACTCTGTAGGCAGCCGTCAATCGTTAAGGCAGAACCACCTTAAACTCGCTCCCGCGTGCGCGCTCTCGTGACTGCTGCGAGAGGAGCTGTCGGCAGTGAGATCATGTGAGAGTCCACGCTTGGAGAAAGTAGGTTAGCAGGGTAGACTGAGAGGAGAACAGGCGGAGAGTCACAGCACTGAGGGGGGTCTGAGCACCGCTAGACTAACCGTGGGACTATTCTGTCAAAAAGTTCCGCCGAACGCATTCTCCAGTTCACAGACACGGGTACGATGCGATTCAAGGCGTCTTTTTTGATTCTTTTATTTCGCTTGGAGTTCACCGAGCGATAAAGGAGAAGAGTTTAGAGGTAGTTTTTTCCCCTTTTTTGGTCGTGCTTTACGTGTGCAGTCTGCAGCCGGGACAAAGTTAATATTCCAGAGCTAGTTTCCTCTGGCTCCTGCCCTTTATTCTCCTCATCCTGTCATCTACATTAACCACATGTAGCCGAGTTTTCATTGTCTACAAAAGGAAAACAAGTCAAAATGCGAGGTAAGTTGGCTTTTACGTTGGAATAAATTCATGCATGTGTTGGTTGAACTTCATAAACACCAGTGTTTTTTTTTTTTGTTGTTTTTTTTTCACGAGGTGGGATGACCACATGTGTGCGCTCAAGGGGCTGGAGTGCGCCTGTTTTCCTCCTTGTGCGCATTAATCCCTCATGACTGGATTAATGCTGCACAGAGCCGGAGCTTGCATGGTTTCATGCTCATGTTTGGCGTGATCTGTGGTAGTGTTCAATCACGAGAATTAATTCCATCAGATAACTTCAGTTTTAATCTTCCGCGTTAACCACTGCAAGACTCAGGAAGACTCCAAGACGCAGACGTGCGTAATTTTGGTTTATGGCTCGTGGCAGACGCAGATCTGTATGTTTTTAAAAGAAATGTGAGTCATATCACCTGGGAGTGCTCCAGTACATTTTGCTAGGGGATCCATGTTTGAGTTATGCAATAAGGAAAGGGAGGGGCCTGATATGAGGAGGTTGTTGTTAACCAAAACTGGAATTATGTAATCGAGAAATGATTACACTGTATATGGATTTTGGTCATATTATAATTAAAACTCAAACCTTGGACGTTTTCATCCATATATTTGAAAATTCTATAATTAGAATATCTAAACACACATCTATATTACTGTGACGTTTATTGGTGAATATTTTTGTTTCACATCCTTGAACAATAATATCCTTGCGAAGGCTTTGAAACTTTTTATTCATTTTGTGACTTTATTGGGTTAATCTCAGCAGTGATGATGCAGTTGTGATGTGATGGCTGTGCCAGCATGGCTGACTGTGTGAGTGTACAGAGGGAGAGAGCCCTGGCTGTTCCACTGACCTAGTTATGTCACCAAACATTATACAGCGTTCACAGCGGAGGGAGGGGGAGCGGCTCTGGGAAGCGCCGCGCCGCCGGTGTTCGTGCAGCGCCATGTGCGGCTACGACGCACAGTGACAGTCGGCCTCCAACGTGTCGCTGCCGCACAGACGTTGAACTTGAACGCTGGCAGTGAGCCTTCAAAAGTGTTATTAATAGAGGCCAGACATGTTTTATCCGCAACCTACAAATAATGAAAATATTAAACATATTTAATAAATCATGTGTAGGTCACTTTGTAATATATTATGAGCAGTGGCATGTTATTTTTTTTTTCCTGTGGTGCATGTATTACAGTTCAGATAATGGTTTATGTGGAAGTTTTCAGTTATGTGGAGCAGAAATCTGGCTGCAAAGACTTGCATTTTTTTTTTTTACTATTTATATTTATTTATTTTTAGCAAAGGAGGAAAGAGATTATTTGTGCTAAAGAGAAAGAAGAAAGAAATGGAGGAGGCCCCTGGTGGAGGGAGGCTCCCTTTCTGGCAGGATATCCAAATGTAAACAAACTGAGGCCTGGTCTTAGCTCACTGCTCTGAAAATGTAGGTTAGTAATTCAACCTGTCCTTTTCTGATAATGAAGGCATGTCAGCATTTCCATCCCACTTAGAACAAGTGTGTGCAGAACACACCATTCTCATCTTAGTTGGTGAGTCATTCCAACACATTTGGCATGCTGACTGGTGTTCGGAAGAGGATGGCGATGTCTGGATATCTGACTATTCCTTTGGTTTGTTAAATGCTACCGTGCATTCGTGAATTCTGTAGAAGCACTTATTATATATAGGTGGAGTTGAAGATCATAAGACTCATGTCACTTATAGACACCCAGTGAAAGAGGCCTATGGAATTCTTGCGTCTGTTCGAATCCCCCTTCTGTGGGCCTCAACGTGGCCTCCACTGGTATTTGCATCTTTTAGGGTAAAGCTCTTTGATTTGAATGCAGGGGCAGCCACATAGACGGACTGTATGCATGTAGTCTGTGCTGTCTCCAAAGCATTGTTTTATGTCAAGTGGTTTCAGACGGAGCAAAAGTTATTTTTGTGAGAGACATCACTTCATCAGTCTAATTAGACTTGAAACTAAGAGAGGCTGCATGTTGTTAGATCTTTGACTGTACTGGTGTCCCATTGTTTTTTTCTTTGTATCCTTGAAGCCTGGTAAACTCTTACTGTCTTAATCAAAACAGTCTAGAAAAAAAATCTGTGTTGTGCGTGAGCGTCATGACTTAAAAAGTGGGAAAGAACATCACCACAGCAGATTGTTGTGATTCAATTCTGTGCTTCTATGTAAGCCTACACCCAACTGGGCAGGCATGACACAACAAGTGCTTCACCATTGCTAATACAAAAAGAGCTGAAGAACAAAGCCCCCACCTCCTATTGAGGGAGTCCACTCATGCTGTCAGTCAGTCCTACGTCTGCGTAATGAACACCAGCTTTCACTACTCGTACCAACCTGTTGCTCAAAGACGCATATTGTACCAGTTCTTAATGTAGCGTGACTAACATAATAAACAAACATGCCCAACTTGTATGTTTCATAAATCTGTCTGCAGGATTATGAAACATAGAAGTGACAAAGGTGTAAGTAAGTTTCCACGTACCAAAAGTCATACTACATGCATGTGTGATAGTGAACATGTGGAAGGTCAAAATTCATCTCCCTTTACTGACACACTGACATACTGACATGATTGACACACTCACACAGATGGTTGTGGCTGAGAATTATTGCCTGCTTGTTCCTCATTTGACACCAAGAAGTAAAGCACAAAGTCAGTGATTTTCCTGCCCCTTGCTGCTGCACCCCTTCTGAATTAGCCTTTTGTAGAGATAACAAGGTTACACATTTAACTGGCTGATAAACACACTGGGGCCACCGTGTTTGCAGTTGAACCATAAACTGTCTTTTTTGCCTGTTCATTTTGTGAAAAGGTTTGGGTGTGGCACACAAACAGGCTTTGCACCCATTCTGTTACTGGCTTAACACAGAGAAACATCATATCTGGTTGTTGTTGGTGTAATTTTATCTTACCGCAACATTTTGACTTGAAGAGAAATGCAAGGCCTTGAATGCAAGTGTATAATTTCAACAGAAACAGAGGATTCAGGGAATTGTAATACTTGGAATGCAAACCAGGGAGCCAAAGGTCAGATAGTGAAGACTGATGTTTTCGTCAAGGTCAACAGTGATGTTCAGGGTTAAAGGTAAATGTTGTTTCAGCATTAGTGTGACCCTTGCCCCTGTATGTCTGTCAGCCACATGAGGAAAGGGTGTTTTTAGTTTGATATGTCTGTAAAAAGATCTGTTTCGAGTTTTCTGTTATTGTTGCTGCATCTTACTATGCAATTTTTTGTTTTGTTTTAATGCAGCTGAAATAATTTTTCCACTTTTGGACAAGACAATGCCATTAAAACATGGACTGATTTATGAGCTACATCTTGCACTGGTTAGGGCCTGGATATTTGCCGAGAGGCAGAGAAGAAGAGTGAGAAATCATGTTGTAGCAACAGGGGTGGGTGGCTGGGTATCTGTGTAATTCTGGCTCTCAGCATAGGACAAGAATAGACTGGGTTGATGCAGAGGCTCAGTGTCAGAGACTGGGTAGGGGGGGCGGGCATGAGATAGCTGACATTCAAGTTCATAGTTTTTCTGATCTGCATGGAATATAGCCAGGTACAGTGAGAGCAGATAGTCAAAAACAGCTGAACTTCAATAACAAAGCAAAGTGTTGGTTGTATTAGTATATTGATGTAAGCACAACCATATGTAGACATAAAGAAAATTAGTAGACTTCTATGTTGGCTGGGCAGCAAACTTGTAAAAGCGGTTTTTCGAGGTCTATAATAAGTGTATGACTCGTTAATTTTCTTGTTATGTAACGCAGTCAATTTCCTGATGTAAGCTATGAGCCATCAGGGAAATGTTTAACAGGCGATCTGAGCATTGTTCAGCTCCACCTTAAAACTGGTTTGCGATGAGCCGGGATCGCGCCTGACTCCCTCCTCCCACTCCCCCTGCAGTGGGAAAGTGTGTCAGTAGGACAGAATGTCCACATGGGCTGACAGGCTACAGCGGCGGAGTGACAAATGAGTCAGCCAATACCAAGACGCCTCCGAACGCTGCTCAGCCAGTGGGAAAGGGCGAGTCTGAGGAGGGCGGGGCCTCAGTGTTGCTAGAGTGAGCCTGCTGAATGAGTGTTGTGAGGAATGCTCACAGACGAGAGTTATATAATCGTGAGAGAAGGGAGGGGTGGAGGGGAACCTGAGAGAAAGACAGGAAAGGGAGGGAGGGAGATATTTTTCCATTGCATGCCTGCAGCTGCCCTGATCAGTTAAAGGATTTTCATCAACAGTTTTAGAGAGCCGACTGTTTCATGAAACTGGAAAGAAGTGGAAAGTAATGTTTCCAATACCTAAGTGTAAAACAATGCTGTCTCAATCCCAGACATTAGTGATTTTCCCCACATAAGTCCTTACAACCAGTAAAAATAATGACCGTAAATGACAGTTGTACAGATAGTGAGGCAGAACGGTAATAATCTCATGATATACTTGTTATTTCCTTAGTTGAGAAAGAAGGAGTCCTTGTATGCGTGTCATATGTGCAGGTGTCATGTGATTCCCTATCTGTTTGTGTGCTCTGTGTCCTCCCTCATGGGGGCCACATGCAGGGTTCAGACAAACACAGTTGGCACGGCAAGTGAGTTTCTCTTGCAATATATGTTCATGGTGTTAGGCAGTTTTTTTCTGCAGTTTTGTTTCCCTAAATGGAAAAATATGTAACATAAGACATGGTGCTTTTATGCATCTTGTTGTTGTTACACCAGGAAACACTCATGACAAGATGTTTTCTTCTGTCTATTTCAAGTTTGGTCCATTTTTAGTCATATTGTGCCAAATTATTAAGTTCAGGACCTTACAGTATTAGAGACAAACCCGATGAATTCCCTTTGAGCAAAGACTTGGCAACAGTGTGCAGGAAAAAGTCCCTCTTAATGGAAGAAACATCCGACAGAACTGGAAAGATTACAACTCTGCGGAAAGAACAGCGTATATTTTTATGTGTGGATTATTTTATAATATTCAGAGAAAAACTTTGGAATGTTATGTCTGTTACATTTTAGGTTATGGATGACCAATAAAGAGAAGGGTAGGATGAAAACTATTGAACAAAGTAACGATAAGACTCAAATGTTTAGCTAAAAGGTCTCATTGAATTAGAGACAGATCTTAACAGTCCAGAGACCTGGTCCCTCTTGTACTGGCATGTTTTAGCAACAACTGAGACAAACTCAGATGGATCTTAGACTTCACACAGGCTTAAAAGAGGCTTTTTAAATTTAATAAGGTGTCTGAAAATACAAACACTCAAGGTCTCACAATGAAGGGAGGTGTGATATCATAATATCATCCCAGTAAAACAGATTTTGTGAAAAGCCTTGTATCAGCTGGAGACAGGAGATGGCCTTTGAATAACAGTGAGAACACCGAGTTACAGAAGTCTGATAAAAGTGTGGTGACCTTTTCAAGGTCTACAGAAGATACAAAGGACTTCAAACTTGGGAAAGATAAAAAGCCTTAAACACTGTAAATAAAAGGTAAAATTACATGTCATTATAACTGAGGCTAGAAATTAATTTATATTCATGATCTACACACCACTAAATGCTAATGTATGCCATACAATCTGTTACATAACCTTTGGTTTCCCAGTTGTCTGTTGTTGGCAGTGAATCAAACAAGTTTTGTTTGTGTTATGGTTGAATGAGTGATACTCAGTATTCTGTTTAGATATTAACTCCTGTGGGCACTTCTCCAAAGTATGACTAAATAGTCCACGTTCTGTACCTGACATGGCCAATGTAACATTTGCACTTCACTTATCAGATGTTGACTGTCCAGTCTCTATGGTCTAAAGTCCATTTTTCTGAGAATTAAAAGTACATCTCTACAGACTCAGCAGCTTTTTTGTTTGTTTGTTTTTTTCAACCCTGCAGCTCAGATTGAGGTCATCCCCTGTAAGATCTGTGGGGACAAGTCCTCAGGAATCCACTATGGAGTCATCACCTGCGAAGGCTGCAAGGTACTAAACTAAACTTTAGCTTGTCTGTTTGACGTAAATAATCATGTTACTGTATTTGCAGTATTTAAATGTGCGTATCTGTGCTTCTGTGTAGGGTTTCTTCCGTCGCAGCCAGCAGAACAATGCCATGTACTCTTGTTCCCGTCAGAGGAACTGTCTGATTGACCGAACTAACCGCAACCGATGCCAGCACTGCCGCCTACAGAAATGTCTGGCTTTGGGCATGAGCCGAGATGGTAAACACACAAAGAGAACATGTTGCTCTTTATTTACACACTTCCTCTGTCCATTAGATTTGTCACAGAACAAGTCGCCTAAGTTTGTTAAATCTAAAAGTTGCTTGACGGCGGCCCACCTCATATATATGCGGCCCACCTCATATATATATGTTCCCTTAACCTAAAGCTGATCCCAGGAGAATTTGAAGCCTTCACTGCTAATGTTTCACATCAGCTGTTGGTCATCACTTCTGCAGGATGCAAAGTGAAAACAAATATATACATACATATATACATAAGAGAGAGAGAGAGAGAGAGAGAGAGAGAGAGAGAGAGAGAGAGAGAGAGAGAGAGAGAGAGAGAGAGAGAGAGAGAGAGAGAGAGAGAGACTAGAACATACAGTACTTAGTAGTAGATAAGGTGGCAAAAGATAACTTGTATTTAAAGTAATAACTTTAGACAAACAATTCACTGTTTGTCAAACACCACTGCAACATCTCTATAATAATAAATGGATACATGAAACATTTCATAAATGACTTTCAAGATAAATGAGATAACATCACAGTATAGCAGAGACTGACAGAGGTGGTCGTGATTACAATGATCAAAAAGGATTCTTGTGCTAATGCTTCTGAAATACTTTGTTCATAGTAGGTAATCCTCATTCAGTGACTATGTTGACTGTTTTAATAAATCACAACGTAAAGATAAAAACTGAAACTACAGTAAATCTCTCGGTTTTATCTGTACACCAATGATATTTGGCATCTTGGTTAAACATTTGCTTCAGTCTTGGCAACCCAAAGCTAGTGCTGTGTGCAGTGCACTTTAAAATCATGCAGAAGGAGAATTATTTTGTTTCAGCCTCCTTAAAATTCATCACAAACAAGCCAACAACATGTAGCAGCTAGACTTGGTATTCCTCAGGCTGTCTTCTAGCTGCTGCTTGTGGAGACAGAAAACAAATGCACATCAGGAAATGAGTCGGAAACTGACCTTATCAAGTGAAACGGTCAACAAAATTCAGTGAAAAGTGATCCATTCCATTTAATTACTGAACTAACTCAATGAATTGCTGTGTACAAGATTGTAACCAATAAAAACTCTGTTATAACATATTATCTGCTTATAGTGATCAGTTTGAAGCAGACAGATGGGCCAGATCAAGCGAAACATCACCTATCGTCACCTATCAATTCTCACATAGGCTCATTTTTTAGATTAAGAACTCTATTTTATGGAACTGTTTACAAAATTTCAGTATCAATTGTAGACAAAAAGATATAAAGATATAATCAATCTAAAGTTAAACCTAAAAGGACTAAAATTTGTAAATGCACTATTAACTTTAATAATAGTATTTATTCTTGCTTGTATGAGTGATATTTTAAGTCTGTGAATCTGTAGGAACTAGTTATTCAACAGTACAAGAATATAGAAAGGTTATGTACAATCAAATTATTTGTAAAATATGCTCTATTAGCTGTATATATCACTTCAGTTGTAATATGGATGTTAAATAAAAGTTTATTAGCATATTGGTAGTTTCTTTGTTCCAGCAAAGCCTTTTATTATGACCATTGAACAAAGTGACATGTAACAAGTAACATGTGCCATGTGAAAGTATCTACTGAGACCTATTCATAGATGGATTAAACATGGAGATAAGTTTTTCAGTTTTCAACACAGAGCTTACTGAGCATAAAATGTGTCCCTGTGTCACTGCTTGATCTGGCCCAGATGTGATTGTTATAAGTGGGTTTCATCACCATCATGTGAATTGTTTTTTTTTCTGCAGCTGTGAAGTTTGGCCGTATGTCAAAGAAGCAGCGTGATAGCCTCTACGCTGAAGTGCAAAAGCACCAGAAGTCTCAGGAGTGTGTTGGATCTGGAGGTGGAGGCTCTACTACTCTGTCCTTACCCAGGGAGGATGGAGTCTGTGGTAGCGGTGGGGAGGACGGCGAGGAAGGTCTGAGCCGGTCCTACAGCACCGGGGGCTCCAGCTCCACCCTCAGCGACTTAGATGATATCGCAGCGCTGCCTGACCTGTTTGACCTGCCACTGACCCCTGAGGAGGCCAGCGAGTACTGCAGCCTGGAGCTGCTCGGCGGAGGTGGAGGAGCCAGCACGGGGAACACCTCCAACTCGTCATCCTCTTCTTCTTCCTCGTCATCCTTGTCCAATCAGAATTCCCCGCAGCAGACTATACTGGATGGTGCAGACGGCAATGGGATCCAGCTCCTGCATACACACTCACACACACTGCTGGGACACACTTCACTGCTGGACCATCTGCCCGATGACTGCTCAATAACAGACCTTGGTGAGTGGGACGATGGTTTAATCTATGACTGAAAACAAACAGGATATTTGAGAATACCTTCACTCTTCAAGCCCTAATCTACCTCAGTTTAAGAGGGGCCCATGGCCTTTGGGCTATTTAACTATTGTATACTGTTGATTAAAAAAAAACAAAACTCCTTAAAACACTTTTAGCATAATGACCCAGTGGAGTTAAGTTTCACCACAAATAGGTGACATCAGTCAAATTAATACAAAAAAAAAAAGAGTGACTATGTAATATGAGTAAACAAGAGCAACAGGATACTGTAATTTTAGGTTTAACCGGCTTAATAAAACAGTAATTTTAGTTGTAATGTTTACTTCAACAAGCCTATTATCTACTCATATCTGCTTTTACTTAGTTTGCATTATGCTTTTACTATTGTCAGCATGGAAAATAGCCAACGGGAAAACTGTCTGAAATATAACCAAATGGAATCAATTGTAAAAAAAAAAAAAAAAAAAATGGGAGTGACAAATGAATCCTAGCAAAATGCAGTACCAGTTTCTGCAAAACATACTGTAGTCCAGAAGTTAATGGGAGGAAAAAAAGCAATGTTAAATGTGCAGACGGCATAAAGCACTGCATCAGCACAACAAAAAAGAGCCAAATACTGGTGTTATGGTATTTATAGAGTTATAGAGATAGTGAGACCTTGAGGGGAAGCTAAGTTTTCTTTTACATCTTTATACCTTCTGGCAACAACACACTCCAAAGGAGGCTTTGAAATGGGCTCTTGAGACTTTTAAAGGAGGCACAGAGTCAATACTTTGACGTATGGATACAATAAGTTTAAAAGATGGAACAGATCCAACAGATGGGAGAATAAGATGTTTAGAGCTATGGACCATGGGACCCATTTCAAAACGGTTTGACCCACAAAAGAATGAAGTGGCCGTTTCACTTTAGCTGTTGGTGTGTGAAAATTCAATTCACATTTATCCTTTGCACTTTGTGTTTAGGATATGCAGTTATTGTGTGTCAGTGTTTATCTGCCCAGGGACTGCAAATGGAGCTGAATCTGGCACAATGCATTTATTCTTTTTTTAATGACTCTGATGCTTTGTGTCTATGACCCTAGATAAATTACCAAACCCAACACTTGACCATATCCAATGAAATTTCAAAATAGCAGATAATAAATAATTCATTGCTCTTTTGAGACAAACAGAGAAGGAATTCTCACTCCCATATAAATGAAGCTCCTGATCCATGGTCTGCAAGTAGAACAGTTACCCATCAGTCCTATTAGGGGCATCAGTGGTAAAACTATCAAATAACAGTGTGATCTGTGGAGATTTCAATAATATCTGTGTTCAGTTCTCCCTCAATTGTGTTTCTTCAAAGCCCAAATCTGCAGCCACTACAACTAACCCTGCATGTGACATAACTGATGTATGTTTGTGCTTATTTTTCAGAGCGTATCACTCAGAGTATTGTCAAGTCTCATTTGGAGACGTGTCAGTACAGCGCTGAGGACATGAAGAGATTCACCTGGGTACAATACGCACCTGAGGAAACGCGTGCTTTTCAGAACAAGGTATATAATACACAGCCCCCGCAAGCCTTGAGTTGTCATACACATTCGAGATTCAAGATACAATGCACAGTGAAAATGTAAATGGTGCAAGTCTGTCTGTGCAACAGAAAATGTAAAGGTAGTGCTTGGTTGTAAACTTCTTTTAGCTGTTTAGGGGCGTGATAGCAGCAGGAAAGCAACAAGTCTTTACATTTTACAACCATGGAAAATCAATGACAGTTCAGTATCAGCCTAAAGTGGTCTGTTTTGGAGTGGGCTGGCAGTGATAAGTGAGCAGGTGTATGTTCTGTTCCTTAAAAAGACATGATTTGATTAGCATCCATTAGGGCAGCGCAAATGAATAAATGCGATATTAAGCAGTTTGAAGACAATGCTGGACAGACTCATTTAATTCAACAACTGTCTCTTGTGTGTCCATCAGTCAGCAGAGTGGATGTGGCAGCAGTGTGCACACCACATCACCAACGCCATCCAGTACGTGGTGGAATTTGCCAAACGCATCGCTGGCTTTATGGACCTGTGTCAGAATGACCAGATCATTTTGCTGAAAGCAGGTCAGTACATGATCTCAAAATGTTCCAACATTAAATGCTTGATTTACACTGCTTGTTTTGGTTTTTTTTTGCCACGTCTGAAACTTGCTAACTCTAGTTCCTTCCTGTTTTTTTTGTCTCCAACCTTGTACCTTTACCTTTTTTTTTTTTTTTTTTACACCATCTTTTTTTTTTTTTTTTAAACCACGTACACCTGGTTCAAAACTGGGTGAAAAAAATATTCTGGAAACAAAATTCACATTTATTTATCTTTTCAACACATGGATATCTCAATGCATTTTATAAATGTGTTGAAATTATTAAAACATGAAATGGTTGAAATGGTTAAAAAAATGTCATGTCATGTTTGCCATGCATCAATCTGGTCAAAATTATTCACATTTTGTTGTGTGTTTGTGCATGTTGGAGTATCTTTGGTCTTTTCTGTTCCCCCTTCCCCTTCCCCATTCCCATTTCTCCATCTCCATATCTTTTCTTCTATCTATGGCTCCACTTTCAGGTTGTCTGGAGGTGCTGCTGATACGTATGTGCCGAGCTTTTAATGTCAACAACAGCACAATTTTCTTCAATGGGAAGTTTGCCTCAGCACAATTCTTCAAAGCACTTGGTAAGGATCAGATGAGAATGTAATTGCGTAAGCACTGAAGTGTTCAGATAATTGACACATATGAAGCACCTTTTTCCATACAAACTATCCAATAATTACTGTTAAAGTCTAAGAAAATGCACAAGTGCCCACTGTTAAATCAGTCATCAACAGCTCATTCAGATACCGCATTATTCATTATTTTAAATGTCATGCACTGGTTCTTAAAGCACCGTGTGATTTTCGAGTTTGTAAAACCCGACTGATAGTCTAATTATCACAAATCCATTGGTCTTTCTATATTTATGCACCTGAATCACTTCCCTCATGGTGAACAACTTCGAAGATGACTCCATCATAAACACAGTCCATTTGTTTACATAACAAACTGAAATGTCACTTGGGCCTTTTCAGAAATTTTGTCGTGAAGTGCATTGTGGGAATGGGAATTTCACACTGTGACCAAGCGAACGCGGTTTCTCACAGATTCAGCAAGAAAAGGAGCCAGATCGCTACAACGTAAAGTTATACAGTTGACCAAGATTGTTCTAAAGAATGAGTGTAGTCGGTGTATGGAGGTAAATGTGACATTTAGGTTCTGCACTCACAGAGACAGCGAAATTGCTGCTGTGTTGAATTCCCATTCCCACAATGCACTTTGCAACAAAATTTCTGAAAAGACTGGATTAGTGATAATTAGGCTGCCACTTGGGTTTTACAACTTTGAAAAAAAAAGCACTAGAACCATGGAACTATAAAGCACAGATAGAAACTCTAAAAGTAACACAGCAGATATACGATAAACTCACTTGTTTGATGTTAAAGTATGTATTAAGCCAGTCAACACTGCAGGATTTCTCCATGAACTGTATATAAGAGCATATTTGAAAATATGGCTATTAAGTCAGAGATCTCATGCGTTTTCACACTCGAAACTAGAAAACAGACAGAAAAAAACAGGCCCTTATCAGTATTTATCTTATCATATTATCTCATATATTGGTATATATTATATATATTATATATTAAGCAGTGCTTTTAAGATCTTTAAACTAATATTTTTGATGTAACCCATATCCTATGTTTGTGCAGGTTGTGATGATCTCGTGAGTGCGGTGTTTGACCTGGGTAAAGGACTCTGCCGTCTCCAGCTGTCTGATGAAGAGATGGCTCTTTTCAGTGCGGCCGTCCTTTTATCTCCTGGTGATTATTTCTCTTCCTCTTTTCACTTAGAAACATTTACAAGAACAACATGTTCATCAGGAAGTGTTCTAATCTCAGTCTCTTTACTGCAGTTTTGGCTTTTAAGCATGCAAATTAGACAGAAAATATTGATTGCAACACCACTCACACTATTTAATTTGTTGTGCAGATTTTCTGTTTAACTACAGCTTTTTCATTTGTAGTCTAATTTATTTATTTATTCATTTGTGTTTCCTGCAGATCGACCCTGGCTAACAGAAGGCCAGAAGGTTCAGAAACTCCAAGAGAAAGTCTACCTTGCTCTTCAGCACAGTCTAAATAAGAGCGGTGCTTCTGATGAGAAACTGGACAAGGTAAGGACAGGCAATCAAAGCTGTTCCTCAGGAACTACAAATATGTACACTCTTGTAAACATACCTTTCCTTATCTTCTGTTCCCACAGATGGTGTCCAAGCTGCCTATAATGAAGTCTATCTGTAACCTCCACATTGATAAACTGGAGTTTTTCCGTCTGGTCCACCCAGAGACCGCCTACAGTTTCCCACCTCTTTACCGGGAAGTGTTTGGCAGTGAGATGTCTTTGCCGGACTCTACCGACAGCTAGACAAATAGCAAGACAGGCAGAGAGTTTGGAAAGAGTGTGTTAAAAGGTAGGGAAGAAAAAGGTGAGACAGAGAAGGAAAGAGATATGGAAGCTTAACAACCAGCAGTTCAGAGACAATCCAGGACTTTAGATACTCCTTCTCCCATGATCCCAAAGTAGACCTTCACTTTCCCAGCAGGCAAAGCACCTTACACTACAGACCACACATACTCATGGTCCTTTGCATATTGTAGCATTAATAACAACAAGCTGACGGGCATCCAAATAATAACACAACAGCCCTCTTTGCATGATACAGCTCTAAGCTCTAACACTTGTTTTAACGTCTGATCCGCTTCGGATCACCCAAACAATTGAATGTACCTCATCCAGAAGCACCAGTGCACAAGCCAGAACACAAAAACAGTGAATGTACAAACCCTGCCACTCTGCAACAGAGTCTCAAGTAAACCTTTAGTATTAAAAATAAGTTTCGTTAATCAGCATTTCTCAATATTAGCACAGTTCAGTCAATAGTTTTCTCTATTTATGCATCTTAGTATGGAATCCGAGCTCATACAGACAATATTCTTCTTCCGACCATCACTTAGGGACCAAGATTGAGTCATTGTCTCTGATGTAAAAGAAACACACAGGTATGATGTGACTCGCAGCTCAGGCTGACCTCCCTAATCAGCTTAAACCAGTCTCACACATTTAGACAGTGTTCGGTGCTGCCTTTTGTAGGCTCTTGTAATGCAATGAGAAACCTCAGTCCCACACACCCCTTCCCTTGTAAATGCCACTTAGAGACAGGATAAGATGAAATTAACTTTAATTTATATACACATTTATAAACAAATATTTTAAATAAGAATGTAAATAGATGACTATATAAGTATATGGAGAGAGTTAGTGATTTCAAGATCACGGCGTAAGAGAGAAAAAGTGGATAGCAAGAGAAAACAAGATGGATACATCAGGAAAGCTGATACATGGACTCAAAACTTTTTATGGACTATTTTCCTCTCGACAGTACTCTCAGGTTTTTATTGGCAACGTACCCCCTTGTCTCGACGATGACTCATCTGGGTTAGGCGTATCCAAGCGCTGGGGTGGACACTTGTTGCATGTGCAACACAGCATTGGGGGGAGCAGTGTACACAACCTAAGCCACAGAATACATAGATTTTTGCATTAAACTGAGATTCTGTGCCGTTGCTGCTCCCCTGCCTAAAGAGACAAGAGGATAAACGGGACACTACAGAAACGAGAAAGCAAGACAAATGATGACTCCATGAACTGTATGGAAAAAAGTGGGGGCACAATGTCTCCCACCTGTTTCTAACCAGCACTCAGTGTCGTAGGTGTAGTATATACCTGTCTTTCACTCATAATGTTTCCGTTGGTTAAAAGCCAGGACAGGACATGTATCATAAACCCTCCTTGCTGGTTGGAGCAACTGTATTATTTTGTACATTTGCGGTTCCTCTCCTTTAGCCCCACAACCACCACATGCCCAAATACAAAGCACTTATACTTTTCCTCTTTGTCAATGGACACAAAACCTGACAGAGCTACCAGCTGCCCCCTGAGTTGGGCTTCAATGCCAGTAAGACTTATTTTGGTAAATCTGTTTGTTTTTTCTTTTCTGTTCTATATCTGTCAGTCAACCATAACTGTTTACATCTATTATGTACATAATTACACACTTTCTGGAGGCTTTCTGAATAGCATTGAGATGATATTGTCTTATCTGGAGTGCTGTGAAGTTGTCGAGCAGAGTCTGAAGACCTGCTGCCTGCCACTCAGGGAGCTAGCTGTGATCTCTTGTCCCTTTATTACCAGTGTCGTCCTTTAGACTTGTAATCCTCACACCTTTGCACCTAAGATGAGACCCATAACCATAATCACTGTGGACGTAAACTCTATTTTTGTGAATGTTACTCACAAAGTGTCAAAGCCCTTCCTGTTTGTCCTAATATTGTAAATTAAATTTACGAGGAATAGGAGTTTTAAAAAAAATCAGTTAGAGTTAAAGATGAATTTCATTATTGGGGTTTAATGTTTCTTTTTGCTGTGATTTTCATTTATTTGTCAGTCTTATATCCACTTTTTTCTTTATGTGTCTCCACTTCTGTCTTGTAAAGTCAGTGATCTATTTTTTTTAATTGAAGAAAGATTAGGAAAAGTGCAAACAAAAACCAATAGTTTGTCTCCCTTCTCTTTCCCTGTATGACAAAATGTACAAGAGGTATATTACTAGTCCAAGAGTAACTGAGTCACACAGCTCGATATATATTGTCGTCCAATGGGATACATTATATGTGGTTTTAAGAATGTAATAAATGGTTTCTTTTTCTTTTGAAATGTTTTGTTGTGTCTTATTAATTTCTTTGTTAAAGTGTCTATAAAGTGACTGCGTGTACACGGAACTTGTATGTTCAGAGACAATAGCTTGGTGAATGAATGAAGGGTCCATCTGATTTAATTCACAGAGAAAAATGCAGGAGAAGATATTTATTTTCTAGCATGTGTCAGAATAATATTTGGGTGTGATGTGAGCATATGTTAACATATTGGAAAATGATGGTAGCTTCACTATAAGTCTTTTTAAGTAAAAACTGAGGTAAAATGGCCATGGTTACCAGGGACAGGAGTTGCAAACTAGCAAAATCCAATATACAGTGGTGGAAAAAAGTTTTTGGACACCCCATGTAATTGTGATGTGTTGCATTAAGAATCACCCATAAGTCATTGAACTCTGCCAAGTATTGTTCCATTCTCCAAATCCACATGCTCCCCTCTGCATATACACCATTCTATTGAGGTCAAAATTGGATGTTACAGTAAGATAATGCCCTTTGAAACTCATCCAGCGCTTGTCATGTTGGAACTGTCAAGAATTTTTTTCTTAAAAAAAAACCCCTCTGCATTTGTTTCTGTCTGTCTGATGCATCCACACTTTTTGAAACACACACACACATACACAAAAAAATTCTGCCAATATTTTATAATAATGTTTGAGATTGTGTAAAATTTTGAGGGTGTCTGAAAACTTTTTTCCACTATTCTTTGTGCAGAACATCAGCTGTTTTATATGTCCACTATATTTTACAGTTTTGTCCCTGATAGATAATTAAATATAATACATAAATCTTGAGGTTTGAATACGTGTCCAGGAAATTCTAGATATCCCTTGAACACATGGAAATACAGCGTGTGTATGTGTTTCATGACCCAGTTCTCCAGCAGGATGGGGCCTCCCACATGAAGCTGAGGCCAGGAAATTGTGGTTGCCTAGCAAGTTTCACATCCACGGCGCAAAGTTACAGAAGAGTGTGTCGGTCGACTGGTGTTTGCGCTGTAAATTACAGACGCACAGCACTATTTCGCAGGACTTTTTCCCATCGAGGTCCAGGTGGCAACACTGACAGGGCAAGATGTCTGTCGCGGGATTAAAGAAGCAATTTTACAAAGCAAGTCAGGTAAACACACGACTTTTTTTTTAATTAGCTCCGTGCTAGCCGAGTTAGCTCGCGACCATTATCATTACTTTTCCTGCAACGTAGCTAACTAAAGCTAACTCCAAGCTAGCTCATAAACTAGAGTGGAAAAACGTCTGTAGACTTATTTCATAACTTATTATGAACTATTTTACCAACTGTCACATTTGTTCATAGTTCATGTTAAAGTGAATTTAATGTTTAACTAGGTTATATTGAAGTGAATTAAAATGATAATTGCTAAAGCAGACTCAACTTTAACGTAAACCAACTAGTAACTTGCCATTAGCTTCAAGATCGATTTCTTTTCGTAAATTAGCCAATGCTTATGTTAAAGTTATAAATAAAAAGCAAAGTTAGATTAACTTGTTGGTGAAATAATTGAGATCATGGAACGATAAGTTCCTAGTTTTAATAACTCATACAATGTATGTGATTTCAGTTGTGTCCTTTGCGGATATTCATTGTTTTCTTGATACTTGTCATTTATGTACCCTTACCAATCTGTTTAAAAATAAAAAGTGGTTAATCTGTTGGATTTTACCATAGTTTTAGTTTTGCGTGAATAATTCCCGTGTTTGACAAATGCTAACTATAGTAGTTCAACTGAGCTGATCTGCTAGCATCTCTATTTGCTACAGAGACTGACATATCACTTAATATTATCAGGTGAAGAAAAATAAATATGTCGATACTTGGTTCTTGAAGCCCTGGTATCTCCCAAGTTAAGTTGACTGTATAAACCAGTGGAAGTGACTTAATGCCCTCACGACAGATTGACTTGTCAGATCTTCATCAGCTCAGCTAC
>JAPTYQ010000010.1:13162810-13173040 GCA_029814465.1 Ostorhinchus cyanosoma
TGTGTGTGTGTGTGTGTGTGTGTGTGTGTGTGTGTGTGTGTGTGTGTGTGTGTGTGTGTGTGTGTGTGTGTGAGCCCTTACACATAGCAGGCTCCAGCTGTTGGATTATTGCCACAGCTCTATCTCATCGGGGAAGGCGTGTCACTCCCCGAATTACTCAGCGCCCCTTTGTCCTCGGTCGGTGCCCAGCCAGCGACACTCATGGCGGCTGCACCCGTCAGGCAGCGCTCCGGGCCGGGGGGACCCCGGGCGCAGCTCCCGCCCTGTTACTACGAAGGATACCTGGAGAAGCGTGGACCGAAGGAGAAGGTGAGCTGGGCCTGGTGCGGCTGCAGTGCCATGTTGTTTGAGTGCATGTTGTGGACAGTGGTGGTCGGTGTGCGCCTGCACCGGCTGATCCCCCATTCCCACAGAGCTGTCAACTTCCTCATTGTGTTCGGATGGGCGAGGCGAGACCTACACTGGCGGTGGTGGGGATTTTTCCACATACCGACAACATATTTGTTGTGCTATTCAGTCTGATTTTGCACGAGAATGACAGGCAAAGCATGCAACAATTAAAGTGGGAATCAGGCGGTTTCAGCCGCTGCATTCTGATTAGTGACAGAACATTGCATGTCAGTTTTGGTGCGCATCACATTTGTTATGTGTGTCTGTATCATTTATCTAAACAACTAGGAATCCGAAAGACATACAGTGACATTAGCAACGCATTTTTATTCAGACTCAGAGAAATTCCTCATTGTTCATGATCATTAAACTGTCTTTGCCATGTCAAAATGACAATATTATTTAAAGAATTTGTCCGCACATTTTCACCATATATAAGGTATCTAAGAGGAGAATGTCCTCCTCCCAACCCCCTTCCACTCTCATTAGACACATTTAAATGCAATATAGACCTGTCATTTGAGCCAGGCTCAGGTGCAGAGGGTTGCACTGATCCATGGCACAGATTGACAGCAGCTGCTTCTCCATCTCATGGGACAGGAAATAAAGGGGTGATAAAAAAGACACTATCCATTACACAAATGTGAAAACACAACACTGTTGTTGCCACAGTAAGTTATCACAATTTGTTCACTCACTGTTTGTGTTTTTCTGTGACAGGCATCCAGGCGTCTGTGGACCTGTCTGTGTGGGAACACTTTGTATTTCTTTAATAATGCTAAGGACATTCATGTAAGTTTATTATCACAGGCAGCCTCTATTGTGTTTGTAATCTGTTTCTGGCACTGAAGCATATTTGTGTGCATGATTTTACAGTATGTGGAGAAGCTGGACCTCGGTGGGTTTGTGTCTTTGAAGGATGACTGTGGTCGTGACAGAAACTTGGAGGCAGCCAGGCTCATTCTGAGAATGAAGGACGGAGAGACCAAACTTACAGTAATGACCTTGTACAGTCACACTGAATGAAGAACTATTTAGTTCCTTTACATGAGCAGAGGTGGCAAATGTCCACAAAAAGTAAAACTGAACTACTGTTTCAACTTCTTCACTCAAGAACAAAAGCACAAAAGTTCAAGCTATGAAATGCAAAAGAGCTGATGAAAAAAGTATTTATTTCTACTGAGCTTCACATCATCCATGTTAGCAATAGTTCTCCTGGTACCAGGTGACTTCTCTCTAGCTATTGTCTATTTTGTCTTGTTATTTTCCTATAAATGTATGTTGAAATCAGTCTTGATGATGGGAGTGAATGCCACTTCCAACGCTTTAAAACAACACTTGTATGGGGCAGTTAGCTGGTACAGATATTTGTGCTAAAGAATAGGAAGGTGAATAATATTTAATTAAAGTACAGACCCCTGAAAACACTTTTGTTAATTCCCACCTTCCCAGCAGGTACTAATGTGGTATGAAAATACATCACAAGTAAAAGTTCTACATTCAGTATTAACAGAAAATGTAAAAAAAAAATTACACTGTGCAGTAAAATGGTACCTGTATGTATTTATAAACTGTATGTGTTTGGATTATTAATATTACTACTGCATGTTATTAGGAGTCAATAGAAAACATAATTTAACTCTGAAATGTAGCAGAGTCGAAGGATAAGTCTGCATAAAATGGAAATCCTCGAGTAAAGTACAAGCACTCTAGTTCCATTCCACCACTGGTCACACACATATTGTATATTACACTGAACATAATCTTCTTTTTGAGTAAACATGTTGTGTTTTCCAGGCACCCAATCTGGAATCACGGGAGCTGTGGAAAGGTTTCCTCTACTCTGTTGTAGATGTAAATATAAACCTGCATCTTATTTCTTTCATTCATCTTGTTTCATCCCACCTCTCTGTTTTCTAACACATTTCCCTCTCCTCTGTTCAGCTGAATGTGCCGTCCTGTCTCACGCTGCTGCCGGGCCAGCTGCAGATGCTGAGGGAGGTGGTGGACAAAGAGCGGTCCAGACGGAGAACTCGCACTCCCACACGGGCCCCGCCGTCACCTCTGTCCGTGCCTTTAGTCGGGGAGATCCCACCGTGAGTTATTTTCTAAGACAACCACATAAATTCAGTTTACTATGTGTGTGTATATACAGTATAACTTATTTACTTTTGTGTGGCGTGCAGGTGTTTTCGACCAGTGTCTCGAACAGAAGCAGAAGTCCTACTGGAGAGACATCCAGACTGTGGCAACATGTTACTCCGACCCGGCAGAGATGGGTGTTCGTTAGCCGTCACCACCCGACAGGACCTTAACGGGTAACGCACACTCAACATGAGGACATCATACATGCAAATATCATCACTATGCTCATGTCAAATATTATGTACTTTTTTTTTAAATTGTGGTTTAGGTCAGTTTTCCGGCATTACCGTGTGACGCAAAGGGACCAAGGTGGATATATTATTGACGTGGAAAATCCTGTAAGTATATAAAACTTACAGATATAATTCACATTACATCATAGAACTGTAAGACTGTCCAATTTCTTAACAGGATTGTTTAGTCCTATGTTCACAGATCCTATTTTTACTTTTTCATGGGTACACATTTAACCTTTATTTAACCTCGGAATGTGCTGAGAAGTGATGGTCTAATTTGTAATATATTCAAGGAAATAGTGAGGATAAAAACAACTGACTCTGGAAACAACATAAAACCTCGCAAATAAAATTACTCCAGAACACGGGTGGTGATAAGAGCAAAAACAATATAACAATTCAACTCTAAACCAGGGGTGTCAAACATACGGCCCGTGGGTTAAAACCAGCCCACCAAAGGGTTCAGTTCAGCCCATGGGTTGAATCTGCAAAGTGTAAAAATGACACTAAAGATATTAACAATCAAACTTATTTTAGTTGAGGCGCCACATAAAGCCCAAGTAGATCTTACGTAGCCGCACCTGTAAAATAATAGCATATAAACCTGCAAATAACAGTGCAAAAAAGTTAAATTGCATGAAAATGTTTGACGTTTTCAAAACTAACCTGAATATATATATGGACAACCTGAAATTAAGAAAGAAAAATCAGTTTTAACAATATTCTACCTGGTACTCAGTGGGTTTTTTTTTGCCTTTGTAGATACGCTGTGATCTTTGAGTTGTAATACACATGTGGAAATGATAAACGGAGGTATAATATTATTAAAAATAAACGTATTTTCTTAAAAATTTCAGATTGTTTGTGGTTGTTCAGGTTACTCACATTTTGGTGAAAGGATGGTTTGTAAATAAACTGTTTTGTAATGTTATTTTATTGCATTAGAACAAAAACCAAAAAATTGGAGTTGTCATTATTTATAGCTTTATGTTATTATTTTCATGCACAAGGCAGACTCAATGTGCTTACAACAGGTGTATAACATAAAAAAAACAAAACAAAACAGAGGGCTTTACAGAATTAATTGAATATGAAAACAACAGTCAAATAAAGAGTAGAAGAAGAGAATGAATTAATGTTCTGGGCAAAACTCCACAAACCCAGTGGGAGAAGGTGAGGATGTTAGTGGCCCCTGAACTAAAATGAATGTGACACCCCTGCTCTAAATCAATTAAAATGAAGTATTAGTGAATTGAATATGATGAATCTTAAGCTTTTTCTGTCACTGTTCCATGATGCAGCTACACAATGCGTAAACAGGTATAACTTGCAACATAATAAAATCATTTGAACATGCCCATATTGAAAGATATTAATCCAGTTTTGTATGAAGGTAAAAGACTTGCATACATCTATCTTGTCTGCTGTCAGATTAAACACTAAAATGTGCCATCTTACCATAAACAAATATGACTATCTCCACACCAATCAGTATTTTTACAGCCTTTTAAAAAACAAAAACGGCATGTCATTTTTGTAACACCAAAGCAATCGGCTCAAATCAATTAATGAACACAAATCAGCAGCTGTAGGAAGTGTCATACATGAGTGTGTTACTGCTGCAGATTCCATGTGCTACACTTCATGAGGTTATCGACGCCCTGGTTGAGAAGACGGCCGGGACGCTACAGCCTTTTCTACTTGAAGAGCCTTATGAAGAGAATATCAGTAAGGAAGCCATACACCTCCTTTTAAGGATTCCCCTTGTTTTTAGAGATGATCTATGAAGTTAACCCTGTGAAAATGTGTGTGATCAGCATATGTTTCTGCCAACGACGAGAACGGAGAGCGAATCCTTCACACCGCCCCCTCCAGTCCTCTGCCAAAGGCTCCTGCTCTGCCCCCAAAACAAGGTAAATGCTCTTTCACACACAGTAAATACATGCAGACATTACACACAGAATAATGTTCCATGTTTGTTCTTGAGCAGATCGCTGGTGCACTAGTCCCCTGTCGAGGTCCCCCGCCCCAGACCGCCGTATCCTGACCTCACCAGTACCATCCTCACCCACCAACCCAATGAGACGACTCATCCTCTCCCCTTCACCTCTTGCACAGAGTGAGTACAAGACCATACCTGCAGCAAACCATCCTCATTTCTTACCAAATCTCATCTCATTCAGATTTTTTTTTTTTTTTTTTCAACAGCACTCAACGAGGAGCTCAAAATGAAGCTGGAAAAAAGGCGAGCCAGTCAGGACTGAATTACTCAAAAGGGACGACTTCCTGTCACAGCTCACCCAATCTTCAGTGCCAAAGTCCTTCCCACTGCAGCTACATATTCATCCTGTGCCTTCAAGATGGAAGAAAAGAGGCCACAAATTACAGCCGCTTTCTCACATGGAGCTTCAGGATGTTCTGGTTTTGATTCTTTTGTTCTTACGGTTTGGTTGTTGGACTTCCCATGAGAAAATGGACTCTGATGAGCTATCGAAAGGTAAAAGGTTGATTAAGAAAAATAACAGATTTGATGCTCACAATGTCAGAAAAATGCTGCTTGCCTTAGTTGGTTAACAGCCCATGACTATATGTTGTCTTCTTGGATGAAGCTGAGATGTTTTATAAACTGCCTCTGAGCAAAAAAGTGCCCCTACTAATGAATCTCCGTTAGTCCACATGAACATTTCATCTGTAGGACTATCTTCAAAAACCCTTTTGGAGAAGCACTGACACATTCTGGACCACCAACTGAGCCTGATGTTTTCCTGTCTGAGCCCATGTGCATGTGCTGAGCTGCTGACCTTACTCCTGCAACACTGGAGACTAAATAAGACTAACACACCGCTGATTTCCAAGATCAACACCAGAATGCAAACTATGGCCTGATACCTGAGACACTTTATCTGATCTGAGAGTAAAACAAGCCAGGCCACACACAGAGGTTTAAGCCCCGTTAATTCTGTTCATTTGTGACTTAAACATTATTCGAATATAGTCGAGTCGACCAGAAACCTGCACAATCCTTGTCTGCTGCTCTTGAGTGTTATTTGTGACTGAAGTGACTATTGACATATTGTTAATTCAGTGATAACTGCTGTGACTCTTTCATGACTGAACTGATATCTTAACTGTACTGTTGGTGATTAGTTTCAAGTGTTACCTTCTGTTCTACTGTGTATTTCTCGCCATTTGGTGCTATGACTCACCAGTGCTCAGACCTGCCTCAAAACTTCAGGTGATTTTCTGTTTCCTTCCTAGATGTAATATATTTACAAACTCTGGTGCCCTCTAGTGGATTAGCTGTCTGGGAAAACAAAAGAACAGGAGCAGGTCTGATGTGAAACCCCATTAGCACATAGTCTGAGAGAACACAAGAACAAAGCCTTGGCACACAGTCATTTCTGTTGCAGACTGAACCAGGCTACACCTTTGGCACAGTGACCACACCCCTACACCTTACCTCTCTGCCTTTCATAATAAAAGGCCCCTTTTATATACAAATGTGAAGGAGATTTAACATGTATTTCTACATCGTATTTGTCATCTGGGTAATCTGGGCAGATCTGAAGTGTCTTGAGTACTAGTGGTAAACTGTGATCAATGGGCTCATATGTGTCTTCTTACAATGAACAATTTCTTGTATGTTCCTACATTGTAATTGTTGTGTTTGTTTTATCACTATCAGAGAACAGTGTTTGTTAGATATTGGGCATTAAATTGTTTTGCATGGATGTGACTTGTTTATTATTCATTTTCAGAACCTTTTAATCCTTATGAAGGTTGCTGAGGTGCCAGAGTCTATCCTGGCTGCCTATGAGTGATTTTATTATCATTATTGTTAATGAGTCATTCACGCAAAATGACTTCATTCTTTTCTTGAGTAAGAAGCTTTATGTACAAATCAATGAGTGATGTTTCCTGTGCAGACAGAAAAATTAGGAAATCAGACCATTTTTTTTAACCATAACCTCTGAGCTGAAAGATAAAGGCACGGTAAAATGTGCACTGCAAGTGTCACACATTTAGAACAAACTACATTGGAAATGTCTTTAGTGAGATGTCAGACTCATACGAGTAATAATGTACTATAGAAGTATATATGATATATGGATTGTGTATGGATGCTATGTGCAGTGACAACATATTCTGTTAGTTTTTTTGTTTTAATGAGGCTAAAATTATGTTATATAAATATAAACCTTATAAAATTCTGTCATAAGCCTCTAGGTTAGTGCAGTGATTTTAAATACTGTTATAAACAGACTTTTGACTATATAGAATGAATGTTATTACGATTTTATGCAAATGTGCAAATCTAATGTTGACAGCCTCACAGCCTCAGGCCAGACAATAAACCTCCCCCCATGTGATCTTCAGGGACCCCCTGAACAGACTCGGACCCTGGTTGGGAACCACAGCTCTATGTAAATATTCATGATCTTTCAGACTTTACAACATGAGCACAATTAAAAGGGCCTTCCAGTTCCAAACAGAACCGAAAACTACTTCAACACACTAGGTGAGGTTGGCCCATCTCTAGTTAGAACATGTTTATTCAAGAGGAAACGTAAACGCCTCCCATTTCATTTGAACATTTACCCACTGCTCCTGTTTTTAATCAGTCATTTTCTACACGGGTTATAAAAGTATATGGATGCAGTAAAAAAAAAAAAAACCTTTATCAGCCAGATTAGATCAGCGTCTTCCGCCGGTAGTTTGAAGGAGGGGATAAAGAAAAAAAAATCAGCGGGTCCGACCGGGTCCGTGAAGGCAACATCAGCAGCCATTCAGACGCTTCTCTCTGCGGGGTGTGAGCGCTTCAGTCTGTCTGCAATAACGGATGACCGGAGGCGCTTTCCCAGGATGCACAGCCGTTAGGGAGCGATTATTCTGTTTTTTTTTTTTTAAATGTAAAGATAAACAAGGAAGTCACTGGATAGCGCCAGTTAAAGTTGAACATATTCGTTGTGGAACCAGTTCCGTTCGGTGGGTTTATCCCAGTTCACATGTGTTTATTGACCAGTGGGTTCGGACCAACCTGCTGGAACAGAAGCAGACCTGGATCACATGTGAACTTTGAGCAGGTGTTGGGACTATTTGTTAGTGGAAGCCTCCGCAGTCCTGGGTGTGTCAGTGAACAGGTAAGTGTCCGTTTGTTTTCGTGAACCTGTTCACAGAGAACACACTGCGCTGCCGTGGATTCTACACGAATGTCACTGAAGCACTTTCGTCTTATTGGACATTTCAGCCACTCTTTATTTATTTTGAAATGTATTTAAATCTGCATTTTAAACCTTTTCCAGTCACAGTAAGTACACACTGATTTAAAACTACACTTCACTTCCTCAGTAGAACTTTGCGCGTTTGCTGGTGGGTTTGTTGGTATCACAGTTGGACGTTTTACACATAAAGAGTGAAGGAAGAGCCAGTGTATGTGTGTAGAAGTGTTGAGTGAATGTGGGCTTGGCCCTAGGGCCAAAAATGTGAAACATCTTATCGGGGCTGCTTGCATTCTCTGACATGCTGCAGCACCTCTCTGCAGAAAAGAACACACCCACATGACAGGTTTTAGTGATTCAACTACAATACTACTAGTAGTAACTGTAACAGTACAAGAAACTCAAACAGATGTTAGTATCAGGCCCAGACTTTGTTCCTCTGTTTAGTAAAATGTCAGTAGGTGCAACCTCTTTGCAACAGACTTGTTGCAAGAGTTGTCTCATCTCCACCAGGCGTTGGCCTTCTCTGTAAACCTTTTGTGTGTTTGTGTTTGGTGCTGCAGGAGAGCTGAAGTTGACATCCCTGCACCCTGCTGAATGCCTTTCATGGCCCTGCATTAACATCACTATGGCACTGACAGAATTACTGCTGCGCTGACTTTAGCTCACTCTGCCCTTTCTGGCAATTCCTCTCCTTTTGTGCTTACTCGTTTTTCACTTTTTTGTTGTTCTAAATAATTTTCTTCATGTTCACATGCCCTGTAATGTTGGATGTGTTGCTCTACATATCTGTGCGTTTCCTATCAGGTGATACTTGTGTTAACAGGTTGTGATATCGCTGAATCTTGTCTCTTTCAGGTCTTGTCAGCTTTGTTTCTTTGGTCGATGCCATGATCTGACTCACCATGGACAGCCTGCTGAGCGGGGCCAGTAAAGGGGCCAGTGCCATTCAGTCAGTACAGACTTCATCACGTCACAGATGCCACTCGCTGCCTTTACCCCTGTGTGACTGACTGCTCCAGAAACAATAAAGCTTAAATTCCTCCTAGCTCAAACAAACGAACCATGCATCTGCTGCTGTATGTTGGTATCTTTTGGCTGCTGCCTCTGGCCTTAACACTGGAAGAAGATTCACCAGTGGACTGTTCTCCTCGTAAAACTGTGCTGTATCACAGTGAGTGGTGTTCTCGATCTTGTGCAACTTTGTCTCATAATATATCAGTTCATGTTTGCTCACGTGGGCTATGTTCACACAGGCTCATAGAGAAATGGGTCTTAATCATAGCTGTAGTTGACTGATGAATAAATCAGATGTATTCTGCCTCCAGGGAACAATGCTTACCTGTTTCACGAGGAGGGAGTGTACAACTACTCCACCATGTTGTTGAGAGAGGACCTGGGTCTGCTGATGCTGGGTGCCAGGGAGGCCGTGTACGCTCTTGACCTCAATGACATCTCAAAAAAACTGGCTTCAGTAAGAACACCTTTTGTTAAGAATAGTAATGGGTAATTCCACTTTGGAGTGCAGCCAGTTAATTGTTAGCATTTGTCTTATCAGCCATTTCTTTGCCTAGGGCTAAGAGATCGTACAGTCCAGTGTTTTCCATAAACTGAGCTTTGCTGACTTTAAATACTCTTAACTGAAGAAGATGCTGGTGAGAATCATAGTTCAGGGCAACAACATCAGCAAAAAATAACCCCTCTAGAAAATACTTAATCTTCAGTTCCTCATAAGTAGCACTTATGAAACCATTCAGACACAAACACCAAACTGATAAAGTTGACCTATAAATATAAAGTCATGTAACACTTCTCTTCGAAAGTTCCGTTGCAGTTTAACCATACAGCTTTGGAAATGAGTACTGTACTACTGCACAAATGTAGTGAAAAGCCAAGATTTGTCACACATGAAGATAATAATAATGAAAATCTTTAATTATAGAGCTCTTTTAAAATGCTTCACAAAAAATAGATAATATTCAAATTGATAAAACATTAATCAATGTAATATAGCCTACTTTATTGTCCTCAAGTGACAAGCAAAATATTGAACTGCAGAACAGTATGTGCAGACAGTATAATTACACACATATATGAAACAAACTAACATTAACACTTAGATTATCATACCCATCCCCAACAATATATAAAACAAATTATGAATACACTAAAAACAACTGAGCTAAAACCTAATCAACAATGAATGCATAAGATCAATAGAAAAATAAAAGTTATGATTG
>JAPTYQ010000010.1:13225495-13236390 GCA_029814465.1 Ostorhinchus cyanosoma
GGGGTCTCCATAACCAAGGCTGAAAAACACTGGTCTAATGTTTCCATGATACAAACCTGGACTGTGGTGGAGTAGAAAGCATGAGGCAGTGTAGCCACCAGTGACACCACCCACAGGGCCAAACTCGCCCATTTGGCCCGAGTGGTGGCGATCCTTGGACTGTCCATCTTCAGAGAGGTGACCAGAGAGTGGTAACGTGTCACACTCATAGCCGTGAGGAAAAAGACACTGGCGTACATGTTCAGGGTGGTGACAGAGCTCACGATCTTACACATGACCCGACCAAAGGGCCAACGGAAGTCCAGCACTGTGTCCACAGCCCAGAAGGGCAGGGTGAGAACAAACTGGAGGTCCGTCAGAGCCAGACTCATCACAAAACTATCAATGGATGAGTGATGGTGACCCCTGCGGCGGGAGTGGAGCAGGAAGAGAGCCAGGAGGTTCCCCACCAGCCCCAGGACGCACACCACCAGGTAGACCAGAGCAATGAGGACACGCACCTGCCGGACACACAAACACACACTGTGAGGATTCAACCTGGAAAGTTGTCACAAGAGAAAATGAATAATGAATGATGGATATACATTCATGACAGAAAAATGCGCCCCAAATGTAGGTGAAATAGCCACACGAACACGCACAACAGTTTTATTCTCACAACATGTCAAATAAATCCTTGCGTAAACCTACAGCCAGGTTCGCGCTGTCTCCGTGCAGGTCCAAGGAGGATTCTTTGGACAGGATGTGGAGCCAGCAGTTCAGGGAGAGGTTCAAAGCCGCCGGGTTGGAGGCTGCTCCTGTTGGGTTGACCAGTTTGGTGATTTCACCCTCATCCTCTTCACCTCCGCACACACTCAGTGTGGTCAGGGGTCCGGAGGCGCTGCTGTTGGTCTGCATGCTTCTTCACACTAAAGGAGAGTTACTTGGAGAAGTTCAGCAGGGTTTCCTCCAGCTTAACTTCCAAAAAGATGCTGCACAGAGGTCAGAGTAAAGATCTCCATCATCCTCGACCAGTGGATATTTATAGATTTTTTTTTTCCTCTAAAAACCTCAGAGGGACATCACCGTTGCAGAATTGATCTCAGTGTTCTCCGTGCGTAAACGCGCTTCTACTCGCATGGTATTTTTCCCCCCAAGTAAAGAGCGCTGCAGAATAAGGATGGATCAGTGGTATCCTACTTTAAACCGACCCGCTTTAAGTCTGTCATGACTCACTCGCCCCTGCTCTCCCAGACGGTTTCAGCATCCTGAGGCTGCAGGCTTTTATACTCGCGGATTCTTATCCACCGTTCCGTTGCGCACTGCTGGATGCGCACATGGACACATCAATATATATACACACCATCTCTGTACTCTTATGATTATTAGACACAGTTTGTATTGGTCAGGAGAGAAGCTCGCAGATGATGGCAGTTTCTCAGCAGTGTGATTAGAACAGTGGCATATTTCTTTTCTGTGGTAAACAAACAGAGGGAGGCTGTTCTAATTGTGTGAAAATAAGCAGTAGCAGCCAAACACAACAAAAGATTAAAACAAAATCAGCTGTTTTACCCTTAGGTGAATGTTGTAAAGGTATCTCAGGTGTTGTTTTTTTTTTGTCATCGTCCTTTCTTTCTTATTTTCAACTCGCAGCCAGAATAAATGTCAGTTTTAACACATCTGCATAAAACGTCACATTAAACCATGCAGGATATCTTCACTAAGGTTGGATGCACAGGTGTAATGCACATCTGAAGTGATGATGCACATCAGAGGAAGGGCAGATTAAATTTCAAACAGTTTCCAGTCTTTAAGAGAGAGAGAGAGAGAAAGGGAGAGAGAGAGAGAGAGAGAGAGATTTTTTAAATTAGCATTTCTTATAGGTCACTGCTGGTATGAACACATGTGAATACCAACGGTCACACTCAAACTCATGCAAGACTGGATTTGACTGTATGTGCATCCGAGAGAAAAGAGAAAACAGCAGCTTCATTAAAAATGCAATATTCAGGGAAAAATTTAGAGTCATTTTCTTCAATCATCCCTAATAGGTCTGACTGGACTGTGATCCACTGTCAGTATCAACAGGAATTTTTTTCAATATTTCATGCGTTTGAGATTCTGTAAATGATATCTTCCTTATGTGGCAGTGGCTGAACCCCGTCCAACATAACATCTGTGCTTCCTGATGGAGGCAACCACTAACATATACAGAGTCCAGCTTCTAAATCCCTCTGTGTAAGTTGCTTATTTATATTCTACACAAGCTTTCAGTGACAATTAAAGTTGTCTAATTCAATTTTCATCAGGTTGTCTTTGTTTTTCATTGCCCTCGAACTAGAAAATCATAACACGGGGCTGAAAGTGAAATCCTTTTTGTTCTGTGTAATTACTTGAGAAGAGAGTTGAAGGAATTAGCATTTAAAAGTAAATGTGAAGTTTAAAGCTGTCTAAGTGTGCTCTGCTGATACATCTAACTTTTCCAATGCGATGTCTGGGGAACACTCTGGAAACAGTGCGAGAATGTTTATGTCAGAAAGTGATAATCGTATTTTAAATTGCTGCAATTGAGATTTTTCCACCATTATATGGTTGTTAACAATAGCTGGGAGTGAGTTACTGTAGTCATTATCTCCTCTGCTCAGAATGACTTTAGTGTGAGCTTCACAAGCCTCACAGATGCTGTCCTTTGGCCGATCAAGGACATTTAGCTGACTGACTCTGAGAACGTCTCACATACAAAGCAATTTCAGTTCACCCTCTGAATGATTCACTTCATATCGCTGCAATGCACAAAATACAGCAGCAGTGAAATATGTAAGACCCTGCTGGTTCTTCTAAAGGTGTTTGTGCCCTTTAAGGGAAGGGGTAGCATTGGACAGATGAATTTATTATAAAATAATAACAGTGTGATTTGTAATGGTAGGAGGAAAATTAAGTTCTTTATTTTCATTTCATATTCACATCTATTCGCACTATAGCCGGTCCTTTATATCTACCCAAGTGTGAAGAGTCAGTCAAACCTTTAATGTAAAAACAATCTGTGATCTTTCAGTTTTGCTCTGAAATATGCCATGACTCATGAATGCAGAGTAAATACTTTCCCGTTTCTTTATTCAAGAGGTCATGATAGGATAAACTGAGACTAAACCAGTGGTGTCAAACTCATTTTAGTTCAGGGGCCACATACTTTACAGCCCAATATGATCCCAATATAACTAGTAAAATAATAACATAATATCTATAAATAATGTCAAATTCAAACTTTTTGTTTTAGAGTGTAAAAAAAATACAATATATTATGAAAATACTTGCATCTACAAACTATCCTTTCACAAAAAATGTGGATAACCTGAACAAATATGAAGAACCTGAAATGTCCTAAGAGAAGTAAATGCAATTTCAACAATATTATGCCTGTTACTAAATTTTTTGTGACTTTTGATCTTTTGAATGTTTTTTTTTTAATATATAATTTTGTGTGTAATCAAATGTTAATGTATTTCTTATTTATGTTATTGAAATTTTATAAATTATGTATAATCAGTTACTATTGCATCTTTATTTCACCCTTGTCTTATGCAAATCCGTGCAAATTTAATTTTATTTCTTGTACTTTTATAATTTTGTGATTAATCAAATATTAATTTATTTCTTATTTCACCCCTGTCTTAAGATTGTATTTTAATTTTTAATCAGTGTGAAGCACTTTGGGCTACAATTTTTGTATGAAAGGTGCTATATAAATAAAGTTTATTTGTAGATCCACTGTGATCTGTAAGTTATAATGCATATTGTTAAGTAGGCTGTATGTTTAGAACCCCCGATCTGAACTGATAAAGTTTTTGTCTCTTCTTGTCCAGCTCATCTTTCTGGTAAATGTTAACTCTAAAGTGAATGATATTCTGATTCATTTTTCTACCTGCACCTATGAGTTTTGATCTCACTGCAGCAGCATTCTTTGTAAAGCATAAAGCAGCCTGATCAATATTTCAGGTTTTGACCTTTTGCAAAGATACATTTTTATCCATCGCCATGGTTTTATGTTCAGTTTGGAAAAGTAGCATCCAGCAGGTGAATATAAAGTACATTTATCACATTACTTCATAACTGTCTTATTACATTTATGAGATAACTGCAGTTATGCATAATTGAGATAATCATCCAGATAAAACAAGCAGATTTACATTTTTCTTTCAACTTTTCAACATCATTTATCATAGTTTGAGTGTTCACTGACATATGTTGCATTGACGTCACTTCGAGGCACTTATCTTGTATTGGTCCCTGTCATTTCACTTATTTCTTTGCAGCCTATATTTAAGTGGTGAGCGCTTAAATGTCAGCTTTCTCTTGATCGTCTTACGGGCTAACATGACAGAAATAGATGTCGATTTACAAACGAAGTGAAGTCAACTGTTAATATCACTGCATTTCTCCAATTTGCATTTTCAATACTATCCAAATAATTTCTTACTTGAGGTGGTATCATAAAACCCTTAAACTATTTTTGTGGTGGTTTCCAAATAATTTTTTTCTCCATCCAACTATTTCTAAGTGACTTATCAAATCATGTATTTTTATGTATTTTCCTATATCTAATTTATTGAGATGTTCATAAAGCTCTGAGTAAATTCAAAGTTTATTATATGAAGAGAGAGAGAGAGAAAACTGGAGTAAAAGTGACTTTTTCAGCAAAATGCGTCATTAACCAAATCAAAAAACAAGCACCTACAACCACTGCCATTTATCAAACTGTATATGTTTTAATGGTGAATCAATGCTGCAGAACATGACAGTGTTTCCATGTTCACTATGAGCCTGAATGTCTAAATAGGTCATATCTGATTCTGCAGAAGAGCTGAGAAAGGGCATTTATCCTGAATTATTTGCATGTATTGATAGCATTAGTGGTTCAAAAGTTACTAAACACTTCAGATCAGCACATATTTTGGTCGCTGGCAGCTGGTGTTTGAGGGTTTAGTATAAACTTTGCATTTGAACTCCTTATTTCACAGTAAATTTTAATTAAAATGACCAATTTATCTCTTATCTTACAGTATATGAATTGCATTGTAGTTACCCTCAGCTGACTTCACTTGAACCTTGAAAACAGATGTAAACACTGATCTCAATGTTGCCCTCATTCTTTATTAGTCAAGACGTCACACAAACAGAATATAGCATGCTATATATCTATTATGCGTGCTAATGAATATGCATTAAAAATCAAGTTCTGTACTGTTTCTGAGTCCTTTAAGATGCATGTTTTGTCAGAGATTTATGGCCGAGGTCTTGTGAAGATGTTTCTGTAGATAAGCTGTCTGAGCTGTGACATATAACAGACAGGAGAAGAAATAAGGGTGAAAATAGTGCATGTTCCTCTGGGTGGAAGGTAGGACAGAGAGACGCTGCATCAGCAAACCAGAGACAAGACTAACAGTTTAGTTGTTTTATCCCTGTTACTGAAGGCAGTTTCATTCACACATTATTTGGTAGAGAAGACTTCAGAGCTGTAGAGATAGTCAGACTCCTGGGAAAATCTCACTGTGCAGCCCTGAAAATACAGTGGTGACATCACTCCATCAAGTACAGAGAAATAAGACAGTGGAGGTGCATTATTTGGTAGAATTGATTTTCAAGCTACTGACATTTGCTTCCCTTAATGTGTAAGGGAATGAATGTAAGATCACTTCATCACTGAAATGTGTTGACAAAAATATGAAGGTGGGGAAACCTTTTTTTTTTTTTGACAATCTCCGCAGGCTTAAAATCAGCTTTGCTAAATTATGCATCCTCATCTTAAAAGTGAGCTTTGCAGAAATTTGTGACTCATTATAACAACCACATTTATGGAGAGGCAACATACTTTATTTTGGAATAAATATTATAAGGCTTTTGCTCCAAAGCAGAGGTTGGAGTCTTGAGATTTAACTAAATGAGACAGACAAATGGCTTTCATGTAGATTTACAAAGCCTCACTTTGATATTTTTCAGAACTAGAGCCTGCATCCTTGTGTTGACAACTGGCATTAAAGTAAAGCCTATTAGGAGCTCTTATTGAAGTTAGGCACTGTTTGCTTAAAAACAAAGCCATTGTTGTGAGGCCAAATAATTATTTTCACTTATTGCCTCATTATTTTTGAGATGAAAATCACATATGGCACTGCTGTAAGAAGTACGACAGGAGCTTTCAAAATTCATAGAGAAATGCTTTCATTCTCTTGTGTGCTCTTTGATCTGTACTATACTGTCACAAACCTCCAATTATTAAAGTTCTCATTGAAAATAAGACACAGCAATGAAGACGCATGTGTATTATATTACAATTGAAAGACCACATCAGACTGTTTGTTACACATGTTCAATAATATGTCTTTAATAATGCATAACCCACCATATGCATCAGGCTCAGTTTTTCACAACTAAATGAAAACATATAAGGTTTATATATTCATCATTCACTTTATTATTATTATTATCATACATTTCAGAAGCATATTAACTTTTTATTAATCCTTATTAAGTACCTCCTTTTGAAGTATTGAGGTCATTGAAAGTTTGTTTCGTTTGCTTAACTATTGTATGTACAGAAGTTTTACATGAATTACTATTTCTTTCTCAGTATTCACCATGGGCCTTATTCTTGTGACAAAAAAAGGACAGTCCACCTCCAATAATAGTGCTTAATAACTATGGTCTACTGTTGGAAAACAAAGCCTATCAACAAATGGCATCTAAATAACTGAGTATGTTCTCTGTTCTAAAACGAGGTCTTTCCTATAAAGAATTCAATAGTTAGTTGTTTTTTTTTATTTTTTTTTTTAAAGTAAATTAGTAATGGGTAAGATCTCCCATTAGATCAGGTAATATTCTGTATTAGAAAGAATTTATTTAGAATTATTTGGACAATTAACATTTAAATTTTGTGGTTTTAAACTATAAGAAAAGACCTCAGGCTATTTGAGTGTATAGTTTTATAGTAATTAAAAGATGGAGCAAAGCATAATAAGACTGCAATTCATGTCCAGCAACTTCCTTAATTACTACTGACATACAATATTCAAGATGTCATTAAAGAATAACTGCAAGAGAATAACCATAGTGAATGAATATAATGACTAATAAAAAGCCTATGTAGTAGTAGCATGTTAATAATAGTCACCTAGTTAATGCTGAATATATGCACCTTATTATAAAGTGTTGCCATAATCGCATACGTCTGTGAGCCCTTCTCACTGTTCTCCATCTGAATGTGTGAATATCAGAATATTCACTGACTGGATGACGGAGCCAGTGACAATAACACCTGGATCAACCTGAGAAACAGGTGCTGAAAAGCAATTAAACTGCTCATTTAGATGCTGAGCTTGCAAGCAAGCCTACACTCATTCTCCTCCAGGGGCGTACGAGGAGATCAATGATCGTCCCGGTGCCTGTGATCTGCAGTAGGCAGATCTGTCCAAGACCAGAACTTCTCCATTCCACTGCACAGTGCCTCCAGTCCCCGGGAGGCAGACAGGAGGGGAAGGGGCTGAGGAGGAGGGACGTCACGTACCTCCATCGACTGCAGGGTACGCGACGGCACTGCAGGGAACAGACATGGAGATGAGGATTCAGTGTGTGTGTGTTGGAGAAAATGAGTGTTTATATGATATGCGTGTGTGTGTGTGTGTGTGTGTGCGTGTGTGTGTGTGTGTGTGTGTGTCTGCAAACCTTTAGTCTCTGCGTAGTCTCCCTGGCTGAGCTGGCTATATGGGTCTGGCTGAAGATTTGAGGAAATGAGCAGAGAGAAGGACAGGAGCAAAACCTGGGCATAAAAACAGACATCGGTCAGAAACACGGTGGTAAAGTGACCGAAAGCAAATGTACGGGAAGAGAAGTACACTAAATAGAAACCAATGTATTATGAACATGTACTTTTCAGACATTTACATCCTGGAGGTAAACACAGCAGTATCAACAGGAGAGCACAGGCTTCGATTTTTAATGATGTGCTCTTGCACTGTTAAGGTCAAGGTTTTAAATCTATACCTGTATCTATTATTAGTTGGTGCAGATCGTGCGCCTGAACAATCTCTCAATGGTTTAAATTAATGTAATGTTGTTATACATCCTACCAGAATGCAGGTTCCTCTGTGTGTTGCCTTCCTGGAGTTATTAGCAAGCAGAGCCTGTAGTTGCCTTAGCTGTTCCAACAGAACACTGCAATCAAGCACAGACAGCAAGATGAAGGAGGAACTTTGCACGAGGGGCCATTGGTTTATTATACAGGCATATTTTTTTCATAGCTTGTGATCAGTGGCAACTAAAGCAGCAAAAAGAAGTGCGGCTCCCGGAATGAAATGTATGCATACACAGCACCTTCCTACATTTTGTTTCAATTCTCTGCAGCGCTCTGTCAGCATCAAACAGAGAGCTGAGCATACTGAGGTAGCATGATGAAGAGAGAAAAGACAGAGGAACTTCAGAGGTTTTAAAATTGGATGGGTTTTGTTCTTTGGTTGTTTTGCCGCAGCATCAGACCTCATTTTTAACTGGTAGAAAGTTTTGTGGCTTGTCACAATATCCGAGAGGGAGGGGCGAGGGATGAAATCAATGTGGATCAATATAAGTGATAGACATAATCCGACACAAAACTTGAGGAGGATGAGTCGAGTTTCACACAGAGAAAAGAGTCACTTGAAAACGAGTCAGACACGAGGATGAACAGAGATGTCAGAGACATTTCTCTCTCCATTTGAGATGATTTCCATGTTTTTACAGAAGCCAGGATTTAATCTACGGACAGAATATCAAATTCGATTAATCCCGAAATCAAATGGCAGTTATTTAAATTATTTATTCAACAAAAACAGCATATCAAATAAGGTGTTCATCTAGGGACGGTGTGTTGTCATGAGCCGCAGCATCCCCAGTTCCCTTGTTAGTCTGGGTGACATTTTCTGCATGTCACTCTTCTCTCTCTGCTCATTTTCTGCTCTCTTCTATCTGCTATTAATTAAAGCACAAAGTCCCCAAACATAAAACTTAGTCAGAAAATAAATAAATAAATAAATAAATAAATGAAAAAGTCAATCAGTTAGACTCACTTGTTGGTTTCCTCCAACTGGTGGATCTTTCTCTGCAGTTCAAGGTTGTTGGCGTTACATGCAGACATCCTAAAGAAAGGGACAGAGGCAGCGTGGATGCATAAAACAAAGGAAGCAGTGTCAGATAATATTACAACAGTGCATTGTGTCTTTTGTTTGTCTTTTTTTTTTTTCCAATATTTGTTGACTGAGTGTTATCTGGAACCCTATTCTGTCATCCAGCGCCTCCACACTCGCCCTCCCTTTCCTCTTCTTCTGCTGTCTGGTTGTTTTGGTCACTGTGAATCACCCTCCATTGTGGCCCTCTGACTTTCTGATAAGATTCCCTATAGATAGAATCTTCATGGAGCTGACTTAATTACCAGCAAATGCTGACTTTGCTCTGTAAGAATGACATCTTCATGATTAAATTTTTGTTATCCAGAGGCGAAGTAGCTCAAACCTGAATGTGACCTCAATGGCACACAGTCAGTCTAGATAAAGCTCTAATTATGCATTTATGGATGGTTATAAAAAGACTAGTTTGAGATTAGAGGAAGCTTAGATGATTTCTTTGCCTGACTTAATTTTTGATTGGCATAACTGTATTGAAGGAAATATGAAAATAACAAACATCACAATTAATTTATCCAGGGCAGCATCTGTCCAAAGTTATTAAAAATATTAAGTGATGTTTGTTTTGGCTGTGGCTTTCATAAAGAACAATTTTGCTGAAGGATAATTAATGTGTTAAGCTAACACAAACCAGCTGCCAGGCTGTTGGATTTTGCTTAAAGTTCCTAAGAAACATTTAGTTGCGTACAAATTGATTTACACGTTTCATGTAATGACAGGAATGTTGTGAAGACGACTCCTCCATGCCAGCAGACTGTGTAATAACTGGGGAAGGAAATTCAATGTCAAGGAAGTGTTTGAATGCTTGAATGGGTGAATTCCTATTAGTTAAAGGTTAACTTGCTTTATTATCCCTGTAGGAAAATTCAGTCTCTGCATTTACCCATACTAATACAAACACAGTGTCTAGCATTAAAAGACAACTCTTTTGCACTGAAAAAAAATCAAAGTTTTACCGAGTGTATTTTTCTCATTTCTTGTCAAAATATCTCATCACACTTAAAATAAGACACAATCACCTAATGAGTAACTTTTCAGTGAGATAGTGAGACGAAATCTTACCAAGATAATTTTTCACTTGTTCCGTTGGCAGATTTCTTTGCTTAATTCAAGATTATTTATTTATTTACTTGAATTAAGCAAAAAAAACCCCAAAAAAAAAACATGTATTATTTTTAGTGTGATGAGATATTTTGACGAGAAATGAGAAAAAATACACTTGTTAAGATTTTGGTTTTTTGCCAGTGCGTGGTCTAAGTATGGAACACACACACACACACACACACACACACACACACACATATATATATATATTTACAGTAATAAGAACGAGCATAAAAACCAACAAACAGTAGAGTTAAATATATTGCACTGTTGACCTTGGCTGAACACTCTGTTGAATATCTATCCTTATTCAGGGTATTGACACTATTATGAGTTCAGCTCTCAGTTGGCTCTTGGGTAGAACGTGTTACTGAATCTGGAGGTGCTGGCCTTTGGTGAGGGCACCAGTAAGAACAGGCTGTGTCCAGGATGTGAACTGTGGGAAGTGATGCCTCTGGCCCTGTGCAGACATCTGGTGTTTTAGATTTCTGACAGAGAGGACAGCTGTACTCCTATGACACTCTGTGCTGACTTCCTGACTCTTTCCAGAACCTTCTTGTCAGCCTTAGAGCTGCTCCAGTACCACACTAAGATGTTGTGGGTAAG
>JAPTYQ010000010.1:13328352-13349629 GCA_029814465.1 Ostorhinchus cyanosoma
CCTCCCTTGCTCTGCCTAGTCTTCCCACGACGTGATGTGTTGTGTTCTGTCCGAAGTTAAGGCGCAGATCTGAGATCAGCGTCCAAACCGCCCAAAAATGTCCAGTAGAAGAACCGCAGCACTGACCTTAGATCAGTGTTCAGGGGCAACATCTCTGCTCGTGTGTCCTGTAATGAACGTTCTTGCATGTTGACCCCAGGAACACTGTGACATACTTTGCTGTAACCATAGCAACCATTCCCCTCTCCCGTAAAAATGGGTGCCTCCAGTATTTTACCAGTAAGCATGGTGCACATAACCCTGGTACAGTTTATGACTTAACTCATTCGTCATTTTCAGACTATAAAGAAAAAAAAAATACTGAGATGTAGATAGTGACGTGACTTGAAGGAAGAAAATGAGGCCACAACGTGCATTTTTTTAAAAATAAACGTTTCTTGCTTCATATCACTACAGCAGAGCAATACCCCGGAGTATAAGAAATCCACACCCTTAGAATACACATTAACTTCACAAAGGGCTACAGGATCAGTGGACTGGGATGTCAGTTTACACACTAATACATGCTGTCCATACTTCTGTTGGCAACTTGTCCGCCAAGTTCCCATCCAGCTGTTCTGCCATAGAGACACCCCCACACCGCAGACACACTAGGGTTTAGAAAGTCTATCACTGTGGACGAACTTCAAATAAATCCACAGACACACAATGCAGGCCAATAAATAAACGACAGCCCAGTGGAGTGTATTCCTCCTGCACACGTTATCTAAACCCATCTTCTAAAGGCAATAGTGGTTTGTATGTTCACGTAACCATGTGGTTTTTATGAACAACCCCTTCTGTGAACACTGCTCTGTCTTTTGTTATTGTGTGCGTGCATGTGTGTGAAGGTGTGTGTGTTTGTGGGTTCGACTGTCATAGCTGCAAAATCAGGCTCTAAGATTACGAGCAATATATTGTACCTACATACCCAAAATGTATGCGCTGTTAATAACAAGAGTAGAAACTGCAATATCCAGATCCAAGGAATGGGAAACTTATGATTCTTTTTTTTTTTTTTTTTTTTAAATCACAAAGATATTTTTGTTATGGACTCATAAAATCCCCATTCCTGTTAGAAGTGTGTAAGCGTTTTATCAGATGCGTGGGACATATTTTGGAATAATGATGAAAAAAAAAAAACATTATAATAATAATAATAATAAGGGAAGGGTTTTTGTCCTTGAATTATATTTGCTTTTAGAAGGACCAAATCTGCACATACCAGAGCTCATGTTTGTTTGATTCCAAGAAGAAGAAAAAAAAAAGCCATCAGAGTCACCGCCAAGCATTTATTTAAGTATTAGTTTCAGTCCTGCTGTCATGTTGTGTGTTGATGAATCCCTTTACCTTTCACTGCAAAAAGTGAGCAAAAACTCAGTCATAGTCCAGATCGTGTCATAGTCTCTTTGTGAAATCTAAAATGATGTCAGTGACAGGTGTAAGCAGGTGCAGGTAACGCTGCGTGTGGAGCTCCTGTACACTATACGACACCAGGCATCATCACTGCTGGCCTGTCACATGTTGTCCTTATTGAATACTGCTGAATTTTACCAAAAAAAAGAAATACAAAAAAATACAAAAAACACATGTTCTGAATGTTATTTATCTTCAGCAGAGCCTTCTTTCTAGTTCAAGGGATAGTTCGAACCAGAGCCACAACTAACTAGGAAAACACCAACACATGCCTTTAATTTAGGCGTCCAAATTCCACTTAACTTTATTTGTTTCATCCATTTTATAAGTCCTGCTTGTTTTTTTTTGTTTTTTTTTTTTTAAGTAAAACCCTCGTTGTGTGTCGCTGCCACTTTAACACACAGTGCTGTTAACTTATTTTCATGTATTATTAAAGTAAACCCAGGGCTCAAGACAAAAACTTGACATGTCAGGTTTTAGCAGAAAAAAAAAAACCATAGAATAACATCATGGCGTATTTTTGATCATCCAGTACGAGGCTTGTTGGTTGCCTGCTTTCATGTATGTAAGCATATAGACACACACACACACACACACACACACACATGCACACACACATGCACACACACCCATGACACACCGACACACATCAAAACACCAATCTATGCTCAAGCACAAAAGGGCACATGTAAGATGACACACATGCATGCATGCACGCTGACACAACTCTGTGGAGACCAATGATGCCCACCCTGTGAATAGAGTCAACTACAATTGCATGATGGGAAACTTAATTGTGCCAGCACGTGTCTCTTTGATGTTACTTGACATATTCTTTCCTTTGCTTTTCAATTTCCAAAGCTATGTAATGAAAACTCATCCTTTTTCTTTTTAAACGGCTTGTGAATACGTCATCTGTAACCAATATGAATGTAGTGTGAACACAGAATTCGCATGAGAGAATTATTTTCTACTGAGGATGTTTCTAATTTGTTTCTTATCATTATTGATTGTTCTTTAATGAGGATGAAGTGGACCTGGAATGCAGCCTGATTGTGATCTGCTTCCTATTAAAAGGACATTTGTGTCACAACATGTCGACTTTATTGTTCCTGTGTTTATTTGAAGCTCTGCGGTTGGATTTGGGTTTTTTTGGGGGGAGTTTTGCACGCCACCACCCCCCTGATCAGAGGACAACTTTATTTTACATTTAGATTATTTACAAACAGTGATTACTCCTGACTGACCCACATCCACCCCATCCCTTTTACTGTAATAGCCCTAGTATTGTGAAGTAAGCAGTGAGCAGATAATATCATGAACAAAAACTGATTGGACAAATTAGACCAAATTGGACAGAATTGGACCGATTGTACAGACGGATGTGGATGAACGAGCGGGGTTGGATTTGTTTTGTGACATTTTTAAATCAGTTTTATGTCTGCAAATACACCTAGAGCCTGAAGTAAAGTTACATTTCAGAGGTAAAAGTACTTACTTCCAGATCACTGTTTTTCATTTTGAACATTTACAATAAACTGAAGGGGTTTTAAACAAAACAAACTCTTGCATTATCTGGAAAATGCATTATGGAGATGAAAATATCTATTTTTGTGTGATCATGGCACTACTGAAGTGAAAATAATTTACAAGGGGTGGACCTTAGAGATAATTGTTCTCATCAGACAATGGATATTATAGATTATAATGGATTGTTGATTAAACTGACAGTAGTTAAAAAGAGCTCAATTATAAACATCTGCAGCAATAAAATGATTAAACAACACCACTTATATTAGTAAAAACACTGACAGGGATTGTTTTATTGCACTTTACTGTTCTGATGTTTCACACTTGGAGTAAATGTTTGCTGATATTGAACATTTTGAAAGCATTTCTCCAGTGTGTGAATCTGACAAGGATCCCCACAAAGAACAAGTTTGGAACAAAGGTATTGATTAAGTGCTTGAACAGAAGCTGTTCTGTCTCACATGAGGTCTGCACAGTGTCATACTGTCACAAACCTTTAGCTGGAACAACCCACTCCCACTTCAGTGAGCACTCACTCTATTCAGTGTGTGACCTCTGACCTCCCGAAGGAGGGAGGAAGGGACGATCACACAATACCTTTAGAAATATGTTAAACCAGATGTTTCAGCTCCTTGTCATTAATGGAAAGAAAAAACAGGCCCTTCATGCTTCTCAGAGGAGAGGTTTAAAATAAACTACTACTATTGACATGTTTTTTTGTCTGACATGTAATTAAAGTGGATAAGTGATTATATTTGCATTATTAAGTAGATAGTATTAATCCACTAAAAAGGTTCTAAAATTAAAACTTTGATCTCATTTTAAGCACATCTGAGGTTCTTACTGCTTATTATGTAAGTAAATTATCACAGTTCATAGTCGAACCTTTTAATTATGGATTTATAGCTGAAAAAATAATTTTACATCACTTAATATTGTGTTTCTTCTGAATACACGCCGATCTCCTGAAAGTGTTCAACTAAGGCTTGACATGATGTTCTTTCAGTTTCCTACAGGGAAAACGTGTCAGATTAACAGACTAACATGGATGGACTGCAGACTCCAGTCATTCATTCATGTTTCACTGCGGCTGCGCTGCAGGTGTGTCTCTACTGCCCCCGTGTGGACGAGGTCCGTTAGTTCAGTCTGCTGTTCTCTCCCACTCCCACTGCACAATAAATAAAGACTCCAAACACGTGTCATTATTTTACAGTAAAAAAATGAAACCAAAAACAAGACTTTATTAAAGAAGCATAAAAAATAAAACTCTTGATACATTTCTCATAACCGTCAAGTCAGCTCAAATTATATGATTATACAATTTTTCCGGCTCACGGTTAAAAGGTCCATAAACTTTCAAATAAAATATATTTCAATTTTAAAATTTCTTCAATAATTTTCTCATTTTGTTATAAATTGCCTATATGTAGTACACAGGAAATAAAGAAAATAAAAAAATGGAAAATAAAAATAAATTTGAAGTAATAAAAAGGGTCACATTATTGTCTGGGATATTTAGGTAAGCAAATAAATTGTAAAAAATAAAATGTGTAAAAAGTTTTTTTTTTAATCTTAAAAATTATTAGCTAAAGCCAGATGGCTTGAAGACATGCAGATGGTTAACTTACAAATAATGATACATGTTCTTTAGAAACTACACTTTTCTTCAATTAAGTCCTTTTGCTTTTGAAAACAAGATCCCAATGATTGTATTCCGGGTATTTACATACAGGTCAGGCCTGAAACCTAGTTTGCTGACGTTTACATTTTGGTTCTGCATACAAAGAGAATTAAAGCAAAATAGGAGAGCGGAGGCTTGAGGGGGAGTCTGTCACCCCTTAATGGTGTGGCTCTCTTTGCATCCCCCCTCTAATCACAAAAAAGGTCAGAGGTCACTGGCTAGCATGCCTCAGGAAACCCTGTTTTCAAACCTTAAGGAAGGAAATGGGGGAGGGGATACGTTTGGCTAAAAAAAATAAAAATCAGCAGTCAACCTCAAAAAATTTGTACCTTTTTTAACAATTAAACTACTGTACATTAACCCTAACATTCACTCATTGGCCAGAAACATCCTGGTGCAGCACCAGAATTTACATTAAACCCAAACACAACACATTTTATTCCTTGAACACATCAACTTGGACAGTTTTAAGAAGGGCTTAAGATTGGCCTCAACAGACTCACAACAGTCATGACTGCTCTGTTCATTCAGACACTTTCGCAGCCCTGTATCTGATCTGAATGTGCACAAGTAACGAGACAAAACGCAACACTTAACATCAGAGCCCAGATGAGGGATGGGTTGCCAGTTTCAACACAGAAGTCCCACGGGGGGGACTAGGGGAATGAGAACAGGGTGGTCAGGTCTACAGTGCACTGAAGAAGTTAGTCTGAGAACTAGACACCCTCCTGCTACCGACTGAGTTTGTTCATCACTGCGTTTCAGTGGGGAGTTGCACCAAAGCACCGTGGGCCAGACTTCAGAGATTGGCAGTTCAGCTCCAGGGCAGATTTCCTACACATCTGACATGTGAATCAGTGCACTGCTGTGCTCAACCAGGACAGCGGCTTATTGGATTCCTCAGTGGAGCTACTGCCCTCGTCACCTAAGCAGCAAACGAACAGACAGACACCCAGAGAAGCGCACAGCGAATAGGTTCAACACTACACTGGCTGGAGCACCAAAGCACAGCAGCAACTGCCCACCGGCTTCAAGCCCATGTGGCTTTGCTCATTATTCACTCATGTATAGAGTTACCCTTCTTTCCTTATTCAACACCTCAATACTTCCTGATCTGCATTTACGTCCAGAGGAGGACACACGGCCACTGCAGAGCCCGACACTCAACTAACAACTGTGGTTTGAGGACCAGGTGATGACTGTGCAGGGACCGACCAATTAGAAAATATAACCATTACAGCAAACAAGCAAAAACATTCTGCAGCTGCTGGGATTGGAACACAAAGAGTGTCTGGAAGCCCTGGATGACCTAGCTACTAGCTGCCTTAAAGGATAAGTTGATTCTTCCTACTGAGAGAGCCTGAAAATGTGATAATGTCTGTGCAGTCAGAGGAAGCCCTTAATAATCAGGTGTGTCGTTTTTTTAATTCAGTTGTCATGGCTTGTCTCATTCTATGAGCTGATTCCATGTATGTTCAAAGTGGCCACTAACGGCAACCATGTACCATCATGCTGACATTGCCCAAATCATACATACAGTATTAACACTATAGGAGGCAGTTACTGCAAACTCACACGGAATTGAAGAAAACTATAACACACAAACACAAAACAGGGCGCAACTGCCTCAGGAGTTACTCAGAAATGCTATGAAAACAGGACAGATCTCAAACAACTATCCATATAGTGCTCTAGGTTTGGCCAGGAGTGCAGCGCTATATGGGGCCAACAGTGTGTCGTTTGAGAGAGTGCCATACAGCTTTGCTGTGAGACTGGGGTGGAAGACTGAAAACCAAACAAAAACAGTAAGAGCTGTTCATAGTTTCTTTTTTTCGTCTTTTTTTTTTTTTTTAGAGGGGCCAGGAATTACAGTGCATGAAAAAAATTGTTCAATTGAGCCCCTTGTTTTCGTTTCATGTGGAGGAGCAGCCATTTCTCCTTTATCAAGACCCCTATTGGACAAAACATTCATGTGTGACATCAGAAAGCCCTATCTTACCCTAGAGTTGAAAATATGTCTGTTAGCCACACACATGACAGTCAATAGTCATAAAACTAGTAGAAAACACTAAATACGCGAAACTAAGTGTAACAGACAAAATGTGAGAGGACCGGAGGGAAGATGTCCTGGTGTGGAGGGATCACCTTTCTATGATAGAGTGAAGCAGACGGGCAGCAGGATACGAACCACACCTCCTCATGGCGAGGATACAACGCCAATGTGAAACCAGCATGAGAGGGCGTTTTATTACAACTACCCCAATATACACACGCACACACATACACACAAGAGATGTAAAGGGATTGTCAGGCAGCCCAGACGTACAGAGAACTGACCTCAGACACATTCCTTCAGAAGCATTAATGGTTTCTCACTTATTACAATTAAATGTGAATTGATGCAGCAGCCCCATCTGAAATGTGGGCCGGGCTCATCTAAATTCATCGAACACGTTACTCAATTTCATAAGGTAAAGGAGATGCTTGGTGTTTCTTTCAATAGCATTCATTTGGCATCACTGATGGCTAAGTTCTGCTTATGTCTGTGTGGCAATGAGAAACAGGAATTTATCCTTCAGAGGTCCCTTGGGTGTTTTGTTCTGCAGGTGCCTGACTACATGCTGACCTTCAAAAAAAGTTCCAAGCTTTCAGAAAATAGCAACCCCCGCCGCTTTATGTCACAAACAACAGCATGAGTGAGAGAGCAGAGGAGAAAAGCGAAGGATTGTGGGAACAAGTTTGCGTCCTGTCAAGAACATTAAAATAAGGAGTAGAAAAAGTGCAGGCCTCATTGACAGCTTCATCGAAAAATACCTGTTAAGTACAAAAGTGTCAAAAGGAAAAAGGCTGTGAGACAGAAAGCAGGCAGAGATCTGAAGAAGCCAGAATGGAGGAAATGTCAAAGACAGACCAGTGGCCGGCAGCCTGAGCTGCGTCAAGGCTGATCCGGGTCAAAATGAAGGCCTGAAGAGAGATAAGACACTAGTTTCCTTTCATAAGTTCAGCACTAAGAGACTGTCTGAGCCCCGACTGTCTGCAGACTTGTTTCGATTTACTTCACTCTGAAAATAAGTCATTGTCATTATTATTATTATTGTTATTATTAATCTTGACAGTTATCAGCAATAAACAACATCCGTATAGTATCATCATCTCTATTAATGCATTTATTATTGTGGTCCATCGTGTGTGTGAAGATTAGTGTGAATCCTTCCATTTCCTCTGCCACAGCTGGTGCCCTACTCCAGTTCACTCCCTGCCCCTCCTACATATTTACCCCCGCCGGGAGCATTAGGAGAAGATGCGGATGCACTGTGTAGTGGGGGTGTGGCACACGGGGCACTCTGGCTCAGCTGATTGGCAGATTTGTCCTGCGCATTCCATGCAGAACAGGTTGTGACCACAAGGCACCAGAGCTGCTGTCACCTCACTCTCAAAACACACAAAGCAGTCCCTGTTGACCCCGGGGCTGACGCCGACCAGAGCGGCCACCCCGGGCGCAGAGCTGCCCTTCAGCCTGCTCAGCATCCCCGAGCTGAGGCCCACTCCGCTGCTGCCTCCCTCGGAGTCAGTCGGTGAGCCACCGGGCAGGGACGAAGCCGAGCAGGAGGAGTATCCGGTCGAGGAGCCGCCGGAGCTGGAGCTCGATGCTCCAGAGAAGGAGCCGCCGCTTGTGCTGCCGGACTGTAGCCAGGAGAGAGTGCTCAGAGGGTCGCTCTGGGCACGACGGGCTAATGGGTGATCCAGAGGTCCCATGCCCGTATCCTGAGGCAGAGTGGGAGACAATCGTGGAGTAATGGCGCCGCCGCTCAGGCCACTGCTGTTTCGGCGGAGGGGCTGCTGCTGGGAGGAGCTGGCCGTCTTATTGCCTGTTCCGTTGACAAAAGGTGCCCAGATGTTGGAAGCGCTGAACTCAAATCCCAGTTCATCTGAAGGCAGCCCTGGTGTGGAATCACCTCCGAAAGTGAATCCTCCTCCAGCACTGCTGGAGCCTGTGCTAAAAGGGCTTGTGGGGCTGCCGCCCTCATTGGCTTTACGTGTGTTATTGAAGTTGTCGGAGCTCATCCCGCCGTTGTGCGTGTTGTAGGCGACTGAGGAGGACAGCTTGCGGTTGGAGGAGTGGTGCTGCATGGCCATTGGAAGAGCAGGAGGTGGGGATGGCGGTGGAGGAGGAGGGGCAGAATGGTGGTTGGCAGCCCTGGACCACAGTGATGCCCCCAGCCCACCACTCAGGGCGCCCAGGCCCTCTAGACTGACGTCTGTCCCGTTGGTGTGGAAGTCATTGTCTCCCTGTAGGTCTACAAAGGTTCCAGTTCGCAGGGTGATGTGGGTCTCAATCTCCTCTCGTGCACGATCGACATTCTCAGGCATGCCGGTCACTTCAAAGACCGGGTCCTTCTCTCGACTCGGAGTCACAATGTAGGTGTGAGTCTGCTGCTGGATGCGCTTGATAGTGGCTCCCTTTGGTCCAACAACCAAACCAACCACTCTGTAGGGCACCCTCACCTGCACCAGAGAACAAACTACGGTTACGCCCGAGTAAAAATATTCATACACTTATTTGTTTTTGATTTGAGTCTAGTTTTAGGTTCAAATGTGGAAAGGAAGATTATTTAATTTTGAGAAGATTTCTTTGAATTATACATTTTAATACTTTGGTTCACTGTTGTTTATGGACTTAATTCTTATTTTAAAAAAAACAACTTTCTTTGCCCTTTGTTTAGTTTTAAGGATTCTTTTTCATTTTCAATCGAAAGCTTTGATTTGTAAGTGAAAAAAGGTATGATATAAAAATGCATGATATCAAGATCGCGCAAAGCGTTTACTGTACACCATGAACCAGTAACACCTTAAACTAAAAGATTTTATGGAAGGTCCTACTTTGTGTATTATTGCTCAATATAGCGTTTATTGAATTCTAATGCGTGACATTTTTGCTTTTATTTCAGCTGACTTTAGGTTTAGTCTTAGCCTTATAGATGATAAACTACAACCATTCTGCAAACTTCAGTCTGAATGTAGTGAAGTGCATTGTTTTCCAGATGTTACAGAGGTGTCCTACCTGTATGGTCGTCTGTCCAGGAAGATGCGGTGGTCCAGGGAGTGAACCTCCACCACCCGGCCCCCCGGCTTTGCATCGGGATGCCCTGATCATGGAGAAGTGCTCCGCTGCAGATACTATTTCACGTTTAGCCATCTCCACATCCTCCCTGCGTCCGGTCACGATGAACACTGGGTCCTCGCCCCTGACTGGAGTCTTTATGTAGGTATTTGTCTTGGCACGCAAGGCCTTGATCTTACAACCTGAGAGGAGAAGGGGGAGAAAATGTGAGACAAGATAATCAACAAACCAATATAAAGTGAGAAAAATTTTATACACACCCCCCCACGAATTTATTTAGAACACTTTAAGCATGACTATCAGAAACCTAATGAAAACAGTTGTAATATGCACTCAGTCACCAGTTAATTAGTTACACCTGGACACAGACCAGAGAACAATAACCTTTACTTTTGAAAGCCCTTCTGGCTTCACTTTGTGATTCTGCTAAACAGTGTTTTTGTAGTATTTTATCCAGCCTGTGGATGTCAGAGCAATAGCTTCCAGTATGATGTAATTCTAACCTTTATGACAAAAATATACAATTTACTGCTGTTCAAGAGTGCAACAACCCAACAAACTGGTGATGAGACAAACACGTAGCCAATAAAGATTTACAGGTGGAGGGATCATACAGCACATGAAGCTTTGGGAATAATCATTAAACCACCTGAGTTTTTCTGTTGATATTTAAGTTCTTTGTTTTTTGGATTGGTTTCTAGAATGTTTTTCAGAATCAGATGTCCTTAATTTATATTACTTGTAATGGAGAAAATCATTATTGCCGTCAATAATTTAAATACAGCTTATCCCATGAGTACAATTGTAAAGCAAATATTTTATTTTGCTATATTTTTCCCTGCATTAGCAGAAAAAAAACCTTGATGACTTGGAACCAGAATTATGATAAATGGAGACATTTCACTACTTCAGAAGAGTGGTCAAACAAATATCACCAACCTAGAATAAATCAAAAACACCCCAGCCCAGGGTCAACAGCTGAACACAAAAACAAAAATAGCACAAAAGGTCAAGTGATTTATTAATACGCCGTAGGTTACTGTATTTTCATTGTGTGCATCCACATCTGAATTATATACCACTAGAGGCAAAAGCAGGACGTATGTAGAATACAAATGCAGAAGATACTGTGGCTGATGCACCGCTTATGTCAACTCATGCTCCTCGCCAACGTTAACATTAGAGCTCTGTGTCTTTAAATACAGACGCTTCAATCCCGTCGGCCAATGGGGTGCACGGAGTGTGATGTCATTCTGGGAAGCAGAAAGCATGGCTTTTTCAAACAAAGAGAACAATGCCATAAAGCGACCAAGACTGCGACTAGATCACCAAACCCAAGACCCGGGTCAATATGGGCTTGATGGTGTATAATTCTGAAATCTGAAAATAAATATCGATCATATAGAAGCGAGCGGCATAGATGCGAGCAGCAGCCTCGGCAGACGGAGCTGGGTGCAGGGCGTAACACCGCCCAATCCTGTGTTTGTGCGCCTGCTGCCCAGATTCAGCCGAAATCTGAGCAGGAAAAACAATAATAGTGCCTCATATGGGTTTGGACGAGTTACTGCTGTGACCGCGTTCCTTCCAGCTGACACTTTGGATCTGGGATGCGCAGAATCGTAGCCGTTCGGTACATTTTCTTTGTTTGGTGCAGGCTGCTAGACATGTCCAGACTCCCGACAATCTGCCGCTTTGTCTGACCCTCTCCCACCCCTCCCCCTTCCTCCTACTCATCAACCACACTCACTCACTCATTCTCTTGTCAAGCCATTGTCTAAATACTGTTATAAGGGACATGCAAATACAGTAACTAATGCCTCTTCGGGGGGAGTCCACATTCTGCTGGTACTGGAAGACCAAAACAGTGAGCACAGCCCAACCTGAGCACCAGGCTGAGGCTGGAAAAGTTCACAGACCCTCCTCCCACCGCGCAGCCACCCAAACAAAGAACAACCAGACTGCATGCTGCCTGTACATGCAGTCCAAAAACATCAACACCAAATAAATCCTCACTCAGAGTTCACCAAACCATGCTCTTACCTTGTCTCCCTACTATTTCTGCCACATGTTCAGAGCTCGGCACAGGCACGCATTCAGTCATGTTGACACTTCTTTTCCTGCTGCAGAGGACGGAGCTTTGTTCCCCGTGAAGCATGGAGTGGGAGCCGGCCATGTGGTACCCGCCCGAGCCGTAATACTCCGGGGATGGAGAGCAAGACGTCGGCGAGTCTCGGGATCCGCTGGGATGGTCCAGCATCTGTAGATCCACGTAGCCCCCTCCACCCACGCCGTTGCAGTTCTCCGATCCCGGACCCTGGGTCCCATCCAGAGTGTCGACCAGCCCGCCGCCTCCGCTACCACCGCCGCCCCCACAGTCCACCTTCTCCAGGGCCATGAGTGACAGCTGGTCCAGGGCGAAGCGGAGCGCCTCTTGGTGATCCTCTTCCCGGGATTCCTGGTCTGTGTCTCGGGGCAGACCGACCCCGTTGTGCTGGCTGCTGATCACCACGTCGTGGTCCATAATCTCGGGGTGGAATAAAGGGCTAGGCATAGTCTCTCCGTGGATCTCACATCAGATCACGGATGCCTGTTAGTAGGGAGTTGAGCTCACCTTTTTCTGAAATAAAAGTCAAAATTTTTTTAAGTTGTTGTTTACCACGAAACACAGAGAACAAGTCTTGAAGTGAGCACCATGCAGCCACCGACCACCCACAAAGGACAGCCCACGAAAATAGTGTAGATTTGGGCGCCTTGCTTTGTCTGTTGTTGCTTCTTGTCTGACAACTGAAACCATCCAGGCTGGTTGTTTTGTCAGGATAAAGCATGTCCGCTTTAACACGAGTGAATAAAGTACATCCCTGCCCAGATAAGAGTACCTTCCATACCGGCAACTAAAGCCACTACTGGTTCTAAAGCTCAAACTGAAAAATCTGACAAAAAGAAGGAAATAAGCTGTTGTTAGCCTCAACAAGCCAAGCTAGCAGGTTAGCTCCATATAGTCGGCACTCAGTCACGTTGTCGACCCCTTTGTTTGGGAGCACCAGAGCTAGCTGGTTAGCTTTATTCTGACAGTCGAACTTGTGTTCATTCTCACAGCCCGGAGTGCTAATTTTTAAAATTAAACAAGTGCGGAAAACACATGGACTTACTTTATCTTGCCTTTGTCGACGAGGTCCTCTCTTCGCTTGTGTCTCAGTTCTTGAGGGAAAGATGAGAAGCAGGCAGAAGGAGGAGGAGGAGGCGACCAGCGCAGCGCTAGTAGGAGCTAGCTACCAGTGTTAGCTAACTAGCACGCTAAACGGGGGGCGTAGGAGAAAAACGTTAAAAACCGAAAAGAGGGCTCCGTTGTTTTCCACTTTTTTGGAGAGTCAAAGCATATTCCTGGGAGTGTCACTGAGTCTTCATTCTGTATGTCACCAGGGAGAGTGCAGCTGAAATCCAAGGTTAGCAGTTGGCTTTTAGTAACAAAAATAACAGTGATTCTCCGCTGTGTGCTGCTGCCTGACCCCGGTCGGTCCGCCGCCTTTGTCTCGCCAGGCGCACGCCGCTCCGTCTCCTGCACACGGCACTGACGTCACCCGCGACACAACAATGGGTTCAAAGGCCAAAAGCAGCAACGGGAGCATCAACACAGACACACCGCGGCCGCTGTCACTGCTATTGTGTCTGTCATTGCCCACCACAACACACTGTTTATGTCCCCTAATGCAGGTTTTTGCATCCTGGTCGCACTGGTACATGTAGAAAAATGTGGTCATGGTTGGGTGTGTTCATCATGGCTACCAGTGGAGAGGTGGTCTAACAGCATTCAACTAATGCTGCTATTACACTGTGTACCTGCATGTGTTGTTTTTAGAAGCAGATGAGGAAAAAGTGGATATTTATTGAAAATAAAGAATGCATGCACCACAAATAGGAAAGAATGACCATGATAAAAATGTTCACATCAGTCTGTTATATTACAAATAAATATCACATCACAATTTTTTTCCAGGTTAAAAGGAGATTATTATTTTATTTGTGTTATATATATGTGTGTTGTGTCTATAATAAAAACATGAAAACAACAAACAGCACGTCATCTCAGAAATCCAAAGGTAGAACATGCAACATAAAGATAAATGAGTAAAGTCAAGCAAAAACAATGAAACATTGTATGTATTTGCGTCACTATATAACAAAGAAAATTCAAGTCAACAGTGTTAGTTATAGTTTTCAAGATGTAGCGCTGGGTTAAAATAGGAAATTCCATGAATTCACAAGAGAATGGGTTTTACTCAAAGAGGCAGATCCAAGACATCCAAAAACAAAGATAGTGATAAATTATGCATGAGCAAAATCAAGCAAAACAACAAAATATGATGTATTTTATCTGAAAACACAACCAAAAATAAACCCAAAAGACACCATAAAAATCTAGGTTTTGATATATGAAACTAAAATGTAACAATAATAATTTTATCACTCATCCACCTATTTTTTTTTTTATTATTATTTTTGTTTAAGCTTTATTTTCCAATCAAATTAAAAACATTTTCTTATTTGCCATGTCAGTTTGGAAAGTGCCAGACAACACTTGCAGGGGGAAGGGACAACAGAGAGAGGAAAAAACACACACAAAAAAGCCCCAGAACAAAGGATCTTCATCAAACAAGAATGAAATAATTTAATAACATAAATAAGACCTTAAAGGTAGTTCATCAGATTAAAAAACATTCACAAGATATCATTTAAATGTCCTTGAAAGCTTAAACTGTGAGAAACTGACAAAGGCTTGGTAGGTTTTTTTTGTCAGTAATTCCAGGTATCAGCAGCAGACTGAAAGGAAAACAGGACAAAGGATGAGTTAGAGCGAGGGAACTTAAGTGAATGAGAATTCTGTGATTTTTATTTATTTTATTTAAATATTTATGTGAATCTGTGAGTTTTACCACAGACAGTGATACACGCATCCTTTAATCCTGTCATGCAGGGCGTCCTCAACACCTTCAAGTGTCACAGGTTTAGAACAAAGAGAAGGAGCTCTCAAACCGGGCTGCATGACTGGAGAAAAAAACATTCACAATTGGAGTCTATTTACTTGCATATCAAAGAAAATTCACTTTGAAATGTGTTATTTTCCAACCAGAATATAAAAACTCGAACTAGTAAGAAAAAACACAAAAGCTTGAAACATGCGGTGATTTGATTCTTCATATTTTACACAGTATCCCTCTCTCTGCTATTGTGCTTCAGGTTCACATACTGTGTTATATTGTGCTATTTCCTCTATTTTTGTTTTTTTTTTTACAGTAAAGTATTCATATGCATAATGGGCATTATTACATTGTCATTTATTTCTGCAATTTATATTAACGACAAAATCCTTTACTCAGAAATTGAATTCAGATCAAAAATGACTGAGATGTTGAAATGTTTAGCATGTAATATGTTTTATTATATTATTATTTTATTATATTGTGCAGAAGCTTAACTAGGGCCGAGTTAACATTCACCTTTTAAACTATCTGTACAACATATTAGATTAATGCTCTGTGATGTTAAACTGCATTATCTCTATTAAATAAAATAGATTGAACTCATTGTTTTGCAGTGAAAGAAACATCTGATATGTTTGATCACAAAGACTCTGATTTGGTTACGAGTTTCAACCCAATCAGACATTAGAATCAGTGAGAATGACAAATAACATCATGAACAAATCTTAAAAAGAAAAAAAATGTAATTATGGAACAAAAAACAGCAATGACGAAAGAGACTCAAAATCTTTAAGAAAAAACACATACAAAAAAAACCCAAAAACCTGCATTTACTTGAGAGTGATGGTGACAAAATGGTCTTGACGTACAGGACACGTGATTATCAGGTTAGTTTTCATTGTATATTTTCATATTTTCTAAAGATACACCAGAATACATGTGGATCTGACAAAACGAAAGTGAACATCAGGGTCCATTTCTTTTTTCTATAAAACAATATTTTTCATTCTTATTTTTCAGCATGAAAGACATATCTCTTAGTTTCTAAAATTGTGTTTATTTAATTTGTACCTGAATTACAACTGGATATATAAGAAAATATATGAGAATACAGAGTAAATTAAGAACAGTAAAGGTTGTAAATGAATGCAAACAGTATAAATATAGAATGTAAATAAAGATGTTCCAAATATATGCCTGTGTCTAATCTTATATTTCATTATAATCAAATATTATAATGATTTTGAATGCTATTTATTACAAAAAAAACCAGCAGAAAGATGAGTATTAAATAAAGTAATGAAACATATGTCACCAAAGACTGATCATTTTATCAATATAAAAAAGTATAAAATCTTTAATTATCTTTATGGTTCATCACACTGAACTAACACCTCACACCGTTACTTTTTTGGATTCTCACTCCATTACCATGAATTAATGTCTTTTAAAACTAAAATAAAAATATCAGTTTCACTTTTGGATATTATGTACGCTCATATATTAAGTAAAGTGTGATCTGCTAAATATTTGCACTTTCTTTGAGGAACAGCACTTTTTGGTATTTTTTCCAAACCTTGAATGAGGTTGTATATTTTTCCACCCTCCTTAATTATTATTTCTTAGTGGTGTATTAAAGTAGTTGCTTAGACCTACACTTTGGGCTCTTATGGTTGCTGCTAAATTAATTAAAAAAAAAACAGATATGGAATGATTAGTATTGCTGCACAGTGCTTCCTCGCTTGGACAGGCCCATGTGTTTGGAAACAGGCAGAAATGTCCTTAAACAGAGGCAGTTCTGGTCCACGAGCAAAATACTTCCAGAATAAAAGTAATGAAACTTTACTAAACTGATGTCACTAATAAAGAAAATTTAAGTCAAATGTGTTAGTTGGTTGTAGTACTACTGAGTTAAATTCTATGAATTAATGAGACAATGGTGTTTTACTCAAAAGTGTGCACATTACAATACATTCACTTTTCAGATTCCTCCTAATTGAAAAATGTATACATCTATTATATACTTAAATCTACATTTATAGTATATAATAACACTTTATTACATATATCCAGAAAACATGAGCCAATCAGCAGTTTAGTAATTTGTTTCCTAATTCATCTTATAAAGTATTTAAGACTGAGCACTGTTTACTCTGAGGCAGATCCTTTCCCCAAAATTGTAGACTAGTGTGGTTTTACTTTTTAGAAATCAAAAAATGATACCAAAAACTAAAGTTGCTTGTCATAAGGCATGAGACGGACCGCTGCATTTCCATCATCAACTCTGGAAAACACAATATGTTTAATTCTTTTTTACCTCTTGAGTTACAACGTGGCTTGTTACTTGCTTTGAACCTCACACTCTGTTTCCATTTTAAAATTAATAAAGCTAGAAATTCATGTCTCAGTACAAATATCAGGGCTGAAAACTTCGACACCTTAAAACACATTTGGATTTTGTATTTATTTATTTAGTTACAGGACAGTTTGTATTGGCATTAGTTGCAAAGAACAAGATGCATGCACCAGATTTGGCAGAAAAGCTAATTTCCATCTGTTGCCCTAGACAAACGACTAACATAATAAAACATCAGATAGATTATGAGGTTCTAATACACTGGAAGAGAAGTGTTACACATGACAGATATTGGAAAGTTTGCTCAGACTGAAGGGTTACAGCCAAGTACATAAAAAAGGGCTTACATTCTAAAAGCACAATAGCATTTCCTAGAATAAGAAATAAAAGAAAGGAGAGAAAAAAAGAGAGAAGAAAATATAAATAATATAAAATATAAATAAAGGTTCGTGTTTTCATTCAAGCTGTAAAACTGTGTTAATATAAAGAGCAGAATCCACAACAGAAAACAGAAATGAAACACTACAGACAGATGTTCATATATATACATACAGAAAAAATTAAATAAATAAGTTTGTCCAGATTAACAAACTAGAAGTTCACATTTAAGGGCAATTTTAGTTGAAAGACATAGAAAAATACCAATATAAGTAAAAAACCAATAACAAGAAAGCTTTCAGGGCTCTGAATGAGTTCTACAGTATTTTATTTAATCATCTTTACTTCAATATGTAAATGGAAACATGTTCAGGTGATGAGCAGTGTTTACTTCGACACACTCGGCTCCATTTCCCCCGAGGAACGTGTTAAAAGTAGCAACAAATATTATTTGCGACTGTATGATGTGTCACAGTCTGCCACAGTCACCACTACGGATGGAGGGATAGTTTATTTTCTATTAGGGGTCTACAGTCACGTAAAAAATGATTAGACCATCAAAAGTCATCAAAAACAATGGTTATGCAATCAAGTATTAACTCCTGTGTGGATCATGTGACTAAAACAGACGGAAAAGAAAACATGGAATGAATAAAAGCACTGTTTTTGTCAGTAGAATGACATAGATACTGATGTAAGAACTGAAGTGATTTTTGTTATAATCAAGAAAACATGTTAAATTGATAGATATCAGCACTGAAATTAAACTCTTATTTAGTATTTTGTTGTTATCATTATATTTGTCCAAAAAAATGTACCTTTAGTCGTACCAGACATTAAAATGAACAAGAAATTGAAGAAAACAAGGGTGGTCTAATAATTTTTTCTGCATCTGTATTTTATCCTCTTGTCTCATATTCTGACATACTTACAAAAAAATATATTAAAAAAAAAAAAAAGAAAGAAAAAATAAATACTTAAAATGAAAATTTACAAAAAATTTTAGCCAACAAACCTAAAAGTGGAACATTAATTTACTGATAAGTTACTGCACGCATATGACCAAACATTACCGTCCTTAACTCACATCTGCCTGTTTGCAAATAAAAAAGACCTTTCACCGATGGAAGGATCTGATATTTATCTGTAATTTCTGATTCATTTTTTACTTATTGCATTTCATATGGTTGAATTTTCTTTCATAGATAGATAGGTGATGAGATTCTTTATGACACCTAAGTTACTTTTTTAATATACTTTAATTTAAGGTTATATTTCTGGTGCTATAGGTGGAATAAATAAAAAAAGAAAAAAAATCAGTATCTACTTTGGTAAAATTTCTATTTGGTGCATCCCTCGTTCTAACTTGTCAAAAAAACAATAGATTGAACAGCGGTGAATTACTACTCAGACAAATATGCAATCAATCCACTAAACAGAAAATTAATGCATTACAATAGTTTATAAAGACTGATCCATTGGTCTATTTTGGCTTAAAATGTATTTAATTCTGCAATTAGCTTTAACAGTAAAGTACAATTTAAAGGGTTTTAGCTTTTGCCGGTTCAAAATATTTCATTGAAAAACGATACTTTTTACATTTTACATTTTTATTTATCACATTCTTAAAACTAGTGATCTTTAAGCTATTACATGGTGTAAGTTCTCACACTGTTACTAACTCAGGATCGGCTGATGTCACATGACACATGAGGCTTGTTCAGAAAGTGCAGATTAATGAGGAATCCATGAAGAAAAACAGGGGATAAAACAGAGCAGTGACTTAGATTTAAACAGTAGGATTTTCCAAATATTCATGAATGAAACATAGTTGTACAAACAGGTGTAAAGAATAATGATGAATGTGATATATGATTAATATGTTGATTAGAGTCACTTCTTGTTGAAACGATGTGTGAATGTGTTAAAGGAGCGTTAAACTAAGGCTTTGTGTACTTTTTTTTTATGTTTGTTTGTTTACTCTGTTCATATCTCTGGTTGTCAGCTTGTTGTTTTACAGTCAGCTCTGGTATTTGTCTCATATATCTCCTCCTCCTGACCTCAACCTCTTTCTTTCTTTGTTTTATTTAAGAATTAAAAACCATTTACCAAAGATACTGACACACTTTTCTAACAACAGAATCTCCATCTCTTACAGGTCAGATCCCATGAATGAATCATCCTGTCGCAGAAATCTACTGGTTGATGGTTCCTTCGCCAAAGTGGTTAGGTGATCAGGCTTTTTTTTTCACTTTTTAAAAAGACATGCCATCCAGATTATATACACAGATTATTTCTAATTCATTTTGGAGAGCAGAGTACCTCATTATAGAATGAACTGTAAGCACTAACAACAACCACGACTGGACCAAAATGTCCAATTATATGTCTAAGAGTAAAATTTAACACTAAGACACTGCATGAAACACTGCAGTTTTTCCAGTTTGTACATAGTCTTATTTTTCATACTGTATATAGTCTTTATCTCATCTTCTTCTATTTATCATATGCTTGATTAGCATTCGATTCGATTCGATTTGATTTGAGTTGATTCGATTCGATTCTGGACCTTAACCCATAAAGACCCAGTGCTACTTTTGTGGCAGTTCCCAAATATTTTTTTTTCTCTATATTTAGCCCTTCTTAAGTGATTTTTCACCATTTATTATATATTTATTATAATAGTATCCTTTGTATTTAGCATTTTTAAGTGAATATTGGGTATTTTCCTATATTTAATTTACTGATCAAGTAGATGTTCATCAAAGCTCAGAGTAAATTCAAAGGTTATTATATCAGAAACAGAGAAAACTGAAGACGAAGTGACTTTTTCATTCAAATCTATCATTAACTGAACATAAAACCCAGCGTCTCCATCCACTGTCATTGATCCAACTCCACGGGTTTTACTAGTGAATCAATGCTGTAGAAGATGACGGTGTTTCTATGTTCACTATGGAGCCTCTGAACGTCCAAATGGGTCATATCTGATGATGATGAAAAAATGGAAAACTGCATTTCACACCAATTATTTCAACATATTGACAGGATTAACAGATATTATCAGTAGAAGTTTTGAGTCACCAATGGATGTTTGGGTCTTTATGGTTTAAAATAGAAATGGAAAAAATAAATCAACAATGATTTTGCTACCAGGAGAAAACATTTTAGTGATTATTATTATTATTAGAGTTATGCAAAAAATAAATATATAGGCATTAGCAGCATATCTCCGTAGCGTTTAAGCTCAGATGGGCTTCAACACCAGAAAAAAAGTGCAATCTAAAGTAATGCAAAGCTGGAATATCAAGTTGGAGAAGTCATTATGGTCCTATATTCCATTCTATATCACAAATAGCTTCAGAATCAATTGTTCAACCACAGAGCCCTAAATTAGGATCATCTGGTTGAGGACATGATAAAAGCATATGAATGGACCAGGCTGCAGAATGTCCCTGAAAATTCATTTCCTCCGCTCACACCTTCATTTTTCCCACATATTTTGGGTGATGTAAGTGAATGATTTCATCTAGATATTTGTGAAATAGAAACCAGGGACCAAGGGACTTCCACCCTGTCACAGCTCACAAGAATACATGAGAAAACAAAACACTTTTGAACAATTCAGACACAAGCTACCAAGACTCATTCTTCATTCAGCATTTTTGCACATACTATCTTCTGACTGTTATTTATTTATTTTTTATTTCCCATAAATCTTTATGGCCTGGAAATGTTCTGATTTCAAATTTGGAAACAACATACCTGATTTGATC
>JAPTYQ010000010.1:13355269-13365990 GCA_029814465.1 Ostorhinchus cyanosoma
CAAGCAGCACATGTGAAGGATTTCAGTTAAATGTGTAAATTATTCTGGAAACCTGTTTTGGCCCTGTGGTGAAAAAAAGCATCCTTTTACTGTATCATAATGAAACAGTCTCGAAATTTCAAACCATGCAAACTAATATTGATTGACTGATAGTAACTCTTTATTTTCATACCAAATCAAATATTTGAACCATGTTACTGTAGAAAATACTGATTAAGTTTATCATTGAAGGTTTCACATTATTTTGAGATACTTTGAAACAATATCTCGTTATTTCTATTTCATAATTTGGATAATACGTCAAAGTATGTCTTTTTTTTTTTTTTACATACAGAATCATTTTTTTCCCGTCGTGGTAGTGGGAACAGACTTTGAACAGTAGGTTTTGTTTTGAGGACTGGACCAATGCAAGTTTTTCCCTAGTCATGCTCAAAATGTAATTTCTGACAAACTCCAACTATAGCACACGTTTTGCTTACATCAGTACAATTATTTGAAATGCACTTGTTTTTTCACAGATTGTCAGGACAGTACAGCTCATTCCTGCTAGTTGAATGATTATCTTAGATGTAATTGTGAATTTAAAAAAAAAAAGACCTTGGATAAACAAACTGTTATTAAAAATGGCACATTTATTGCTACATTACTGTTATATACACAACAGTTCTCAATATCTACTTTATATATAAAAAAATAAGAAACTGGAGGCACTTTGAGGACATAGCCTACGTAGATGTTGTCCCCAAACATGAGTGAAGACACAGATCTGCAGCAGGTCATCTGTTATGAATGACAAAAGGGTCTCAGTTTGTGAACAGAAGATTTCAGGTGCATGTTTAAGATACTTGGAGGCTGTAGACATATCCGCTGTGTAAAGAAAAGTACAATTCTTCAATAGCGATTGTATCACAAGACCACCACATTTTTTGAGGGAAAGGCGAATTGACCGAGCAAATAATGGCTGGGGCTAGTCCACTGGGGCAGAACTAGTGACAAGATCACAGGGAGGGGGACGCCAAATACCGTTATATATCAGTATCAGCTTACAATGATAAAACTGATAAGGACATCTCATACAGCTGTACATACATATCAATGCACATGCCAGTTAAGGACATATTTATATTAAAGAAAATCAGTACATACGTATGAGAAATTTTAAGTAAAGATTTTAGCATCATACTCAAAGTTGCCATTAGTCAACATCAACATCTAATGACATACAAGACACTGATGGAGGCAGTGTCAATGAGTGCCTTCATTTAGATGCTCTGAGACATGGTCAGATGTTAATAGAGTATATAACATTTTAAACATCTGTATTATAAAAAGGTACAACCTATAAGTACACAAATGCAACATCATCCACCATGTAGTAGAGAAGTATTCAGGCACTGGTGAGTAACCATTATCAAAACTTCCAAAGTCAGGAAAATGACTAAGGCCACCCTTTTTGATTCATTTTATGCTTCATATCACAACGAAACGATGAATTTTGTTGCAGATTGTGCAGACCACCCTTACTGTCATTCCCTCAAACTAATCAAGAGAGGGAGGAGGTGGTGCCATCAAGAAAAGAAATATTGTTCCCTTTTAAACAGAACGGTTGGTTGAAAACATCAGAATAATCCAATTTCAACTGGCCATACATGTTTGTGTTAAAAGAGCCATCAAAAAAAAAATTATAACATCACAATATGTGATGTAACCAGCCAGATAACTGTCTTTTCTAAAATCTAAGCACCTGGCACAAAATAAATCACCTCACTTTGTTCCTGGAATCTAAACTGAGGGTTGACTTACAGTACCTTGAAAAATTCAGTCCCCAACACTTTTTCACAACTGAGTCTCACAAGTTGACATTATGGATTGGAGCTCACCCCAAAATGACAGAAAACTAAAAACTGTTTTGTTGGTAAAAGAAGTATGACAACTACTTAATCTGGTCATGTCTCTTTAGTAAGCTGTTTAATATTTTGGAATTTTCTTCTGACTTATAAAGGTTTGCATTTGGAGATAATTCATTTAAAATTCAGAATCAAAGACAACAAAAAAAGTGAAAAAAGTGTTGAGGACTGAATACTTTTACAAGGCACTGTATGTAAACAAAAAGAATTCCAAATGGAAAAAAAACTCAACTATCTTACAAGGTAAAAAATAAAATAAAAAACAATAAATCAATTCTACAAAAGGAAGATCCTTACAACAGGCTTTGCAATTGTTCAAAAAGGGGAAAAAGAACAAAACACCAAATCATCAACACAGTAACAACCAAAACAAGTCAGTAAATGGCAATTGAGTAAATTCTCCAAAACGGTAACACTAATACTCATGATCCCTTTCAATACTTCAGCTTGTAGCAAAATGACATTTACAATACAAACTGTTCTGAGAGTTGTACGAAGGAAGTTCATCATGCTCTAAACAAAGTCTTTAGGTATGATTCAATGGGGCAGGCTGACGTGACACGCAGTCACAGAGGGTTCGTGCTGACCACCGACGTATTGACGGTGGAGGATATGAGCAGTGTTGATGTCTGTACTGGAGTCCAACCAAAGCCTTAAGGGATAGTGTGGATATCCGCTCACACACCTGGTTCAACATCACTGCGGATCCTGCGTTCCGAACGAGTCCATGCTCAGGTTTGTGTTTGCTGTGGGTCTCTCCGGCAGTCTTTCCATTCCACTTGCATGGCAGTGACAATAACAAATGAACAGGACGTTTCGAGATAAGACTCAGGGATCCACAGTTACAAAGAAAAAAAGAATTAACCCCCATGTGTGAGTTACTAATTGTGGCACCTTTTCAGCCAAAGCAAGAAAATGTAAAAATACAGCCAGAATTACCAGCATACCAACAAGTGGAGTCAACTCTGATTACCCTGTCAGTCTTTCAGATGTTGTTATCATGGTTGGACATCATAACACCTAACTGTGTCAGTCATTATATTGAGGGATATTAATGAAGGTCATTTGTATCAAACACTATGTATTTTGCCTGTTTCAGGTACACGATTAGTCAGGTATTGTAAATAAACCTGTGTCTCTCTTTGTGAAGAACATACGCCTTTCTTTTTCAGATGGGAATGCCAATTAATTATCCAACAATACATATCCCAACTTTGCTCACATGAGTGATTGATCCAAGTTACATTTGATCCAAAGTTTTGCTCCCAACATGTAAAGCAACTTCCTAGAAATGTCTAATAAAAACATCATCAGAGTGTCCTTAGGTTTGACTTCCGCTGTCTCTTGTGTCAGCGTCCTCAGTTCAAAGTATTGTCATGTTTACAATAAGATTTTTCTCTTTTTGTATGAGTGTGCTTGTTATTCTTGTGTTCATCATCATCGGGAATGTGGCCACCTGCTTTGTCAGTAATGAAATGTATGTGTGCTTTTCAAGAGTTGATTAACACACACTGAGATGTATGACAATGATGGATTAAGGCCACGTGTTCTGGGCTGTACAATCAACAGGAACTGAAAAAGAGATGAAAAACAAATTAACAACCTACCACAAACCAATGGATTCTGCTTTAAGTTCATCTGTAGGTAGAGATGCACTGATTGACAGATAGGAGATCACACTACTTTTCTTGGTGGATGTGTTTTAGAAAATGCACAAGTTGCTACATATATTGACCACACATGCACAGAAAAAGAAAACTGGAATTGTTAACAAAACTAGAAATGGGAATTGTCAGAAAAAATTGCCATTAGTGCATATCTACCTGCCTTACAGAAAGATTCATGGAACTTACCTGAAAATTACATATGGCTCACAGGGTTGTGTCCATCGCCTCCTAGACCAGGGTGACCCCCACCACGCTGCATCTGAGGGTCCACACCTGACACCTTCTCTTCCTCCCTCCTCTTGAGGCAGGCTGCCTTGGGGTTCAAATTACGCTCTTGGGAAGAAAAGGAACATTTGTGGATTAAAAACTATTGCAAGAAAACATCTTCATTTATAGAAGCCCTCAATTAAACAAAAGAGAATAGTTTTTGACACATGAAACACTAAAATAGGAAAAGGGGTCAAACTATAAAAGGAAAGTAAAGCAGGAGGAGGAATAGTACGATGAAAAACGCAGAGGCTTGGCAGAAAAACAGGCATGTTCTTCCTTGCTTTATTCTCTCTTTCCTCACTTCTCAAGTAATGAAAGCAAATGGCAGAGAAAGCCAGAGTGGAAGTAATTAGTCAAAAATTTTAGAACTGATGTGGGAAGATGATTGGTAGATGTATCTAGCTCAGATAAGAATGAACTGTTTGGTCTTGAATCAGACGGTCCGAAGGGTCGTCCTGCTTTGGCTGACCTACCTCGCACCTGCTTCTCCAGGCCCAGTATGACCTGGACGGCCTGTTGCAGGATAATGAGCTTGGTCTGGGCCTTGTCGCTCTGTAGGTGGACCTGACACATTCTGCCCAGCTCTCTGAAGGCTTCATTAATGTCACGCACACGCACTCGCTCTCTAGCGTTGTTAGCTAGGCGGCGCTCACGCTCCCTTTGCTCCTTTTCTTCGGCAGTCAGGTTCTCATCAGTCACTGAGACAACGCTGCAGCCAGGAGAGGGGAGGTTGAAGGGGCTGGTCAACAAACCCAAAGCACAACCATCAATAAACCTACAGTGATGCTTAAAAACTGAATGAAGCCAGACAAGTTATATTTTACAGCATCATTTCTTGTTTCTGGGAAATGTTTTATCTTTACAATATATCTAAGAATGATTTCAACTTAACACTCTAGGGAAAAATTAACGAAGATCCCAGTGGAGTGAGGTGTGTCGCAGGAAAATAAGCAGACTGGTGGTAACTGAAGAGGTGTATTTTTAATTTCCGCAATATAATTGGAACGGAAGGTTGTGGAAATTTTTCTTTCATGTCTTTCATGAGACATTACAGTGGAAAGTGTTTCTACTTATTGTTGGCGAGCATTTTAGCAAGTTGAACTTGAAACATGGAGATTTCTTCAAGATTAACAATGAAGAAATTTAAGCCAAGATCAAGATTCAGACCTGATTATCTGTCAAACCAACCAAGATTTTTTTTTTGGTCACTGGGGTCCAGGGGGGGAAGTTGAGGGGATCTGAGGATTGTCCAACAGCATGAGAGAAGTTATGAGGAGGGAGAGAAAAAGGAAGAAAGGAAGAAATACCCTCTGCCAGGTACAGCGTAAAAAAAGGGCCACAAGATAAAGCCATCATGTTAAATACATCAGCAGCAGGAGATGTATTTATCTGAATGTGAGGAAGAGAAGATCACTGTTGCCATCTGTGGAAGGAAAATAAAAGCAAATGGAAATGAACACAGGGCAGCAAAATAAAATGGTTAATGTCTGAAAGGCTGGGACATGCAGCACAAAGTTAAAGTGAAGTTAGCACACATGACAACAGACAGTCCTGCTTTGATGGTGAAAAGGATGCTAGTGAGGAGACATCTAAAAAGGGTTTACAAAACACAACATAAACTTATAGGAAGAAAGAGATGAGTATCTCTTTACAAAAAATTACTTATAAGTTTACTAAATTAAAGTAATATATCTGTACTTCATTGCTAAAGAAAAGAGTGAGACAACAGTGTTAAGAGCAAATGAGCACAGGAAAAGATGTGTTAATCCAAAGGGTCACACAGAGACACACATAAGCATTTTCATGGTGAAAACAATCAGCCATATGAAGGAAAGGGTAACACATAATACGTCAGAACAAACTGGCGTCTTCTATGTGTTACCAGAGGATGAAATCCTTATAAGATAAAATCAATGGGCAAGTTTAAAACAGTCACACAGCTTAATTTCCACATTACATGTCCTCTCTCTCTCTCTCTCTCTCTGATCATTTATAGCATGGACCATCGTTTTAATTTTAACCAGATATCTTGGAGTAAAATTGTCAAGATATGGAGAGATGCAACTTAACACTAGGACATGCCAGATACTGGGAAGTGAAGCTATGCAGATGTTTTGGGTAAAAAGGCCTTTCCCCTCCTTTTCCTTTCTCCCTGGACACCCACTGACCTCGAACTTGCTGCTCCAGGTTGAGTATAACGTTAACGGCCTGTTGCAGTACGATCAATTTGGTCTGTGGTTTCTCATAGCTCAGGTGGAGCTGACACATGCGACCAAGCTCCTTAAAAGCCTCGTTGATGTCCCGCACACGTAGTCGTTCGCGTGCGTTGTTTGCCATTCTCCGCACTTTTTCCCGCTCAACCTTAATCTCCACTGGCAGATCTTCATCATCCTCATCATCCAGACTACTGGACAGCCAATGGTCAACAAAAGTGGGAAGGAAACAACAATATGGGTTCATTTCACTGAATATAGCTGTCCAATCATGGTGTGTAAATGGCTCTTGGAAAATGGATTATGTTTAACAGGAAAATTTATGACAAAATTAAAATGTGCATAATGTTTGACTGGAGGCCAACTAGTGTCAGGTAGTATTGAACAATAGTACCAGGAATAATGAAGCCCAAGAAACAACATTGGGAACTTTAAATCCCTGCTGTGAAATCCTGTATTCGTATTCCCTGTAGTTGAAACACTTCAGGATTACATGCTATGAAATCTGATGCATTAGTTAAGGAAACAAAAGATTTAGAAACCTTGTTCGAATGCGGCTTTTCATGTCCTTTCTCTCATCTTCTGATTTATCCGTTACTGAGCAGGTCTCATCCTCCTCTTTGTCCTCTCGTTTGATGTCAGTGCCACCAGAACGATTTAAACTTCCAGGATGGCCTGCACAAGGAGTTTAGAGATACTGGACTGAGAACAACAAGCAATGACATACAACACTAGAAAATACTACTAAGGAGTGAGAGGGCTCCAGGCATGCAAATAAATAACATTCTTGATGCAAAACTCAACAGAAAGTCTCACCACTGAAGCCTTCAGGTTGAGATCCTGCCTGAACAGATGTGGGACCGAGGTGGCTGTTCAACATTCCTCCACTAGAGGGCAGACCAGCAGAGTCCTCGTGGTGACTGGACACCTTGAAGACAACAGGGTAATGTTAAATTAATGTATGAAAAGTTTGAAATTCTGGTAAAAGCAGTGCCACTGTATCTTACTAGTCCAGGCAGACGACTAGCCAGTCCCAGCGCTGCACTGTTGAAGGCCTGTGGTAACCCCAGGCCAGATGAGAGCAGACTCTGAATATCAGCGATCCCTGGCCCTCCAGGTCCACCAGCATGACGCTGAAGAACATTGATGGCTTCTTCCAGACGGTCTTCCATTTTACTTTGCTACAAAGATGGAAGAACCATGTCAGTGTTGAGGATGGTGCATTAATGACTGACATAAAACATTTCAACATATCAACTAGAGAACAAGTAAAAAACACAAGAACATTTCAACCTACCATGGACGGTACACCTTCAAAGTTAGGTGAGGGTGTGGCTTGACCAGAAGACCGAGTCCACTGGGATGCAGACCCTGGATAGTGATAAAACACAGAGAATAACAGGGTTTAGCAGAATGTCCTTTAACTCCAAAATATGTGACAAATATATTTCTTTAAAAAAAACAGACAAATGTGGATGTGAAATTCTGCAAAATAAGTGATTTGAACACAGTTACAAGAATTACATTTGTGTGCATCAAATTATTTAAACAAAGCTTTATATGGTCTATAAAGTAATGTTTCCTTTTTTGATACTTATTAGGTTAATCACTAATACCTTTTAAAAAAAAACAAAACACTGCCATTTTGTTCTAGTATTGACAGTTTGTGATGAGGTCAGTCCTGAACTCTATGAAGAGACAAATAGGGAAGTGACCCCACCCTGGTTGTAATTTTACTCATTTTCCCTTCCTCTCTCGTAAGCTAAATTTACATTTTATGTATTTGAAACACCAAGTGAAGGTTAAACTTTGGCTGGACTGGAGAATCACTTGTTACATTGATGCACACAAAGTTGTTCCATTTTCTGTGTTATTTTTTCAATGTGTAATGCTAAAAAAATACTGTATCTTAAAAAACAATACATATAACAAGAATCATTGCTGAAAATACTGCTATAAACAGCGACACCATTTGCACATTGCCATTACAGAAAAAAGACTTGGCTGAACTCACTGACACAGTGAAAAAAAGGGACATGTGGGTTGGTTACATTTTTCAAACCAAATTTTTCAAGGGTAGTTCCAAGTTGTACTACATTTATGCATGCTCTTGATAGATATTTAAAATACAGGAGAAATATTTTGCATGTGAATAATTACGTGGGTGACACACTCTTTAGACAACTGTCATAAGATTTCCACATCAGTCTGCAAATAAGAGGACCACCTACTGTTTCTCATTGAAAATTGTACTAGAAAAGAATGCAAGTCATCCGTGTTATGTACTCTAATTGGCTTCACTGACAGCAGTCACATATGATACTTAACTTGCATGATGGAAATTTAGATACACAGTAATCATATATTCTAATATACTGTTTTAGTTCCCCATAGTCCCAATAGATGGAGCTACACTGACACTACGAACTGTTGCTGACTCAAAATGAAAACAATACATTCTGTAAGATTTTATCCTTGCTCTCAACAACAGGAAAGACTCAAGAGTTGAAAAAACAAAAGCAGACTGACCTTGAGGCCCTTGGAAAAAAAACCACCACAACTATTCACTCACCTGATACAGCCTGCGGAGAGCCCGAGGGAGTAGACGGAGATGGAGGGAAGGCGTTACTGTTTGGGTCTGAAGGATAGATCTGTACACAGGAGTTGATGGGTTTACGTCAATAAAAAAAACAGAAATACAGCCACAGATAACGTTCCAAGATTATGGGGATGATAATTATAACAGAGATGCTTTTATTACTTACAGAAGCTAACGCTTTTCCAATTTCATCACCTGAACTTCCAGGAACAGCTCCCCGATTGGCTGCAAGAAGAAATATAGGATTCAAATAAGAAACTATACTTAATCAAGGGTCTACATGTAGTATAGTGTGAAAAAAACCCAAAAAGAGACAACTTTAGGGATTTTACCCATAATGGTGTCAGTGCCAGCAATAGGGGGGGTGTGACTGGGGACTCCAAAGCTACTGGAGCCAGAGTGGAAGCCAGCAGGATGAGCTCCGTTCACCTCACTGCCATGCAGGGGGTAGTTTTGGGGAGAGAGGGGCAGTGGCTGCCGTTTCTTGAAAGCAAAAACACCAGTCTCTTTAAATGCTCATCCAAACAGAAGCCCTTAGAGAGGCATTGGTTAAAAAGTGTGAAAGACGTCAATGAGCATTCACAAAAAAACCTCAAAAACCACAGGATGTGAAGGGAAAGCTCACCAGTCTGTCTTGGGGGTTGATGGCAGTGAAGGGGGCATGCTGGCTCAGATGGGGGGAGTTACCCAGCATGCCAGGGTAACTGGGCTGAACCATCGACCCGGCAGAGCCCCATGGATCTGAGGGTAGGTGAAGGCCTTCTGTCAGGGGGCATCCAGTGGAGGTGGGGGCCATGAAGGGTGAGGAAATGAAAAAAATCCCAGTGAAAGCCACATATGAGACATGTCACGTTACTGTGATGACTTCATTCAGCCATAATGCACAATTCAGCACACAGGCACTACAGGGTGTCCTCTGACATACAGCTTCAAGTCAGTGGTTCACCAAGACCACCACCTTAATATTACACAGAAAGCACTTCCAAACTACAGTGGATGAAAAGGAGAAATACCATGAATACCAATGTATTTTTGTCAAACTGAATTTGTCATATTACAGCAAAGACCAGACGAATGTTCAGAAGGCAAGTCTTGTTTCAACTAACCTTGCATGTAGAAACTTGGAGGGTAGACATTTCCTGCCTTAGAGCCTGGGTAGGCAGCAGTGTCTCTGTTATACTCCTCTCCTGAAGCGGCTGCATAAACCTACCGAAGGTGCACAGGAAAAAAACGTGTCAAGTATTGCTATTAATATTAATTATTATGCTAATTTCTCATGATTATATACATTGTAAAATAAGCTATTTTAATAGTAATGCTTGCAGCATGGATGATGTGCAGGCCTTTTGCATTGGCATCAATATTTTTGGATACCTGGCACACTTCCTGTGCTTGGCTAAGTAACCCACTTAGCACAAATACATTTTTCTTTTTAAAATACTATCTGCCTTTGACTGATTAAGTTTTCATTGCAAATGTCCTGCCAAAAATAGGCTAACAGCATTAAACGACTGAATAAAGAAGCATTTAATGCAGTTAACACAGTACGTGTTCCTTCTTATTTAAAATTTTAAAAAAAAAAATCCTAATTTCTAAGAATTTCCACAATTTCATGTATATGTACAAATATATGAACACAGGAGAACATCATTATGTAATGGTTATGCACTATCAGAGATTTTCTTAGACCATATCTACCATTTCTTTTAGAATTATACACATCACTCAGTTAAACAGACACAGAATAATTTACAAATACAATACACCCTTTAACAAAGTGACATGTAACCAAATAATAAGGAATACAGTCGGATTTAGTGCATCTTTTAACATTGTATAAAGGAACCTTTGTTTGGAACAACACGTCCTTCTCAATCAAGACTATTCTTTGCAAAAATCAAGTATCAAACTGTGTCTGAAAAACTCAAATCCAAATGGACTGAAGTTTTCTTCTGTAATTTGATTAAACAAAAAGAAAAAGGAGAGGAAAAAGAGGGGAGAGAAGAAGAGGGAACAGAGAGATGCACTCCTAATTACTGAACCATCTGCCGAATCCTGGATGGCA
>JAPTYQ010000010.1:13376095-13388810 GCA_029814465.1 Ostorhinchus cyanosoma
AAAAAAATATTATATCTCAAAGAAGACCATTGCATTATGTACGCTATGTGAGCAAGGACTGAAATCAGTCTGCCTCAGTTTATCCATTTTGTTAATTTTGTGACTAGTCTTTAGTTCAGTAAAGACTAGAAATACCCCAAAAGCTAAGAAACTACATCAAGAACTTGGTGTTTTCTTACAGAATTCTGCAATTGTAAATTGAGTGCACACTTTTAAGTCATGACCTCAAATGCATTTGTAAGATGTTACTGAGATGATTTTACAACTCCTAAGTCAAGACCCAGTTTCATTTTCAGGGTATGACTTCAGATTTGCTTTTTGACTACAAAATACACCAGAAACAGGAAAGAGTGAAGTACTAATGTGATTTCACACCTCACCCATGGTATTAACACTGATGTGAATTCTTGTGAATTCCAGTGCTACTGCTTGTGTTAGTACGGTTTAATAAGGCATTAATATACTGTAAATAAAGAAACAATATGACTACTGTGGTTGGTGTGTGTGTGTGTGATGGAATAAAACAATTACTTTAAAGCACCAAGAATCCATCATAAGGCTGATAAATGATAACTAACAACTGCATCTCTGTTTTAAGCATCTCAGGTCTGAGACAAAATCAATGTACCTGCCAAAATTAAAGAGCAACCAATAATAATGTGGCTATTATCCATCAGACAAAATGCTTTGACACAACATAATCTACCAATTTCTGCCTCTCATTGAGCTGAGGTCAAAATGGGGGATAAGTGTTTAGCCCCTCCTAACAAATGGAAGTTAGCAACATACGCTTGTCTTCAGCACCCCCACCTTCGGCCTGCCCATTTGGAGAAAAGTTTATAGGCAGAAATGGTAATAGAACATCTCATATGTGGCTTAAAACCGGATGCAGCCAGTAATTCAAAGCCTGCCGTTTTCGTGGTTTATCCATGATAGTATTCTCTGGGACGTTTAAAAGGACCTAAAACCTGTTGCCTGCCCTTAAGTCGAGCAGGAGAATAGGACGCCCAACAAACTGATGAACACAAAGACTACAAGCACCAAAGTTTGACATGGAAGGTCAAAACGCGTGAAAATGTTGTGAAAAGTCGACTGTGTTTCTAAATGGCGCAGGTTGTAGAAAATGCTGGTTTTCGCGACAGTCGTGTCGGTTGATACTGTGATGGAGGTGGTTGTTGAGGTGGAAGAGGGGTAAAACATAATGCTCCCAAGTTATACTTGCAGCTACACTTTTAACAGTACATCAATTTATGGTTCATGTTGTGATAACAGTGACATAAGTCCAAGGTGAAACCCTAAAACGCCAAAAACAAGTGGAGAGACCCAGACGCTACCATGAATTTTATACAACAAACCACCCACGGCTAATACTAACGACTGACGTTCGAGCTATTTCTTTATGGGAAGCTGCGTTCAAGTGCTTCAGACAGCAACGTCCCGGGGGCTACCTCGGGCTGAATGCTACTATGCTGATGTGTTCTAACCAACTAAAGTGAACAAAGACGTATTTATCCATCACACAAGCCCCTAATAATGTGTAATAACCCCGTAAGCTCACTCAGGCCGAAGGGGAGAAAATCCAAGACCCCGATTTTCCCGGCTGAGCCACTCAATACAAGTTGAACGTTGCGCTTAAAACTTGACTATTACTCCGGTAACAACGTGACAGACAACTTGTATTTGACACACATATACTTGGTAAGAACGTATATTTATCAATACATTTACCTGGATTCAATTTTGTAGCATCCAAGAGGGAGAAATAATCGGCTGGAGTAAAGAGAAAAACAAAGTTAGGGATAGGATCCTTCCCCGTGGTCCGGACTGTGGGGCTTGATGAAGATGAGGAAAGACAAATGAACCACTCCTCCGCCACCTCGTCTCGTTGTCTTGTGTCACGAAACTGAAAACACGTCTCTAACACGAACCATAACTCTTAGTGCTACTCCGTTCCTTATTGCAGTTGAATTTGTAAGCATTTCATTTCCCAAGTAGACATATTAACAGCCTCCACATTGTCGGTTCCAATGGAATATCGCTCCGCGACACAGCCTACGGGAGGACATGGACGCTGAAACATCAGCGGTGTCCGATTTCATCCAAAACGGAGTCACCAAACGCGGTAGCTGTCAATAGAGTTTGTGCAGATGCGCTGGGTCTTTTAGATCACACAAAATGTCAATGTTTTGTGGCTGCAATTGCAAAAAAATAACACCTAGTACGAAAATCGAGGGGGGACTACATTGCGCAGCGGATGAGTACGGCCGCAAGCTGAACAGCCCAGTAGAAGATGGAATGATAATATCGGAGGAAGGACCAATTGGATACGACGAAATTTTGATTGGCAAGTGAAACGCCCAAATATACTTCAACACCATCCTTGAGGGCAGTCCGTTCTCTCCTCGACTTGCTAGCATTTTAATTTTATTCTTAAAACAGCCGCTGAGCCATAAAACTGTGCGTGTATTTGTGTGTATGTGGCAAAAGAAACGTGATTTAAACACTATTATGAGACACACGGTACCACTATGACAAAGTTTCTCATTACAAGTGACAATATTTTAGAAGATTGTTGCCTAAAACATCAGTATATATTTGACCTTGATATTATTTTTGCAGTGAAAGAAAAACCATCATTTGCAGTCTAATAATGGTCAAATAAATAAACTTTTATCTTTGAAGATACCTTTCTAAATATCCTTAAACCGACGCTTTTGTCCCATGGCCTTATCTGTCTTAGTTAGGTGTAATGCAAGTGGAGGGAAACAAAAACATCTGTAGTTGCAAAGGCTTCTAACATGTTGAGTGAAAAAACATGTGTCAGAGAAGAAGAAGAGGAGAATTTATGTGGGAGAAGAGCAAAAAGCCACAGAGATAACATTTATTTTACCTGTGTGTTTTGTTCTTTTTCAACATCCACATTAAAAACAACAAATTCAGAGTTTACAACATGAGACAGCAAGTGACTAAAAAAGAAAAAAGTCTTGGTTGCTGTTTTTCATGAGTTTTGCCTTGGTGGTTATGTAAACAGGACTCCAGTTAATGTCAGCATTTGTTTTGAGACTTTCTAGAGAAAACCTCAACTGGTTTGAGGGGAAACAACCTAAATAACATCTGTGCTAGCCTTTACGAGAAAACTCAGCCATCCACTTTGTGGTTCACAAACACACACACATACACACATGTGCTAAGCATGCCCTGCACACATGCACTTAAGCACACACCTGTATACCATTAACAGTGTGCCTGAAGGCTGGTAATAATGCTCTTCTTTTACGACTAAACAAATCTAAAAAAAAAAAGAAAAAAGAAAAAAAGAAAGAAAAAAGAAAAGAAAAGAAAAGAAAAGAAGAAAGGAAAGAAATGCACCACACAATATTTTACTTAGACACAAATAAAAGGCAGTGCATGCTTGAAATGGCATCATTAAGCCTAATGAAGCTGAATGGGTAAGAATGTAATTCTACAATGCAGCCACACATGTATCTGCAAGACTGAAAGTGTTCAGTGAGAATAGATCAACCTCATTATGACAAAACTTGTCCCATGTCACAGATTCACAGTGACGCTTGAACAGTACACCTGGGGAAAGATGGTGCATGTATTTACCATCGAAGTGATCATATCACAGCTTGACACATAACATCAAACAATGTTGGGGTTGTCGCCTTTTAAAAAGTAGGACAGATGCAGTGACGGCACAACAACACCGAGGTTGTTAGGTAAGGTGCAAGACACACAAAAGCTATATTTAGAGTGGAACTTCATTTTCCTAACCCCAAAGAGTGTACCCTCTTCTCCACCCACACTTTCCTGGGCTCCCTCTTCCTCAAGAAAGGTTATATAGTTTTCTAAATGGGTTACCCCCATACAGCCACCCACGCATCAGGTACAGTATAAAAACCTGGGGCATCCTGTTATGACTTCTGGTTTCCTGTTTCCTGTAAAAAAAAAATACAGCCCCCTCTCTCACATACACACACTTCACACAGAAACAAACACACTCATGTACTCCATTATTCGCCAAACACAGCAAGGCTGGGATCAGTGGCTGACAGCTTATTCCAAATATATTAACATTACTGTTTGTACTCACAGTTGTAACTGAAATATTTGGTAATGTGTTGAATAATTTTAGACTTAATAAGTGATGTAAAGCTGTGTTTTTTTCTTTTATTGTATCCCAGTAGAGTTTACCACAGAGCTTGTCTTTTTTGGATGGATGCTTTGGATGGATATTAGAATGTTCTAGTGGTGAATGTTGGGTCCAATCAAATGAACATAGGATATAATATGCTTTAATATAAAGACGTCATTATGGTGTAAGGTGACAAAAGCAGCTGCTCTCTGCTTTTCTTCCTATCGTTTAATTTGTTTTTATTTCATGAATAGAGAGTCATTTCACATGCCAGAGAAGGAAGATGTACAAGTGTCAAGGGACTACTAAAACAGCAATAACACCAGTGTGTGCTCGTGTGTGAACTGCAGGCCACCGTTTGCCAAAAATATGAAAATAACAATGTTTGTGACACACAACATGCTGCTGCTGCACACCACCTGCCAAGATACCTGAGCATCTCTCTCAACAGGGGTCAGCCACATCACTCTTAATGAGCAGAAATCGTTCTGCCTTCATGTGGCGGCTCTAGTCTGCCATGCTGAATGCTCAGTGGCAGTGTACACGCTTAATTGTGTTGGCATCAGCTCACAGTCACATCTTTTCGTCTTCCTTTTGTGCTGGTGTTCAAACAGTATTTCTGTGTTGCTGCATTGTGCTTTGTCCAAAATGCGAATCCTCTTATTAGTTTTGGGGTGAGCGTTTTCATGATCACATTTTATGAGTCTAAAAGCAGCTATGTTCTGTATTTTTGTTAAAGTCAAAGCGTCATTATTCTGTTTGTTCAATGAGGCCTTTATATGCTATAGACTGCTCACTGACTTTTTTCCTCGTTTTTGGGAGCAAAAAGCACAATACCATCCTGTTCTTTTTCTTAATTTTTAGCTCATCATCCCCTCCCCCTTTCTTGCAGATTGGAATTCATTAGCAATCAAAGAGCCACTGACAAACGCCCAATCTTAATTACACCCTCATTTGCATATTTGCATATTAATGACTGCAGACTTTGCTGTTTTTCTGCTGCAGTAGACCCCCTCCCATCAACACTGCTCAGACTTAGCCACCCCACATACTGCAACACTACATCTTTCTGAGCTCAAGGCCTTCCACTCTCAGCCTGAAGTTGACAGACATTCAAGAGGGAGACATTTTATTATCCCTGCAAACATGAGGCAAACACATGAATCACTGTGCTGTAATCCAAATGGACGACTGATGCATTTCAGCTGGGCTTTGGTTCACTTTCCTGCTTTCTCTTTCACTGTATGCACTCATTTCCTTGGTTGCAACAGTGTACACATGTTTAACCCACAGCACACGCACACATATATATTTTTTGATATTTCTGTTAAGTACCATATGTGGCAAACTCCTAAGTGCTTTGCATCACATATGCTCCCCCCTTCTGGTGAAATGAGAGCAAGACAGAAAGATATTCTGACAAGAAGACAGTGTTCACATCTTATAATACATACCGTTTATTGACAATTTTGACTTAAAAAGACAAAGCTTTTGATGGTTTTACTATAAAACCATCTATGTTTTTCAGCTATTTCACTGAAAGAAGGAAGTCCACACACAGAACAAAACAAAGGAGAGAAATGCCCTAATCCTGCCACAACACAGGATGTACTTGAATGGCAAATCTACGTATGTCCTGCTGTTTACATTTCAGCATTTACGAAGACATTGCCATTTGTTTGACTCAAGACTGCTCTGTGTGTTGCAATGAAAGTCAGACTTTATTCCTGCATAAATAACCTGAAGCTGATGGTATCAGCACAATCTAAAGGATACTGCTTACAATTACAAAGAAATGACTCCATTCTACAGTTTGAACAGAGGATTTTATGTTGTTAACATGTTTGGCTTTGACATGAGGGTCATACTTTGATGTTATAAACATCGTTCTTCACCTCAAGACATCTCAACATTTGTGGAAACAGTCTTGTCAACAAAAGAAAATCAATTCCTGGTGATAAGAAAAGATACATAACCCAATGTATTCAGTACCCATTCTTACATTTTTCAATGCATTTGCATAACAAATATAAAAACAAATGCTTATATTGTATTTATCTGCCTGCACACATGTACAAATGTGTTCTGTGGTAATAATAACTGGGATGGATTCACTCTCGCTGTAAGCCTTAGAAATTCAGAGAAGGCAAACACAACCAGAAAAAATGCGGCATGAAAAATGAAAAATTAAGCACAGTTGTCTGTTTCAGTGTTTGTGTCTTGGAGCTATGGCCCCTCAAAACACAAGGACAACCAGTGCAGCAGTACAGACCACTAGACATGGTTGTAAAAATGGTGATTATTACAATGACAGGACCTTGATTCATAGGAGGTAAAAACTTCCAATCTAGCAGCAATAGATTTATTAATTTTTTAACAAGTCAATTAATTTCCCCAAATCCCAATTAGCAAAATGGGTAATGATCTGTGTTTATATTTGTCAACAAACATTCAAATAAGATACAGCAGATTGTAGTTGACGTAAAACAGAATAACCCTGGATGACAGCTGAGGCTAATGATCTGAATGGGCCTTTGGAGGTTCACCTGAGGGATGATGTGGTAGGTGTGTGGTTTTATGCCACAGTTTCTTCATCTTTTCACATGTACGTACATACTGTGCACATGAGGGGGCATGTTCACTCTGCAGTGCGTGTAGGAGTGCTGGGTTGGTTGAGCCCCATGGTTTTACAAAGCCAGCCAGCAAAGTCTACCTCCTCCACCTCAGACCGCTTGATGAATGTATGGTTCTGCAAATAAATAAACAAATGCCATGTCATGTATGCCTAACAACATGGACATTTGGAAATGACTTTTTAAACGTATAATGTAAAAAACTTACTTTTATAGTGAGCAGAGATACAAATTATACCTGTGACTTTACATTAGGCTGACTCTTGTAAACATTTCTTTTTTTTTTTTTTTTCTTTTACAATGCAGCTCTTCAGTTTTTCAGATATTGGCTTTCTGAAAAAGTTGAACACTTACCGTCAACATTTTCAAGTCAGCCCTGTCTGCTGGGTTTTTAATGAGACTGCGTAGATTAGACAAAAGACAGGAATCATATATATCATTACAAGTACTCACGATAAAATCAGGATAGTGAGCAATGTTTTTGAGAAAAAAATGGCACCTTACCACTTTGTTACAAAGTCCTGGAAATCAGAGGTGAATATGCCATGTGGTAGTTTGGGAGGAGGCTGAAATGCATAGGATTTACATAAGGGATTCATTTCAGAGTCAGCGATTTTCTGTGCTTTGTCTCTTTAGAAATGTCTGAGACAAACTACATGAATAGCTGATGCCATCTAGTAGTAACCAATTTGCCAAAATATTATTCAATTATAATTTAGTAGTCCATTACCTCATTTACGATGTAGTCCAAGAGTTCAAAGATGGCCATTACAGGGCCATGACCTATAGGGAAACCAAAGATAAGTTTGTGTTAAACTTTTCAAATTCACTAAATGTTAGTAAAACAGCATAAAGTACACATAGAACTATTATTCGCTACTAATATATATTTCAAACTTTGATAGAGGTGGAAACTACACAACACTGTGATTCTGTAGCAGCTAAACCCCAGTCTCTCCCTTGTGACATCCATTGTTTAAAACACTTATTTACAGTACATGACAGGTCTCATGCTGTCATCATATGCCTGGATAAAAAAAAATGAAATAATGTGTCAGCTGCTCACCACTGACAGGTCTGCCTGGTGGTCTGGGCCTGGGTGAAGTGCTATGTGTCTCTCCCTCAGTGCTGTCCAAGATGGAACATCCGAATATGGCTTCCAGTTCTTTGGCGTCTGGAGGAGGGATGGGGTAGCGTCCGATTGACAGTTCAACAAGTGACAACCCCATGCTCCACACATCTGACTGCACAGAATAATGGGTTCCCTGCAGCCTCTCAGGCTACACAGCAAACATGAAACAGCACAAAAAATGCATACATTACAGGGAAACTGATAATGTACTAGGACATTCTTTCAAATTTACAAGGTAGCTTAGAAAATAAAGCTTTTTTTTTTTTAATCAATATGAGATGTGTAGATATTAGAGAGACTACAGGTCAGAGCAATGTAGAGGAACAAAACAGAGTTCAAGTTTCAGGGGCAAATTCATAGAAGGCATTTATGTGCACATCAGTATCCTGGTTATGATCACATTCTGGGATATGGCATTTATATGGAGCACAGAAATGCTTGCCTGCATGATAAATCTAAGTATCCAAGTTACTTCTCACGGCTGTTGTTTGTGCAGGTGCCTGTGACGTTTATCACATGGTCATTTAACCTGACATTTCAGTAACTGCTGCCAGAGTTTAAAGTTACTTTGGCTAGAGGAAAATAAGGCTATTCTGGTTGACAGAAGACTTGGCATGAATGAATGTCGACATTGTGTATAGATTTATCGCACTGGTAAACAAGTCAACATGTCCTCCAGCTTTTACAGTCACTGTCACCACGTAGGAGAAGAAGACGGCTGACGATAAATAGTTGTGGCCAATGGCAGTCAGTTACTAGATTTAATGCTAATACACATATTAACATTTCTGTAGTTTTTTTTTTTATATATTGCATCAAAGAAAACAATGTTCAGGAGGTTGTTTTTCTACAGACCTGAAACGTTTAGCTTTCCTATGCTTGCTCCACCGTGTCTGCCAAGAATATTTATTATTTTCCATTAATGAAACACAAAACTCTTCATGTGACTCTGGTAGTAAATTGCTGTCCCTGCTGCACAGATGATTGTGTTTCTGTTGCGTCATGTAGCGCCTGCGCAATAATCCCCAGCTGTCAGTAACTGGGATAAGATGTATACATGTAACAGTATCCTGGGTACTTATCAGAGTACTCCAGCTAGAATATCTGGGTTTCGCAAAACCATAAGGACTTATCTGGGTTAATGAAAACAGGATATGATCATTCCATCACAAACACAAAGACTTCAAAGGCACCACAATATCTGGAATACTTATGTGCATGTAAACACAGTCACAGAAAACCAACATACCGACATATAGGATCTTGTCCCTACAAAAGAATTGGCCATAGAGTCTATGAGCTGCCCGCTCACACCAAAGTCACATAACTTGATCTCCCCGCGTGAGTTGACAAGTATATTTGAAGGCTTTACATCTGGAAGTAGAAAGCATATTACATTAAAAAAAATTACAAACTCAAAGCCAAGTCAAGACAAGGGGCAATCTGAAGGGACTGCATACAACTCAAAAGTGTACTGACTATACATTAACAGTATAGTAAAATTATCATCACATTAAAAAAATATATGTACATATTTAGCACTGTTCATATGTAAAGTGTCTACATGACAACAAAAGTAACCTATTATTTTACAAATTGTCTAACATTTGTTTTTAAAATCAATAGTAAAATCCACAAAAATATGAATACCTCTATGCATGATTTGGTGTTTTTCTCTTAAGTAGGCAAGGCCTCTCAAAACCTATACAGGAGAAATGAATCAAGGCATTGATCAAACATCATCTTCAACAGTGAATGACAATGTAGTGCCTGTCTAAATCAAGAGAATGCGTGTACATCACACTTATTAAGCTGTAAAACAGAATTACAAATGATAATATAGTGTAATAATATAATATGACGCACAGCAATGCTAACTTTGCCCAGAATCTCCTCTGGGATCCTTTTTGCTTCTCTCAGCACTTGGTCAAGAGATCCACCATCCTGCTCACACAGCAAAGAAGAAGACACATTATGATACAGAAAAGCACATGATTCCAGAGAAGCACATTTCTCCCATTACTGTAATATGCACTAAGTACAGCAACTGAACAATGATTCAGCACTAAAAGTTACTTTTTATCAAATCACTTACATACAACACTCAAATTTATGGTACATGAGGTCAAAACGCTCATCTGTAGTGGGACACATTTTCATCATTACATTATTATTATTATTTTTTTTACATAATATTTTAGATAGAACATGAGATAATAAAAAGAATTAACAGTTATATCTGTACAAAATTGTACAACTGAAAGATAATGAGTTTGAAAGGCAGGAAAGAAAGGGAACACATTTTTTCTTTTGTTTTTCCCACATAAAGTTCAATACCCATTGTTAAAACCGGTTAAAACAGATCTCATCCCTGACTGAAAAATCCACAATATCTGAATATATTTTAACTTTGTTGCACATAAATACTTATCAAGTATTAATTTTAGCACTGTTTTTGTGTAATTTTATTTAATTTTACTTTAAATTTTTGCATAAAATGCAAAATATCATGAACTGACCACTGTTTTCAAACCCATAAGTCATTATTTTTAATTCTGAGAAAGTATACATGGAAAATGCAAAAAATGCAAACAGCCATCATCATACCCAGTCACCCTGTACAATTCACTCACCATGTGCTCCATGCAGATGCTGATTTCTCCATCACTGTAAAAAGCACCATAGAAGCCCACAATGTAGGGAGAATTACACTCATGCAACACCTGAAGCTCTCTGATGATCTGGTTTCTGATAGCAGGTTTAATTTCTAGATGAATGAGCTAAACAAGAGAAAAAACAATCATTTTATCATGTTGTTATATATGTTTTCTGCTGTAAGATGGGCATTCATATAGGACTGATGATGTGTAATTTGCACCAACTAACCTTTCTGGCCATGATTATGCCTGAGGGTCTGTGACACTCCTTGTTGACAACGCCACCATTGCCAGCACCCAATTCACAGATTCGATGGAAGTCATCATCTTTCAGCTCGCCTACCTTGGCCTTTTGAGTGAGGAAAGCTTCTAGCCTTTTCTTTTGTTGTTCATCCAGGTCCAGCTCTTCCAATACTCTTTTCAGCGCTTCTACATTGGCTCTGAGAGGAAAACAAGTCATCTTTAGGAGTGCAAATGGCTGACAAAGCTTGCAGTGTATGAGAAGGCTATTTGATCTGTAGAATAACTTACTCAGAAGGAACATCAACGTTGGTGGAGGTGGATAATCCATCACAGGCAGGAGTAATGTTTAAGGGCACAGGTCTCTTTTTAAGAGCCATAATCACTTATGGATAAAGTTTTTCTCAAATAAGATAATTTACTGAGATGAACCTAAACCTTGAGCCTTTATATGTAGAGCTCTCAGATTCAGAAATGACCAATATTGTAATGTAGTATTTGTGATCAGGATTAACTCTCTCCTTAACAAACCACTACTATCATGTCTATATTACTTGCACAAATCATTTATCTCAGTTTTAAGTCAGCCCGTTAATTCTGACATAACTAGGGTATGGAGATAAATACATTAATAACCAAGGTCTACCACTAGCAACACTAATAATATGACCCTATTCCAGTTTTACGTCACAATGACCAAAATGACAGATTATTGTAATGAGTGTGCTAACGTTAGCTAGTTGGCTAATATTAAGAGAGTGGTAATGCTAGGATAGGATACTAGTTTAAATGATGAGACGTAAAAGTACACATAAAGATGAGCACGATAACTAGCATTATGATGTCCGCATTAACATCTAATAAGGGATTTTACAACCCATATGTGTACTTGTTAGCTTGAACATAACGGTAAACACAATATTTCCAAACCAGTCCCATCACTAGCAGCTCTTCACTTTAGCTTACAGGCTAACTTCATCTGGCTAGCTGTTGCTGCGTGATAGTATCACACTGACAACTAACGTAGATGATTACAAGTGATTGTTTTACTTTACAAAAGCTCCCGGTGCCGTTCCCCAGCCCGGTTTTACAATTACAAATACGCGTCAAATCAGGCTGTAATCTCGGTTACTTTATCCTTGCCCCTCCTTGCAGCTTGGCAGGTGTGTTGTTGCTGACAGGCACCGGGTCCCGGTCTGGGTGGTCGCGTAAAGGGGACAGTGCAGATCCAGAACCGTAGCCGGGCCCAGCAGCAGCCGTTCACCACCGTATGGATGGGGCACTAAGTCTCGCGATATTTCGGAGTATTGACAATCAGCTGAGCGCTCCAGTAGGTCTGTTTACAGTTGAAAGGAATTATATAGAAAACCAATCTAAAGAACAAACAGTTACACATTTTCACTTGAAATTTTATGACACAAATGCATATATCTTTTTTTGGCTGCATAAAAGGTTAGTTTCGTTAATAACAACACCGTTGCAAAGAGTTTTAAACGACCACAAGAAAAAAAAAGACCTCAGTGGTAAGTCATTGTTATGTGATTTCTTCTCAGCAGAGGGAGCTCTTGTCCATTTTTTAATACTGTCTCCATTCGTATTATGCTGTGCTGGATATAATCCCCTTGAAGAGCAACAGCTTATTCATACGAAAAAACAGTTAAACAAATAGCAGTGTACCCAGTATACAGTCACATACACATAAATCTGATAGGAGATGTCCTCGTGTAAAAATCCGCTGTTTTAGTAAAGTCCTACATTGCGGGAAACGAGTCACCATACAACAGTGGGTCTCAGACTTGTTACAGTGGAGTACCCCTTGAAATATGCTTTTTAGCCAAGTATCCCTAAGTTTCACCTCAGCATTTTTAATTGAAAAAAATGTGTTCCTATTCCAAAGGTGTCTGTTTATATTTCC
>JAPTYQ010000010.1:13392489-13402489 GCA_029814465.1 Ostorhinchus cyanosoma
GATAGATAGATAGATAGATAGATAGATAGATAGATAGATAGATAGATAGATAGATAGATAGATAGATAGATATTTCTGGAAAACACCTATTTTCACACATAAAAAAACCCCAAATGCTAAGGATAACATTATAATAAATGGTGATAAATCACAATGGAAAGATTAAACATTAAACAGAAAAAATAAATCATTTGGAGGTCGTTAAATGACACATAACCATTTTGTCAAAGTTATAAAACAAAGATGCTCTTGTCATCTCTGAAAAGCTGCAAAGGTGAAGCCTTTTGTAGAGCAGCTGTGCAAAACCTGAAATAATGTAGAGTATTAATACATCAAAATACAGTGCAACTCCTTTCTATAGGTGGCCTGAGGGGGAAAATAAGTAGGGTATTACAACACAAAAAGTAAGCTTTCCTTTGTAGTTACTCCAGGATACAGTAGTGCAGGCAGACTCACCCAGTACAAGCTATGACATGTTACTGGTTATGTGGCCAAGTCCTCTCCAGCAATTGAAGACATGAGTATATGACTCCGCTCAGAGAAGTGGTGTGGATCAAGGTTAAAAAAAAAAAAATGTTTTCCGAATCTGCAAGAAAATGTACAAAATCACAACAATAACAGAGGTCTCAGGCTGCAGGTAATTGGTCATGCTCCTCAAATATATGTCACAAATTGCAATAAAAAAAAAAAAAATTCTTCATGACTACTTTGTTACTGACATTTGCAATTTGTTACTTATTTTGCAGCTTCAGATTCACCTTCTTTACTGGTGGAATTTAACTGATTCCTTTCTATTCAGTGATGTGACTAAGAAGAAGAAGATGATAGTCAAATTTTGGCTTTTAGTGACCAAGTTTTAAGATTTGCAGAAATGAATTGGCATGCAGCCGCTAAGTTTTCATTACTTCTGTGCTCACTTATTTAATTAAAGCTTTATTTACTGAGGATCTGGCCAATTGCATCAAAAACATACTGCAAATATTCAGTCTGCAATGAAAACTCTCTGAAAGTTTGTAAAATAGCCTACGTCACAGAAATGTTTTGGCTGTATTTATCTATATGAAATATTTATACAATGTCTAAAATAAAAGGCATTCTGTATAAATAAGCACAGTTGTTAATTACAAACTGAATATGGCTGATGACTAGATATGTGGTTACTGCTTTTTGATTTTGTTTTATATTAATCAACAAGAGTATTTATATATTTATAATGACCATAATCACCAGTCTGAGAGCTGGTCACTAGTGATGGATTCCACTAGTGAACCGGAACAAGGGCTCAGTTCCGTGTTAATCTTTGGTGGAAAAATTATGCAAATGTTGAGAAAAAAGAGGTGTGATGTTATTTATGAAACTTGAAAAGAGCTGTATATGGCGTATTATGATTTACTGTATCATCAATTGGTGTCAGAACCTGAGGACACATATGAGATATATTATTTCTAAGATAAGTTTTGTGACTCAGCGTACGGCATCTATATGAGCTGAAGTAAAATGAGATTTAACCTTCATGTTTGGTGAATGATCCTGATAGTGTCTCTAAGGTATTCTGTAGACTGTGCAATCTATATTATCCATATATCAGTAGGTGCTCCAGTTTTAGTAGAGAGCAGTGGTCAAAGAGAGGTTTGTGGGGGAACAGCTCTCTGCTTTTTTTTTTTTTTTGGCACAGCTCAGATTAGACAGACAGACAGACAGACAGAAAAAAACACAATAAAAACACTCACAAAAACAAATATTCAACAGAATAAAGCACCTGTTTAATCCCACCACTTTTCTCCTAGCCTTTTGCATCAAATATTTCAGCCTGCTGACATTACTCCTGGCTTCACTACTATTACCAAAATAAATAAAAAATACCATATGGTATCTGCCTGTATGTCTTTTTTTGCTGTACCCTGTCAGAGGACTGCAGATGTAAATTAGTCAAAGGCTAACACTGGTACATCCTTCAAATGACAAAATGTATGTTAAAAATTGCACATGGTCCATAATAAATAAATAAAGTAGCAGTTGTATAATCATAGCCCAATCAAAACAATGATCATCCCACCAGCGGAAATAGCCAAGGACGTAACAACACACAATATAATGATTTCTTTTTCGCTGTCTGCCACAAAATTAACAGGTGAAACAGCAGATACTCAAACATTTGGGTCCACTTATCTTGACAAAATCTTCTTTCGAGAATGAACTAATGCTGAGGGAGATAGTGAGGTGAGATGGAACACATATGAAGACAATAAATTAAGATTACCTTCTAAAATGATCCATGAAACAGTGTGTCAAAACCTAAATACAGAAAACAATGAAATGACAGTGAGACTTGATATGGTTCTTGCAGTTATTTCAATAATTGTTGTGTTCTCAGAGGTAGATGAGCAGTGAGTTCCCAATAGCAGTGGTACATACCACAGAAATAACCTTAAAGACCGGATGTTACAAAGCGCATCATACTAAATACTGGATATGAGGGTGACCAGGAACACAAGAAACCAACGTCTTACAAAGAACCTACAGCACCACTTGTGTGTGTGATCACCACAAGATGGTGCAACACAGCAGAAAATAGTCAGGTTTGTTGCATTCGCTACAGTAATTTCCTGCCTGGTTATATGTTCCCCCATGTATGAGGCCAGGTATGAAGAACAGGTGTTCTACCATAGTTTAACACTTGAAATATGCATTTCATCTTCACAGAAGATACTGCAATGTCACGATAACAGACTTTCTGGAGGCAGTGGAAGTAAAATCATTGGTTGTACATCACCAGTAAACCCTCTACCCCTAAACACCACACCTTACCACTTAGGCCAGTGCAGTTGCCATAGCAACTCCTCCCTGTCCAGCGCATGGCAATGCCCTCTGACCCCAGAGAGGTGACCTTTGGCCTGAGGGTCTACAGATGGGGTCAGGGGGTCAGCTCTTGCTAGAAGACAGTAAAAGCACTTCACTGATTGGCTATCATTTGCCCTTTCCATACCCTCATCTATGTAATTGGCATATTGACCAAATGGACCTTTGCACATTGTTAGCAGCACCTTCCTGTTTACATACTATAAAATGTAGTGAGGACGCTGCTGTATAGGATATTTATATGCCCGGAAATTTTTAATGGTGTGAAGCCTTACATATGTGTCTCCTTTGTGTTATTATGTAATAAAGTATTAATGTCTTTAAAGATAAAACATACACTGCTGTATTCTGATAAGTCTGGATTTTTTACTTTTGAATTTTTTTTTTTTTTCTAGCGATTTCCTAAATCCTGGGTAAAATACAAAATAAAAAACTAGGCATTGTCTCTAAACAATAAATAGGTTCTGTTAAAAAAAAAGATTTAAGTGCAATGACAAATTAAAATTGTATTTCATTGCAACATGGTTGTGCAAAAACAAAAACAATGCAACAAACCTAAACACCATAATTTAATAATTTTGTAAATTTATACATTTTCCTGGTCCATTTTCCAAATACAGTGATGTCCTTAGTCTAGTTTGTCTGGACAGGATTGATCTGTCACACATATCGGATTGTGTGAAATTCTCCAGCTCTGTTCGGTTTGCAGGCACAGGAACACGTACCTTGTCACATTTCCCCCAACAGTCTGTTCTGTGCAGCACGATTAGATTTTCAGGTTAAGTTTTACATTTTTACGTGATTGATCACAAAAACTCAAATGTGCTCAAATGACAACTCAATTAGCTGCACCCTATTGTTAATATGTGTCATATTTTTAGGCCCTCTCAAACTCCAACTGTTAGAATACACCTCAGTTTTCACCCTTTTATCTCTTTCACTGAGGGTGATTTTCAGTCATTCTTGTTATCCGGTAACATTTTGGACTCATAACTGTTGGATCACCCCATCAGAATATTGACACGATTAGCCGTTAAGAATAAATATTGGCTAAGCTAAGGGAAAAAAATCCATTAAATTCTATGCACTGCTAAAATCCAAATCTTACCAAGTGTATTTTTCTCATTTTTAGTCAAAATATGTCATCACACTTAAAATAAGACAATCACTTAAAGACTAACTTTTCAGTGAGATATAAGACCTTATTTTTAGACAATAGATCTTGAAAATGTTATTTCAAAAAATCTTACCAAGATAATTTTCACTTGTTCCATTGGCAGATTTTATTTTTATTTGCTTAATTCAAGATTTTTTTTTTTTTTTTTTCGTTTAATTCAAGAAAAAAAAATAAAATGGAACAAGTGAAAATTATCTTGGTAAGATTTCTTTAAATAACATTTTCCAGATCTATTGTCTAAAAATAAGTTCTTCTATCTCACTGAAAAGTTGCTTTTTCTATGACTATGTCTTATTTTAAATGTGATGAGATATTTTGACTAGAAATAAGAAAAATGCAGTTGGTAAGATTTGGATTTTTCCAGTGTGAGAACTTTAAAACTTAAGAAAATTTAGAGTTCTGTTATCTTCAACATTTAGTGAATGATTTTACTACAGAACAGGAATTTTATCAGATAAGTTTTGTGTTTTGCTTTAGAGGGAAAATATTCCACATAAATTCACCAAACAGAGGAAAATTCAAAGCGTGTGATGAGGAGGACAGGACCTTTTTAGCGTTAGTCGAATGTTACGCTGGTTTGCACAGCTATTAGTTTCTGTAATGTAGAAGTTGATGATGTACTTTCTAACAATAGGATAGGAGATACTTTAAAGGACACAGAAAGCAAAACAAATAAATACACACATAAAAGAAATATTTTTTTTATATATGATTGGAGACAGTAAAGATTAATTTAAAATACAGAGAAAATTCTAATTTTTTTTTAGCATTTCATGGTATATGGCTCTTGCTTTATCATCATCAACAAAAACATACATTAATTAAAGGCTGCAAAATATAAAATACTATAATATTTTTTAATTATTAAATCATAGAGACAAAAAAAGTCATCATGTAACAGGAGTAACCCTTTTGTACTGTTGAGTGTGTATTGCAAACTACCATTAAAAGGTGCAAAAGGTGTTGATAAATCAGCACAATGAGATAAAAGGTGCCAAAAACCAAACTGTAACGTCCTCATATGTGGGTGCAGGGTCTCAGAAGTATAGTTTTTCATGTATGATTAGAGACAGTAAAGATTCATTTACTATATATACACAACTTTTTTTTTTAATTATTGTTTCATAGTTTGTCATTATCAACCAAAACATACATTAATAAAAGGATGCAAAATATAAAACACTATAATATTTTTTTATCATGACATCAGAGACAAAAAAACTCATCATATAACAGGAGTAACCCTTTTGTACTGTTGAGTGTGTGTTGCTAACTACCATTAAAAGGCACAAAAGGTATTGATAAATCATTATAATGAGATTAAAAAAAAAAAAGTCTACCAAAACCAACTTGTAATGTGGGTGCAGGGTCTCAGAAGGGTATAATGATGGTGATGGTGATGATGCCGGTTGGTCCGGTCGTATAACGCTCCTCTCCTTGTCCTGGTGATCTATGCCTCCCAGGCCCATCACTTGTCAATATCTGTACATTAATTTGAGAGACTGTGTGGCAGTAGAGACACTGGGTGGGGGCAGGGCTATCTGGGTAGTGGGAGGCATGGGGGAGTATTGTGGCACAAAGCCGACAAGGACATAAGAAGGAGAGAGCCGGGCGAAGGAGAAAAAAATGAGAGGAAAATGAAGGAATAGAAGCAGGATGAAGAATGGGCGAGTGTGGGTCAGAAAGAGAGACAGGACCTAGAGGCTGCGTTTTACCCATTTAACATTTTTATACACGGCTTTCCACAAATATCAAAAGATGTTCTGAAAGCCCTCTCCATTTGTCCAAATGAGTCCTGAAGTCAGCACTATCAGTAATGATAATGGCTGTTTGAGAGCTCAGCCCCAATGCGAGGAGGATCCATCATTCTCTGTCAACAAATCTCCAGACATCTGCAAAGACAGAGTGCAGTCCAGCAGTGATTTATGAAAGGAAAAGTCCTGTGTTTTTATTTCACTGCAGCCGTATCATCACCTGCCCAAATCTTCACCCCACTTTGGACACTTTAACCCCACCTGCCGCACTGAAAGACTTCATGTGTGAGAACCGACTATAAAAATGATGGGTTGTTCAATAACAGTCCTCATCTCTAGTACTTTGACATCCGTCCTTTGGGCCTTGTGGTATTTTCAAGGATCATGCCTTCGACTCTGACCCCACTGTGCTCGGTTTACACTGGGGAGCCACAAACCTTGTGACATCTTGACCTCTTTTGTCGCCACACACATTGCAAATTTATGCTAATACAGTAGTGTCATCTCTCTCCGTTAAGTCGTTTTAATAGCCCAGTTGTACTAGATAAATGTTCCTCTAGTTGTTAATTTTTCAGACTTATGTAAGAAGGCTCATAGGGTTGAATATTTAGCACTCGTATTTATCACCTCGTTGCTTTTATTAGATCTTTTTGCTCTTAAGCAAAAATCACTCACTGATGACACATTGACACTATAGTTAAATGTGACATATTTGGCCTTTTTTTTTTTTGCAAGAAGAAAACATATCGAGAGTTTTGTTTCTTCTCTTCTTTTGTTGCATTCAAATTTGTCACCTATTTCTAATAGACTTATAGCAGAACATTTTAAAAGGCTTGAGGTAAAGTATTGAATGAGGCTTGCTTCAGTGAATATTTCAGCCTAGAGGAATTCTTTGAAGTAATGGTCTGCTAAGTAACTTCTCTGCATTGAGCTCGATAGTTTCTCCACACACCTTACCCTACAGAAATGATTTTCTCTTTCTTCGCAGTCTTACTTGGAAAAATCGGTCCGTTTTTTTAATATTAAGAAATATTTGACATAAAAAATGCAAAGGTGTGTATGTGAACGTTCCGCCTGAATTTCCAGATTTTCCAGCTCTCCTGCAATCTAATGGGTTATTTGTCATCTGCAGAGTAAAGGATTTTTAAAAGTCAAGCCAGGACCGACTCCCTCCCTATCCTTTCTCTCACCCTCCCTCTCTTTCCCACTACCCCCTTGACACTCGCAATGGGAGATCGATAGGTTATTGATCAACTCTCTCTATCGCCAACCCACCAGACTAATCACCTTAACACCAGCCCGACTCCCCCTCTTCCTCTATCCCTCTCTCCCTCGGCTTTTCCCTGTTGCTCTCCGTTTCCACCTCTGTTGCTCTATGTCACAGTCAAAACACCCATTCGCAGCTTAAACCGCACTTTCCCACATTCAGATCTTGAGTCAGTTTGAGTCTCTGAAGTAAACACACACATACACAGAACCTTTAAATTATCTGCTTATTAAATGCACATCCTTGTATCTCCTTTCCACTTGCCGATAATTGCCAAAGAGAATCTATGTGGCTGTGTGTTAGATAAAACAAGAAAATTTACCATTGGCAAGCACTCTTCATCTATCTCTCATTTCTCACTCCTCCTCTTGCTGCTCCCTGCCTCCATCTCTCTCTGTCTGTCTTTGTTCGGGGGCAAAATCAATGGAGTGTATGAAACCAGCATATTTCTCTGCCTCCTGCTGAAGGAGACCTGAGGGGGAAAAGGTGTGAGAGGATCCGACAGGGAGCATGAAGTTTACAGCAAATTGTATATTTCTGCCGGTTTCTGAGATGTTTTGTTTAGTTTTTGTACATTTTCTAAGAATGGCAGATGTTAAATGTAACAACAGAAATCTTTATATATTTATTGTTTTTATTGAGAGTTTAGAAAAGTTAAGCTCAGATGGATGCATGTTTTTTTATAAAGTGGTGTGTCTTGATGTTTTACACTTATTTTGCCTCTTTTGTTCACTTTTTAATACTGTATATGGCCCTTGAGATGGCTCAATCTAATACTTTGCAAGTAGGAATTTTTACTTAAATTGTATTTTTTGAATGCCTTAAGAGCAAATCATCTAATATCCTCGATTCTCACCAGATCTAGTTGATACAGTTGCAGTAATAGCTCAGAAGCTGTCTTGAATTTAAAGCTTAATTCACCAACATATCTCAACTTAAAGGTAGACAGTAGTTTTCTTTGTCTTCAGGACAGTCCAGAAAGGTTGGTGTTTTTGTTCTGCAGCGGGCAAAAGATGTCCAGTGGGTTTTTTGGCGACAGCATAAGGTTTCCAGTGCACAACTGACTGGTAAAATAATCTGTTGCTTTGAAGATAAGAGTTTCTCTTATGAGTCGACCCTGAGTGATGGGATGAAACGGAGATAATGACTGGAAGAGGATGAAGGTGACTAATGACACTTGGAAATACTGAAAAATGGCTGAATTACATTGTTCTCATCAAAAGATTTTAATTCCGTCATTAAGATATCAAGTGATCCATTCAAAAGAAAGGATGTTTTTTTCGTATATTTTTACTCCGTTCGTAGGGTTAAATAAAATGAAGTTATGAAGTTATTCTCCAAGCCTGTATTTACAAACATATTGTATTCAGAATGAGGAACAATATGGCTGTGCAATAGTTAGACACACACACACACACACACACACACACACACACACACACACACACACACACACACACACACACACGAGAATTGATTGACTATTCTGTCTCAATACATCTCTCCTTCTGTTACTTAGCAACCTGTGCCTGAGAGGATATGGATGCTGGAGAAGTTGTACTCCTGTGCATTTTCAGTTGATAAAGAGATATGATTAATGAAAATGTCACTGTTACAACACTATGAAATACTGTGAGAAATAACAAGGAAACAAAGCCACTCTTTGAATCTGAAGCCGCGTCTGACCATACCGATTCTTTACACTCTTCACTTCAAACACTAAAGAAATGCCCAAGAAAAGCCTGACGACTTTAATAATTCACAAATCTGATAATAGAGCAAGTAGATTATTGTGACATCATGTTTTTCTTTGTTTTGGTTTTTTTTGTACTCTTTAGCATGGTTTAAAAATAAACATCTGTGAAAATTGATTGTTTTTTCGTTGCACAGACTCTATTAAACTAGTGTAAAGTCTGTAATTTGTGTGTTTTAATTTTCTCTAAGACTGGATGAATTCATCTCCAGGCATTTAATACGTAATGTGTTTATGTGTGTGTTTAATATCTCTTGTGTTTTTTGGTTGTTTTTTTTTAAGTTGTTCTCATAAAAATTGGGATTTTCTTGATTTTGTTTTTTTTCCCCTCAATGTTTTGACACTAAAGATCCCCATTTTGTAAATTACTGTAATAGAGGCAGTGGAGGAGACGGCATTCACACAAAATATTCAATACAATACTCAGATGATGCTTAATAAATTTACAAAGCCTAGATACTAAATAAAAGACTTGAGTTTACATTTGCTTTGTAAATGATCACATCTGGAATAAGCTGAAATACTTCTATTAAAACACACCATTTTATTCACTCCATTGAGGGACCTTAAAGAGGGATTTCACTGAATTTTATATTTTTCACAGTATCAAAAACTGTAATAAATAATTCATTATGTACATAGAGAATGAACAGACATCTCTCATTTACAGAATTATTAACTCAGGGATAATAAATAGCCTATGGTATAATTTTTATTTGTCATAACTTATATTTTTTCAAGAGGTAAATAATACTTTAACAGGCACGTATGTGATGTTTCTGCTTTTTACAATCTTTTTTTTTTTTTTAACTTCATTGTGCTTTTTGGTTCATCTCAAAGAATGACAGGAGAGGTGCAGTCAATATGTTGAAATGATCCATCAACTGATCCATCTGTTCTTGCTTTTATTTAAGCTATTTATTTGTCAAACATGCATTGACTCCAATGTGTTACGTTAGCAACAAGAATAAGGGCAATGTGTGGCTTAAACTCTGCACCACTCCTATTTGCAGGACTAAGATCCCTCTAATGATGCATGCAGTGCACTTCAGCACATTTCGACGAAATGAGCACAGGCTACATCCTCAAAGTTTTTAAAATCAGCATGCACTTCTTCTTCTCTGTCGTCTTCATATAAACAAATGTTCATATTCAGTATATTTTATTTATTTACTACATTATCATTGTAG
>JAPTYQ010000010.1:13415891-13437574 GCA_029814465.1 Ostorhinchus cyanosoma
AAAATCAGCTGATATCCAACTCTTAGAGCAGAGTAGCATCTCGAAAACCCATGTGAGTCAATGCAATGTTGCCTAAAACCTGCATGGTGTTAAGTTAAACCTTATTGTATTTCATTTATTTATTTAGTTACAGGACAGTGTGTATTGGCATTAGTTACAAAGAACAAGATGCATGCATCAGATTTAACTTCTAAATAAATGCAACAGTACTAACTATTCTTATTCTTTATAGTTTCTTCAATGTATTTCTTAAATTTGAAGAGCAAAATGAAAACGAGTACATGAAAGATAATTATAAACAGTGATGAAAGAATCATGTGAGACTGTGGTGACTAAATATTTGCCAAATACAACAGCAGACAGTCTCACTTTGCTGCTTCCACATTTTCACCTCAGCTGGAACCTCAGTGAATCGTACCAATGTGTTAGAATGATTTTAGAAGCAGCTCAATGACAGCCCACATGAGGTCGACGCATAAGAGTCAGACTCATACTCAGTCAGGGTGGAGATTCTAATGAAAGGTTAAAAATGCTATCATATTACACTCTATGACCTTTGTGCAGCAGAATTCAGATTTTCCCCATGTGCAACACTCTCTATAAAATCTATACCAAACACCAGTTGATATTTTACTGAATCAAACCTCCAACCTGGATCTTTTAAGTCCATATCTGTGCTAAAATATTTATAGGTGTACTCAGCAGGTGGCTGTCTGATGCATTGTACTGTATGGTGGGCCCATTTTTTTTTTTTTTACTTTGGTTTGAGTGATATTTTATTAGAAAAAAATAGACTGTGCTCATGGTATATTTGCTAAAGATTTGTATTGCATTTTAGTAGCAGTTAACTTAATACTAATTAGCTTTTTCCTTAAGTTGAGGTTCTATTTGAGTTTTTTTCCCCTGTCACTATTTGATTTAATGTTACTAATTTGCACTATTCATAAACTATTTCACTCATGATAGAGCATACAGTGAATTAGACATGCAGTGAAACTACAATTAAGCACATGCTTCACTTTCTTCCACTCATGCATGCTCTTAAACTCCATTTAGTCATGTTCAGCTTCCCTGTTTTCATGCTTTTCCAGCTCTCACACCCTGAGCCTTTTCCCAAACATTTAACCGTGTGTTTTGTTCTGCGATTCCTTGGATGACAATTCAACTTTTCCTCTTTTTTTTGTTTTCCCTTCAGCATGTAAGCGTAAGGAGGAAGACCGAGGACGAGAGCGCAACCAGGTGCCAAAGAAGCAGCGGCTGGTCTTCACAGACCTGCAGCGTCGTACCTTGGTAGCCATCTTCAGAGAGAACCGCCGTCCTTCCAAAGAGATGCAGATCACCATCTCCCAGCAGCTGGGCCTGGAGTTGTCCACCGTCTCCAACTTTTTCATGAACTCACGCCGCCGCTGTCCGGACCGCTGGGACGCAGAGGAGCACAGTCACGGCGTCCACGGCCACGTGCACACCTCCCACGGAAGCAGCAACAACAACCCCTCGCCGATCCAACCCGGCACCTCCTCTGCAGCCACCTTCTCCAAGGCCTGACGGCGGCAGGATGTATGTCTGAGAAGATGCACGGACGATGGAGGGGGGTGTTTTTTTCCACAGTTCACCAGTTCACTAACTTAAAGTGGGCTTTAACTCCGACCCCGATGAGGTTCAGGGTGTGCATCCAGTGACATCGGACCACTGATCTGATCCATCTGCTCCAAGTGTTGACGACTTGTGCAGATGAATCAGATCATCTCAGTGACTCCTTTCAATCTGAATGTTACTCTTACATTTCTAAACGTGGCTCTTCAAACCAAAGATCTAGAAACTTTAAGAGAGTTGATCTAAAACAACCACATGTGGCTTTTAGTCAAATCCAGAACACCAAAGATCCAGCTCACCTAAACCACACTGTGCAGAGTAGAGCAGACTGAGGTCACGTTTTAAAGCTTTAGGTCAGTTTAGAAAGTTTCTTTGAGAACCTGTGCTTTGCTGGTTTGCCTTTTGCGGGGATGTAAACATTACCAAACAATCACACTTGACAGGGAACCGGTAGCTTTAAGAAAATCAGCCACAAATCAGAGGGTAGATGTGTCTGCTGAGCCGTGATCGACCGCTTCTGTTTCAGTGGACGCTGATGAAGAGGTGTGTTCGCGTGTCAAGTGTCTGTGAAACGCTCTCGGCAGCTCCTTTGACCCTCTAACCACATACCACCTCGCAGCTTTGCATCACCGCATGCTTGTGCGTCAGGCGTGTGCATGTGCGTAATGTTCACATGCTGCGTGTGCTCCAGGGGTGTAATTCCTCTGCAGTGATTTAACCCGATCTGTGTCGAAGTAACAGCGCCACCTGCTGTTCATCTAAACCACATCTGACCACGTTCAGAGCATGTTGGTGTACTGTACAGTTCCAGCTTGTATCTCCAGCAGGTTCACAGCAGCACAGTGTAGCCTGCAGTGTAGATGTAACACACTGTTAGGGCTCAGATACTCTATAAAAGCCTATGTGTAGCTCTGCAAACATACTGAGACAAATTACGACAACCTGATCATCCACAAACCCTTTGATACGTATTTGAATGTTCGTTTCTAAAGACTCTGTCTTGTTGTGTGGGTGCATGGCCGTAGACCATGTGGCCACTTGAGAGGTTATTTTCAGGTTACATAAGGAGAACAATCAAACAGGGATGGGACGCCCCACGGTAAAAAAGCGTCATCCCTGAGTGTAGGCAGTGAGGGAGGGAGGTCTGCTCTGTTCTAGTGGCCAAACACAGAGGTCAAATGTCACAATATAGGATCCTGAGTGCCAATGATGTTTGCCTCTTTATGATAATCAGAGAACAGATGCAGCTCACTCTGTCATCATATGCCCTGCTGTGTCTGGCCTGCGTCATAACAACCTTCAAACTGCAAGCACTACGGGCACGTTGCCTATTCCATACCTCAGAAAAACATTGATGTGATCAACATTATCACAATGACAAGTACTGTAAATATTCTTCTTTAATTTCATCTCTTTCTCTCTGTCTCTCTCTGTCTAAACTTATTTATTCTCTATCTACTCTCTTGCTACCCCTCTTGTTGTGTCTCTCTTTCATTTTTCCCTCCTTAATATTGATGCGGGTAATAATAGTACCATAGACACATGGTTTCTCTCTCGTGACTATTGTGCTATGTTGTGCTGAAACTATATGTAAAGAAGCACCTTGTTGACAAAATGTAAAAACCTAAAGATTTAAAAAAAAAAAAAAAAAAAAAGACGAATCAACATGTCACAGACTGACCCTATGCACAGACAAGGAAGGCATACCACAAGTGATGAACTGTGCATATTTGTGAATACTTGTGTGATAGAATAGATGGACTGTCTGGACGTGAAGGACCTCTTCCTTGGTCTCTGAACTTTGACTCCTTTGAACTGGACTGTCACTGCATTCCTCTGCTGATGGTGTTTTTGGTTACCATGAGAACCACCTCATTCCTTTGTGTTTTTTCTTATGTTTTTCTTGTTTTGTGGGCAAAGCCACTTCTTATTGTGTAGCATCTTCTAGCGGGAGATAATCATATTAGAGAGGTGAAGCAGACTGGAGGAAGACGGGTGCAGCAGGGGAGGCAGGAGCATCAGAGGCCCACCGTCAGACTGGAAGGAAAAATCTAAATGACATTCCTCTATTCACTGGGTTCTGGTCGTTATGCAGTGCACTATAACAGTTTCCCTGTTGGAGGTGTCATTTAGGGCTTCTTCTAGAGTCCAGAGGGGAAAAACCTTCTAGTCTTTTAGGGTAGATAGTTGAAGTTCAGAGCGTTACATTCAAACCCAAAGCAGAGATGTGAATTAGCGGTGGGAACAACTGTGCGTGTGGCTACCTCACAGAATAGATTGGACTGTGACACAGCCATCAATACCAAAGATACTTCAAGCCTGCCATGTTCACACTGGACCGGGGACATGCACATGTTCAGTCAACACACACAAACACACATATATGCACACGAAGAGAGATGCAGATACGTGCACATCCACATTTCCACTGAGCAGTCGTGCCGCATGGCGAACACATGGAGGTGTTTGTCATGTGGGAAGAGTTGAGTGCCTTTTTCTTTCAACCAGGGGTTGGGCTGCTCTGAACATACACACCTACATATATAACACAAAAACACAGTGAAGTGAAGGGGGGCACACACTGGGTGAAGTGGGAGCGACGCTGGGGAGGTCCTCATGACATTAAAAAGACACTTCTCTTTTAATTTTCTGTAATCATTTTTAATGGCACCTTTTCACAAAGTGATGGGAAAAGATTGTTTACCACCACCCTCTGCTTCTGACATTTTTTACTTGCAGGTAGGACTACGTTATTTTAAGTCGGTCCTCTATGTGATACACACATGCACACACACTCCAGTCAGAGATATTTTTGTGTAATTTGTAATCCGAGTGTAGGTGTGTGTGTGTACCTGACTGTTTACAATGCCCCCTGACCCCACACTGTCATTGGCTGGCATCCAAACTTACCTTTGTAACACCCAACCTTTGACCAATCAGTGCAGACTTTACCCTGTCATCTCCAAAGACATGATGCCCGACGGTGACCCCGCCCATCCAAACCCTCTTCGCTGGTCCCTCCGTCCAGGGTAGCATCACAACTAGGCAGGCATGTGTAGACAATTCATCTTGATATACCTCAAATCTTTATTGTAAAGGCTATGTAGTGAAACAATACAATGTAATACGAACAAACAATGTTTAGCAATGAGAGTGACAGTAAGTCACAGCAAAATGATTGTTCTGTTTTTTATTTCCTTAAGGAGAGTGTGATATAAGCTGTCTTATGGTTTGACATCTTTTAGTTGGTTAACTTATTATTTGTAGGTTTGCACGTTGTCCTTTGTGCAGTTAAGGGAAAGTCTGAACATCAGTGACAAAGGACTATGAATACAGAGTAAGACGTAGCTATTTAGAAAACTGTTAAAATGAAAAATGACACATCATAGACACACCCATTTCTGTTTTGGCAATTTTGGCTTACTTTGTGTTTGATTGTCTCCTATGTGTGTTAAAGTGATTCCCATATTAAAAAAGAGAACCAACCAAAGCACCTCTGTCATTAGGGGTGGGATGAGCGATTCTTTTATGCATGGATACTATATAAATGTATATAAACTGCAGGATGAACTGTACCTCTACAGGTGGAGGAGAGGGGGAGAAACAGGAAAAAAAACTACTGGGTTTTGGTTTCCAAGTGATCTTAATATTCTTTTCCGCTCTGTGTCTTTTACGTGCTGGTTGTGTATTTGTATAAATATGTGTATTTGTATGTATATGATCTATCAGCTTCATCACTTTGTCTCTTCACCTGGCCTGTGTCTGCTGTAACCCCTTCATTTGTGTGGAAATTAGTAGTCTCCACACTTCCACGTCTGTATCTGTATTTACCCTTTGTTTCATCACACAGGTGTGAGTGTGAGACAGTATGGTGTGTTTGTATGAGGTTCTCTGTTTCGTTCCTGTATTTCAGCTCATCCGTATTTAATCTTGTGCTAAATTCGATCCGCCTGGGTGTTTGTCTGCTTTAGACGCTGGCCGATGCCTAAACAAACAGACAGCCAGGCAGCTGAAATAAGGCTTCTTCCAGTGCATCAAAATGGCGTCATTTGCTTTCTTTCAGACAGACCTCAGAGCTCTGGAAGCCCCAGTGTTGATGTTCTCTCCCTCTTCCCTTACCAATCAATCAATCAGAACCAAGTGTCTTTGTGATGGTAGAAGACAATCAATTTCAAATAGAGCAGAGACAAAAAAAAAAAAAAAGAAGAAGAAGAAGAAGGAGGGAGAGAGAAAGAGAGCGATGGAGGAGGGCAGAGAAACTGACTGGACAGGAGAAATGGGAGTGAAGGAGGAAGGATGGCTCTCAGCAGTGTGTGTATGTGTATGTGTGTGTGTAGTCACCTTTAACCTCTGCAGAGTGACCTTTGTGGTGGGGGCTGAGGCACCCAGGACCCTCCCCAGGCTACGAGGGAGGTGGTGAGGGGGGCATCTGACTTGTTAAGTGGACATCTAATCGAAGATGTTGATCAAATGCCTGCACACATGCACAGAGAGCATACATACATACACACAGCCGTCACACAGAGCCGTCCTTCTGATCTTTATCTCCTGGAAATTCAGTGAGTCTGTCAGTCACGTCCATCTGCCCTCAAAGTGTGGAGGAAGAGTCAAGTAAAAAAAAAACTGGAACAAATAATACACCGAGTTTGAAAAACCAGTATGGGTAAATTGTGTGTTTTGACTTTACAAATAAAGAAACAAGCAATTGGCTGACTGGCTTCTCATTTTCTGTCTGATGGTTTCTGTATTTGGGTCTCTAGCACCATCTGGTGTCAAAAAATAGAACTGTAACTATTAACCGAAGATCATGGTTTTTATTGTTTTATAACACCAGAATTTATTGTATGAGTTTTTTTTAAATATAGAAATTAATGGGAAAAAAAAATCTAAAATGTGAACGATAATAGGAATAGTTAATTTTATGTGTCAACCATAATATGACAGATCACATCTAATTTACTTACAGTTCAATTAACATGTCTACAGGTAAATATGGCCACATATGTTATAAATGTAGTTATAATATATCAGCCTTGAACAGCCTTTTACTGCAGAATTATTTTCATTATTTCCCTGTATCCAACGCATATTTCATCAAACAATTTCAGGGATGACATGGACCCTGGTTTATGTGCAGAAATAAATTATTGAAGTAAAGCAGGATAAGAATATAATATCATTAAAGATACTTTAAAATAATCATTTTTATTTGAAATATGTTGGATTATTTAATAGCTTTTATAGAAATATGTGCTTCGTGTCATACGCTTTCTTCTACATTGACTTTCTGACTGTCAGATTAAATAAGAATATAGGAATATATTATTGAATTTTATAGCTATGCCACATACATTTTGTATCATCAGACTTCTTAGTCTCAGTGGCCTTTATCAAATGCTGTATAAACACTCTTTTTTAGTGTTGCGCTGTTACCTGAACATTAGGTATTTTTTTCCTGAATGTGTGACACAAGCAAAGAAGGAGACACTGGACACCGCTGACAGAGTCACATCATGCTTTTATGACGAAAAGGATTTCCTTTACAAGACAGACGGTATATAAAACATATATTAAAATAAAAAAAGAACTCATGTGTTTTATAGACAAGTACATTATTGTCTTTTGCTTTCCTTTGAGACCAAGCAGCCATGGGACTGAGCAAAACATGGGCGATCCCTGGACAGAAGCAGCAGTAGTTAAATCCTATATTTCTATACCTACACTATTTACAGTTCAACAGTCATTTTCTCTGTCAGACATGGCAAGGAGGTCTACAGATTTGATGACATGATATGGCTAATAGATCTAATATGTACAGTTCTGCTCTTCATATCCAAGGATCCACACATCATGGTGCACAATATTAATATTGTAATTCAGGTACAGCCAGAGAGCTCAAAAGTCCATGTTTACTGGTTACTTCATAACAGTCTCTTTTATGAACAAGTCACATGCTGCAATGACTGATCACTTGACACCATTCAGTCTGGATAGCTGAACAATGTCTGCACTGTATTTAGTTGGAGCATTCGGCACTCATTCCTAGGTTTCAGAAATTAGCAATGATTGTGTCAAAAGTAGTGCAAAAAACTAAAAGCAATCAATGAAAAATGTCCTGAAATGTTTAACGAGGTAGGTGCCAGGTTGATGAAGAGAGGAAGATGAAGAAACGAAAAGAGAGAAAAGAGACAGGATGAGAGAAAGAGAGAGAGAGAGAGAGAGAGAGAGACAGAGGACAGACGATAGATTCAGGAAGTGAAATGTACCTTTCCAATATTTTATATGAGAGAGCTCCAACAAATACAGAGCATTACAAATGGCAACTTTCTCTAAAGAGTAGGAGAGATGAGCAGTACATCAGCTCAGACCTGGGGGAAAAAAGCTAAATTCTGGCACCGTCTCGTTCTTAAAAGGTAAATGTGGAAACCCAGGAATGAGTGCCAACCAGGTCTAAGAGCTCTGTACGCCTCCTCCTACTCCAGAGGGATTCTGGGAGTGACAAGGTTCAAGATAGATCAATGAAAGTATGCCATTAATAATCCTATCCCCATACAGCATTGATCAGTCCCACCATCCTGCTTGGAATATCAATCTCTTTATCTACAGTGTACACATCTGAGCAGATCCTCTGTGTATGGATAGATACGTGTAAAAGTACAATCATCTTCAGTAAACAAATGCATCTTTTTAAGATGCACACATCTTTTAACTATTCGTAAACACAGGTGAAGGTGATTATATCCCCCTGGCTGTGACTACCCGATTGAAAACTTTTAAAAGTCTCACTTGTTCATACCGAACTACAGCTTGGAAATGTTTGTTTCAACCAGTCCCATGGCCAACAACAATGGCACCCACTGCTCTCTGCACAAGTATAGGTGAGAGTTTGGCAAGACCAATCACTGTATACAAAAGGCATGCATAGATTAAACCTGCTAAGACCAGAAGAAAGAAAGTTTTTCTCTAGAGATGAACTGATCACTTTCTGATCAGTACTCAGTCATATACAGAGAAAGAACAACGCAGTGATACTTTATGTTTTGTTATTGTTAGTAAAGTTGGTGGTGAGACTAGTGGGCCATCAGAAAGTGTTAGTAATGCCTAATCTACAAACTGAGTCCCAGCAAATCAGATCAGAACTGTTGTTTTTGTTCAGATGGAGGCCTTTCCTGATGACTCCTCTTCCGTCACAGGTTCCTGAGGCCAAAAAGCCGACCAGACACCCAGAGCGCAGAGGACGTCACACTATGGCTATAATAAAAATCAGTGAAGCACTGACTTATGACACTAACAGTCGGTTTGCTCTCATTATTGTGAAACCTACATCGGTTGGTTTATTCTCCCACCAATGGAGCCAATGGTGCATTAGCAGTATGTTCCTATTTGTTGCTGTTTTTCAGATTGACCACTAGGATGCAGTATTGCCACATAGAAAGGATGGCACTTGCAACTGTCTGGTCAAGGTTAAGATGAGGCAGTTTTCTGTTCAAGGTGTTAAAAAATCCTTCAGCAAAGCTCTGTCAGCTAAAGATCTGCTCATAATTACGCTGATCACATTTGCGTTGATGTGTCTTTGTGTAAAAACCCAATATATTAACAAAAGAAGCTAAAGTAACACAACGAAGCCTCCAATATTTGTTTGACACTGTGATCTCAGAGGAACATTATGGTAATGGGACTAATAAGCCAAATTATCACCAAATCACTTCTCTGTCATCCCATTAAGGCTCCTCTCAGCTTTGATAATTCAACTCAAGTCTAATCCAATCAAACTAGCAGCTGTTGGGTTTGATGTAGAAGATGGACTCATTTTCAGTTAATATGGAGTCACAGTAAGAGAAGACAATGCTGTGGAGAAGCTCAGTATGCAACGTGAGTCTAAACTGTTGAGGAAAATTGCTTTCTGTCAGGAGATACAAATATGTATGGAGAACAAAGCATCACTTAACTGAAAAATCAGACTAAAATATGAATAATTCTGGGGTGTTTTGTTCTGCATCTTTAAAGAGTCCCCCCTCTGCAAACTCACAGTTACGTTTCCAGTGGAAGGAATTGTAATAGTGAGTTTGCTGCTGCTGTAAATGGGGCGTCTAGACTACGGCACACCAACCCCAGGCAAGGACGAATTGGAGGAGGGAGCGGGGAATCGCTCAGCCTAGTTTCTTAAGAATCACAGCAGAGATGAATCAAGCTCAGCTCCTCTGGTATCTATAAACACAGAGAGTCTGTCATGCACACTGAGGCGATGTCTTGGCTGCAAAGCTGTGTGTATTGGCACCTTTTCTGAGGAGAGCTGCTGAAGAATTGTTTGGCAAAATGTCAGTTATAATAATTAAAATGGTTAACACACTCGTAAAACCTTTTCATAATAGATTTCAGTGAGGAAATGTAAGAAGGGAAATGAGCTAGAGAGGTGGGGTAGATTTTTTAAAGCGCATTTTGCCGGAACGAAAATGAGTTTCTTCTGCCTTCAAGGACTTATGGAGCTTGAATAGATACAAGTGCTTATATTCAACCCTGACCAACGTGAAAATGTCAGATTCTTCCTTCTCATAATGACTCAGTGTACCACATTAGGCAAAAAGTGAGTGTAGGCTTATAGTTACAGTAAACCCAACCCCCCTTTCTACATTTGTAAAGTGTGACATGATATCAGCAGAGAAAATACATAAGAGTCCATGGGTTTTCATATCCAGAGAAAGATCCCAGAGCGGCACTGTGCAGAACGGGAAAAGTTCCAGAAATGGTTTATCAGGAATGGGTAGGGAGGGGGTGAGATGGGAATCAATGTTTTTAGGGAACCTGGGTCACCCCTTTCATCTTTTGTCTCCACTTTTCCAGTCAGTGCTCCTTGTTGGTTGGCATTAAGAGGAGCAACAAATCATAACACGACAACACCGACCACACATAACACGTGTCTACTACCACACAACCATATTCCAGCCTAATACTGTGAACAGGGACAACGAGGATTGAAATGAAGACAGGGGAAAGAAAGAGGGAGGGGGTGGTAAATAGCAGGAAAAGGAGAATAAGATAATAAAATGAAACACACCCTCATCTACGCTTACATTTGTGACTGATGTTTACACAATAACACCATCGACAATCACTACAGACATTCTCACTGTCTTCTAAACCTAGTTTCCACTGAGAAATACGTTGGAATGAAAACACAAAAGGGTTAGCTCAGGGAGAGGAAATGTCCATGAAAGTAATATCCTGTCCTCAACACCGTGAGAGCCAGCATGGCAGCCGACACTGTTAAAGCCGGTGTAAAAACCAGGCCAATTTGCTAATCTATTCTTATTCAGGCTTATGAATCTTTAACAGCTGTTCAGTTTTTCATCCTGACAAAAGACGCTGTGGTTTCATCACCCTATATCAGAGAAAAAAAGGAGTTAACAATGCAGAAAGTTGAGTTTTTGGGTTTTTCCTAGGGCAAATGATTTTCTGTTCTTATTGTTATGCAGCATTTTGGGTCAGTGGGTCCTTTAGGATGACCCTCTAAATAAATCAATACGCCTGCACAGGGGTCTGAACACTCTATGGCAGGTTATGCATGGTACATATTCTGCATATTAAACATAAAGAATGTTTTTTTTTACTATACATTACAGCTTTGTGCCTTTTTTTTGCCTGTGTATGGTGTTGCTGCAAATCTACATTGCTGCTTTTGATTGTTTTGGTGGAATGTCTATAATGCCTGAATTTTTTATTCCCTTTGGGGATTATAGAGTTTATGTAATCTATAGGAATAATTTCAGGCTTCAACTAATGATACAGAACTCGTAATCCCTCATAGATGAAAACAAAACAGACAGTAGTAAACCTCAAATTATGCTCAGTTAATAATAACTAATGTTTGAGTACATGTAAATATTTAATAGCTATATTCTTAATATAAGAACTGGCTTATGTATTACAACCCAGTTAAATGTACTAAACATCAATTATGTAAAGATTTAGCTGATACTTCACAGATATGAAACTATCCAGTTATTTAATAAAAGAAAAAAGTCCTTTCATGTGAAAAAAAATATACAGTACACCATCTTAAAAACTCGTTAAACATTCCCCAATCGTTGCTAATCTAATTTATAGAAGGAAAAAAAACAGATTATGAATTGCTTTAGATTTCAGCACATTTCTTTTTCAAAGTATTGCTCTCTGGCTTTAGCTGGCATGCACATTGAGATGCATGTGAGCACATGCCCTCCAGTGCATGGGACCTTTATTCAGTGTTGAGAACAGAACACTACCACATGGAGGACTCAGAGCTTTTAAAACAGTAAACAGTCAAAAGGTCACGGAGAACAACAACTTAGGAAATTAAAATGAAGGACAAACGAAGCAACGGAACACAAGAAACTTTTTCGTTGTGTTTTTCTTTTTTTTTAACCACAGTACTACTCTCCACTATACGATGCACATGGTGTGGGTAGGGTTAACACGACTTCATTTACATTTGATTCTCGGTCTCCAGCCAGGGACCCCTCCCAAAGGAGGACCCAGTGGGGGTATGAGGGAATGGGGTGAGTAGGGGGATGCACTGGGCTAGGGGGGCAGAGACATTCACACACTGACCGTAGCAGAGACAGAGAGAGAGCAGTCAGTATCACACACGAGGCTTGTTTGTTCATTCGTGTGTAGCTGTTCTTGTTGTGCCTAGCAATCCAAATAACCTTGATGTGGCATCATTTGTGCGTGTGTTTAAGTGTAATGGGATGCAACTTTCTGCAAACCCAGCGACAGCAGATGGTCTTGTGATCATCATGACAGCTTGTAAGATGGCAGTGGCAATAATTGTCATTATATAACAGAATCATGCATATGCTATATAAAAAATAACCTACACACCTACTATGGCTTTGTGTTTTTACTCACAAATTTACATCAGCTCTCTGTTTGAGAATAAATTTTGGTTATATGGCTCTACACATAGTATTGCTGGAATGTTACATTTCAACAGAGTTATAAAGTATGTGCGGTCACTCTCACTCTGTAGGCTAGTTTCTTCACTTTTCCTGAGAAAAGGGGCAATAAATGTGGGTGAGTGTGTTTGTGTGAACACCCCTACAGTGTTACCGTGTGTCCTCTGTCTGCCTCTGAGCTTGGCCCAACTCTCCAGGCTGCTCCCCCCCGGCAGCACTTGGAAGGTCAGGCGTTGACCAACACAGCAGAAGGTGGGGATGGGGTCGCGGCTGATGGGTTGACTCTCTGTAGTTGATAAAAGGCCACAAAAAGGGCTTGTGTTTTAAGGAAGAGACAGAAGAGGTCACATTGGCTTCCTTCTTCCTCTCCATTCCTTTTCAACTTACAACTCTCCCGTGGCCACCAGCCCATCCCTCCCTTCTCTCATCTGTGTTGGTTGCTATGGATACCATGGCTGCCCATGTCCGGTGGGCTTGACTTCCTAACCAAACCACCCGGGACACGGGCAGCCTCGGCAGCTCTCAGTCAGTGCGCTCGTCCCAAACTCACACAGCTAATGTTGCAAATTCTCACAAAGAAGAGTTGGCCAAATTGTCTTTATCTGATTATTTTCTAAATGTTTTTCTCATTAGATGCCATTATGAAACCATACTCTACATGCAATAAGCTTTTGTTCATTAAAACAAATCCCCTGTTTGGTCTCAGTGGAGTGATTCACCCTACAGAAACTTCTTGACTATTCAGCTATGGTCAGAATAAATAAACTCGCCATTAGATATTTTACAGAAATATTTGTTTTATTCTGTGGTATAAAATTTACAACAGAACTCTCAACTACAACTCTATGAGCATGAGTTTTGACAAGGCAGACATTCAAACATGATAACTAGAAATATGATGTATGAATGGTACCTAAATCTCCCTCTACATCTCATTGAAATGGAGAAAAGGGACACTGAACTAAAAAGAGCTCTTCATTTTCTCATTACTGTAATAAGATATACAGGGCCATCTATATTCTGCAGTTCTATAATCATGCCAATTTTCAACATATCTTTTCTTAATACTTCTATTATTCTTACCAAGCATGAATGACAAGTAGTTCCCATTAATTTCTCAGTACTGTACATTCTCAGAGCATCAAACATTCAACCACAGCCTGAATAAAACCACTGCAAAGCAGAGAGATCAGGGTCTGTTGGTTTTATATTGCTAAATCAAACCAATTTGATGAATTTTGATGTCATTGATGAATATTTAATAAAGCCATGAATGGCAGCTTTTGTTGTGCTTTCAAACTTCTTTGCAAGTGGCTGTGTGGGTTTGCGTGTGTCAAACACGTCTATGGGACGTGCTCATGCCTCCCCCGAGGGACCCCTGGCTGCGTTGTTTCATATCATTTTCATGTTAAATTTCCTGGTCCCTCCTGAAGAGCCTCCAGTGGCGGGTTCAGACTTCCGGAAAGAGTACTCCACTGTGAAGTTGTTCTTGCGTTGGCCGCGTCCCCGGCTCCACACGAACAACAGCAGGAAACAGAAGAGGACTACTCCCAGGAAAGTGATGCAACCCATTGCCGTGGAGACCAAGATGGTGGTCAGGTCCAAGGTGAACTTGAGGAAAACGCGTGTGCTGTTCATATTTGTGTCGTTGAAGAACTCGCCACTGTACAGTGAGCGGTTGAGAAAGAAGGCTGAGGCGGCGTCGAGTGGCTGGCCACGAACTGTGAGTGTGGCAAAGTAGGTGTCATTGCCCCCAGCATTACTGGCGATACAGATGTAGGTTCCGCTGTCAGTAAGCTGGGCGTAGCGGATCTCCAGGGTGCCACTGGGGTGAACAGTAATGCGCCCTGAACTCTTAGCTGTGATCCGTCTGCGCTGTGGAGAAATCCAGACGATGGCAGGTGCAGGTTCTCCTTCAGCACGACAAAGGAAATTCACTGGCTGACCCTCACGAGCAATAACCTGAAGTAGAAGGAGGAAAGAAGTTCATGAACTACTCAATAAAACACAGTATAATGTACACGATAAAGTTAAACATGAACAGAAAATAATCAGTTGTTAATTAAAACATTATCATAATATTTTGCAATAATTTTAACTGGTGAAATACAGCGTCCAAAACGGTTTTCCTGATACTCAACAGATCTGGCCTCTTCTGTGGGTGGAAATGTAACCACTGGAATTTAAGCATTGTGTAGTTTACAAAATGTTACTTGAAAAACAATCCCGTGTTTCTACCTCGACATCATGGTAGCACTTAAAAATACAGTCTTAGTACACATTAAATCAGCGTTATGATTGTCTGGGCTTAGCTCCATTAAACATTTGACTAGCACGTTGACCCATCGGGATCCACAGGTTCTAGATGTGGTAGTTTTTATGCTGTTGTGTATTCATGCATGCTGTGCTGCATTTGTCCAGCAGTCACTGCCAAAGCATTCTGGGCATTGCAACGTGAGTGTAAGACTGTTGTATTCCAAAATTGCTAATATCTCCCAAAACACTGGTCCTATCACCTTGCCGTTTTTGCTACTGTCTTCCTTCGACTAAAAATACATACGTATGCCAAACTGCAGCAGTCAGCTCTTTCTGGATGCACACATGCACGCACACAAAGGCTACTTGGCTTTTATAATGTAGAGGCTGCATATTGAGCATTGTGGCACAACATATACTTATAGAAATGTACTATACCATATACTAATATAATATCATGACATACATATATACTGTGCATCTATATATGTATATATGAGTATATACATTTATACATACATAAGATATAGAAGATATACATACATAACACACTGTAAAATATAAAAGTGTATATCAATGTACAAAAGTGTTCAGATTCTGAACTAGGTGAACTGGGTTCATACAGTGTATGTACTAAATATGTTTTAACTTCACATGTACATTTTACTCATATGGAAATGTTATATACAGTATGCACATATATTACATTTGCATATGGATAGGGAGGACTCCTCACTTGCCTCTGGCCATTTTACACAGTGATTTAAGCATAATAGTTATAAAGTAGGATCATCATTTCTAAGGTACTTTGCTAAAGCGAGTCTTCTTCATTACCTGCTGGAGCTTACGGTTGCGTATCTTAGGTTTCTGGCATGTAAAGTGATCGAAGAGTGCAGAATCGGTGAAGGCGCTCAGGCTGATCCCTTGCACCTCCACCGGCCCCGCACACACCGGCACTCTGCCGTCAAAGTTGAGGGTCTTGCGTCTCTGCAGGATCCACAACAGACGGCAGTCACACATCAGGGGGTTCCCATCCACTCTGAGGGTCTCCAGACTGTTGACAGAGTGGAAGGAGCCCTCTTCCAAAGTCTGCAGGTCGTTGGCGGTGAAGTTGAGGACCCGGATCTGACGGAGGCCTCCAAGGGCATGCGGTTCCACTGTCACCAACCCTGTGCTTACCATGATGAGCTCTTTGAGCCTCAGCAGGTCTTTGAAGGCCCACGGCTCTAATGTGGTGATGGGATTATAGGACAGGTTAAGGTGAGTAAGGTGCACCAGGTTTTTGAAAGAAGCGGAAGGGACAGATGTGATGTTCGTATTGGTGATGGACAGCCAGTGCAGGTCCAGACCCTGGAAACTTAGTGGTGAGATGTACTCTAGGTACGGCCAGTGATCGATGTCTAGACCTCGCAAGTTGGAGAGTTTGCGGAAATTCTGGTCCTCCAGGGCAGTGATGCTGAGGTGGTGAAGGCGAAGAGTGACCAGGCTGCGGAGGTAGGACAGCGTCTGGCCAGAGATGGATGTCAAGTTGCAACGCGCTATAGTGAGATCTTCCAGCCCCAGAAGCCCTGAGAAAGCCTAGAAATAAAAAAAAAACAAAAAAAACCCCAGAAGGTTTTACAGTCTATGATTAAAGTAATTTGTAATGAATAATTCAGATAATCTTATTTATTTTCCACATGTTTGGCAATGAGGGCTAATGGTCAATAAAGGTCAAATATGTAAGATTAACATGTGGATGTAGATTCATGTGACGTTTATGTTGGAGTCTGTGGTACTTTGTTCTGGGTCATTTGTTAATGTTAGATATCGCTCTAAGCTAGTGTTGTTAAGTGCTGTTGTGAGCGTTGAAAAGCAAAAAAGGGCTGGACGATCTGATCAAAGTCCTCCAGTGTAGAAGCCCAAGTTTAAGTTATCATAGATATAGGAAACTAACTTAGCAAACATCAACCAATGACTGGTATCATCACAAAACAAATAGACTTTTCTGGAAAATTATATTAATTTGATTTGTTTGTTATGTGCATAAGATGCCAGCCTTTTCTTTGCTTAGAAGACAAGACTAATCAGGAGCCAGAAATAGAGTATTTGAATTAGTTACTAAAAATTCTAAAAAGCTTCTTCTTAACTCCAGAGACAAAAACAGTCAATTTAACTAATCATTGAAGTTAAACAATAATTTTTTTTTGTAGTAATCCAAATATCTTTGGATTTTGAATAGACATTTCCAGAAGCTGGAGAACTTACCTTGTGGGAAATATAGACCAGGTCATTGTCTCCCACCTCCAGATGTTTCAGACTTCTCATATCCTGGAAGGTGTAGTCCAGTAGAATCACCATCTTGTTCTCACTCAGGTCTAGGCTGGTCAGATTTCCCAACTTGGCAAAGGCTCCCATGGGCACTAACTTCAGCTGGTTCCCCCTTAACTTCAGCACTTTAAGATTCTGGAGGGTGGCGAAGGCATTGGGCTCTAGAGTGGCGATAAGGTTCTCACTGAGGTCCACTTCCTCCAGTCGTGGATATGGTGCCAGGTCACCTGCTTGCACCCAGCGGAGCCGGTTCTTGCTGAGGTCCAGGAGTTGTGTCTCAGTGGGAATGCCCTCCGGGATGTTGGTAAGGCGCCGCCGCTGGCACGACACCGACCTCAGCTGAGCCGAGCACTCGCACCTTGGTGGACATGCCTGGCTGCTTCCTGGTAGCGTCAACGTTATTATGGCAACCAGAGAAGCAGCCAGGACCCACTGCCACACCCTCGGCCATGGCACTAAGGCACGCCCACCAGGGCCAGGAGAGCCAATCATGGCCCTGGTCCTCTGACTCCTCGCCTGTCACAGGCAGGGTCAGTACACCATACACCTGCAAAAGGAGAGAGTGGGGAGGAGGACAAGACAGAAGAGGAGAGATGACATTATTCATGTAGCATTAAAGCCACTGAGTGGAGATTGTAGATGTAGTTGTGTCTACTCATGCGCATCATTTTGATAATTGTTCATTTTGTTCTTAGTCAAAGCTCAGCATGTTCATGGATTCAGTCTGTGTCTTACAAAGTCCAAAAATAACATGGCCACAAATACAGCGTGTAACAGTGGCATGATCAAAAACCTTTTTCCTGACCCAGAGTCACTGGTCCCTGTTGCTGATCAAGGCTGTTTTTTCAAAGGTACATTGTGTAATATTTACTGATATCTAATGGCAAAGCTGTGCATTGTAACCAACTGCCTAGACCTCTCCTAAGTTTCACTGGAAATGGTGGAAAAACTTGTCAATTTGATACTTTCCAGAGCCATGTTAGTCTACTCTTGGTTTTTTTGTTTTAGGGAATAATAGCTAATGGCAGCACGATGGTGCAGTGGTTAGCACCGTAGTGTTACAGCACGATGGCCCTGGATTTGATTCCAGCACTGCCCAGTGTTGAGTTTTTATGTTCCCACTGTGTCTGTGTGGGTTCTTTCTTGGTGCTGCAGCTTCCTCCTCCCCTTCCATCCAAATATAATGTGACTTAATTGGCTAATTGGTCAATCTAAAACACCCATGGTATGAATGTGAGAGTCAACAGTTGTTTATCTGCAATGAATTGGCAACACATCCCCTCGTTTACATGCTCTGTTACCCTCTTGAGAACTAAGCGGTCTGAAAATCAATGAATGAACTCCTCTTCACAGTCAACATAGTAGGTTAACACTAGATGCAACCTGTTATCAAACAGCAAAAACAGAAAGAGACAGAAAGGGGAAACAGAAGCCCAACATGGCAGTTAGCTCCCTCTGTAAATCTAAAGTTTATTCTGAATGACCAAAAACATTACACTTCATATGTTCATGTGGTCATACACAAATTAAAACAAGCAGTAAGGTCCTTCTAAATCTTTTCATCCCTTAAATATAAATTAAGTGCCACATGGTGGTCTTAAGAAAAATATAAACTGAAAATACATAACTCCAACATAAAAGAATGAAAACAGCTATCAATAAATTGTTGTCATGAGAGCCACAGAAACATAGCATCCCAAACGCTCTCCTATGCTCATAAAATGTGCATCCACACTGCTGTAATTCATCTATGCCCTATGCAGTTAAATTATTGTACTAAAGCTTTTGAGATCTGAAACCTATCATGGCATCGCATTATGAAACGACTTATGAGATTCCTCTACAGGAGCACAAATCTGTTTAAGATATTTAGGATAATTTGTCCTTTCACTAATTCATCTACGGTTTTAGTTGGAGAACTGGGACACCGGGAACCATGTGAGGGAGCTTCTTGCTTCCGCTCACTTCATGCATGTTGCATATCCTCTGTTCCTCATGCAGTACTGAGACTGTCTGCTCCATTTTGACAAACACAATGAATTTATTATTATTCCTATGCATAAACACAGAGTGAGCTACTACAATCACGTTATGCCTGGAAGCCAAATTTGCTGTGCATCTGAAATACGACGGCAAATTGGTGTTGGGCTCACTCTGTACTCCATGTGTTCGATCAGGTATGTACTGATGCATGTATGTGTAGGACGTTACATTTTGTTTTGTATGAATTAAAAATTGTTCCAAGCATCCATGCATGAAGATTAGATGAATCACTCATGCTTTAACATTCCTTCGGGCAACCTGTTATCTCTCCCACACGCTGTTTTTAACTCAGAGACAGTCAAGGAGCACCTGGCATTAGATCTGGAACACAACTTCGTGCCCATCTAATCAACAGAAAGCAGTAGAGACATTTTCATACTTGAGAAAAAAGCTTCAGAACTACAGACGGTAGAAAGTCTTGGAAGTTGTTTTGCTCTCACAAAATGCTCACCGGATACCCTGGCTGTTACACTCCTGACTATTTGCTCGGTTGTTTGTTTTTCAGATGAAGTGGAAATGAGAGAGAATATATATCATCGTCAGCAGGGAGTATCATGTTAAAATGCACTCTGAAGCAGGCAGAGGAGGCAGAGCCAAGCAGATTAATAATTTATGGCTTAGTTTGTGCTTAATGGGCAGTGTTGAGAGGGCGAGACATAGAGTGAGAAGAGCCAAAAGTCGCCGGCCTCTTTGTGCTTTTGGGCTTTGCCTCAGTCTCTTTCTAGAAAGTTGGATTTAGAAAACAGCCGCTTCAATGCCTAATCATATCCGTCTGTTTCAATGCGTTGGCATCAATGGGATCAAACAGGATAAAATGGGATTTATGCTAAATTTAAATGATGGCAGACGTAAACGCTTTGCTGTTGTGCTCACATGCACACACATGCAGTACACATATTCTGACACAAGATCATACTTCACCAACACAAACTGCTCTGAAACCCCCAGAGATTGCGTTTCATCTGCTAAACCTCAGGGTGGATAAGTCCCACTATTTTAGACAGGCCTGAAAAACACTGTTTACAGATCCCATATCTGAAGGATCTGGTTGAAATCTGCCATGATTTTTCCTTCGCGGAGAGACAAAACGCAGGCATAGAGAAGCTGCTGTTCACACTGCTGCACAAACTGACCCAGTTCTCAGCAACAAACTCCTCGCCTCGCACTGTCAACCAGCAACAACTCACCATGACCACAACAACTGAGCAGCAAACCTCAGTGTCTCCATGGAATAGAGCCCAGGAGAGCAACAACAAAGATCTAAAAAACAAACATTAGTGTACAGATGCTCCGAAATAACAAGCTATTTATATGGCAAAATCAAACAAAATGATCCTGTGTATCCATACCTGAGAGGTTTTTGTCACTGACATGATAATATTTTGTCCTTTTTCACCTTTTTCTAAACAGATGCATGATAATGTCTGTACTCGGAGTGTACATAGTGTTTGTCTGTGTCAGTGAACATCTGCCTGGTTCTTAGGCAACATGATGGATGCAGCCTGTCTCCATACACTCCTGAGAGTCATCCTACGGGTCAGTAGGAGAGCCACAGCATGAATCAGAGAGCTGACATCGTTGAGACCGACAAAGTCCACACGGCTTGACTCAAGGACAGGCAAGGATCCTTAAAACCCACACTTCATCAAATACACAGCCCCAGAGGATTCGGTGCATCATCCAGTGAGCAGATGAAAAATACAAACCCTTACTCCTTCTCCCATGCTGAAGATACTGATGATAACTTTTCTGCTACTTTTGCAGCAGGTGTTTTTTTTTTTTGTTTGTTTTTTTCTGTTCAGTCCTCCTGTGGATTTGACTGATTCCATCTTCTGCTGCCAGATTAAAGAGCATAGGTTCTGTCGTACAGCTTGTTTCTGCACCTGGGCAACAGTCATAAAATCACAGCAGGGCTCCCTCAAAATCCACACTGCACCCTGTAAATTAACATCGACCAGATGTTATGGCAACAGCAGTGGCAAATCCCACAACCATCCAGACAGTGAGGAAGGCAGAGTCTGCCGCTGGCCAGCTGTCCAGGGAGCAATGGAGAGAAGAATGGGGGGGGGATCAGCATCGAAGCTAAAAATAACTAACTTTTAAATAGCTGACCTAATGAATAGACAGATGTTGGGAAACAACATTCATGCCCAGTCATACATATGTCACCAGCTTGCACTGGCACACTGATGACCACAGCCAGATGTCACAAACACAAGTTGTTACACCTGAATTAAACAGTCAAGTTACTTCAAAAAGGCGACATTCAAGTAGCTGCAGAGGAAAATATAGTTATAATGATTGTCTGTTGCATATTTGTGTGTTTGTGTAGTGTGTCTGACCATAAATAGGTCATCCATGTAGACTGGAATAAGCCTTTATATTTGGCCAGCAGAGCGTGGATCTCCTCAAACCTACTATCCTTCCTTCCTAAGCTTTGTCTGGCTCTGACTCTCTCTTTCTCTCTGGCTCATAGACACACACACACACACACACACACACACACACACACACACACACACACACACACACACACACACACACACA
>JAPTYQ010000010.1:13518601-13537847 GCA_029814465.1 Ostorhinchus cyanosoma
CAGCTTATAGTTGAACAGTGAAAAATAACCTGCTGGCTTGGTCTAATTCCTGGACGTTAGGTATAAAGACACCACTTTCGTAATTTGACGAAGTACTTGAGAATATGCATAATCTGAAAAAGTTTTTCACAACCATGAATATAGTGTGCTTTGTCACAGGAAAACTCAAAACAAAGCCTTTAAACGGCCACTGTAGCGCAAGAGTAACGTAAAACATGCTAGCTTCATGCTAAGCTAATGGCTAGTAATGAATGGCTTTAACCACTCTGAAGGATCAACCCACAAATTAAATGTAGCTAGTTGTGTAAATACGATATAACATTCGAACTACAATGCCGAAAAGAATACATATGTCTACATATTTTACTTGAAAACTTTTCTTTCCGCAAAATACTCACCAATATCACAACGTCCAGCTCACGCCAACTTAGATCGTTCCGCGCATGCCCAAATGGCTTCTTCTTCTTTGGTAAGCAGACGTTGTGAGTGCATTACCGCCACCTCATGGACAACAACTACATAACTTCATCTGGAGGAGCCTGACAAGTAGCCACTCATGTGAAACATATTTCATTGAGATGTGTATTTATTGCGTTTATTTGTATAGACCCGTTCTATCAGTGTGATCTTTGCTTTGGCTATTTTTTCATTTTCATTCATTACTCAAAGTAACCGTAGAATTTATGAACAGCTTTAGGGTTTCTGTTTTATCCAACTCAATATTTTACACCACTATACTTAAAAGACAGCTTTTTTAAATGCACCATTTTCATGAAGTGGAAATGTTGCTTTCCGAAATAGCTAGAAAAAATGCCGTTCTTTATCACAAAGTGTATTGAATTTTGAGCCCGCCTTGCGTGTCTCTTATCGGCTTCCGTACTATTATCAGGGAGGGTGGGGATTGTGCTGTTAGCTCCGGAGGGTGATGTGTTTGAGTAGCATGGACAAACCCGACAAGACAGTGTTAGAGTGACCGTAGAAAGAATCATCTACACTTTATGCTTATTGCGTAATATCAGATAATTATTTTCGAACCTAAATTCAACAGCTGAACCAACTCCGCTGCGGTTTCTTCCAGTTGATACTTGACTCCATGATGATGTTTTCGCTCTGGGAGTCTGCTGAGCTGTAGCCAAACTGTCGCTGTGACTGTGTTTAACCTGTGTGTGTCTGCGTCACTGACCGCGATGCGTTTCAACGAGAAGGAGCTGGCGTCCCTGAGCCGACAGCCCTCAGAGATGGCAGCTGAACTGGGGATGCGAGGACCCAAGAAAGGAGACGGTAACATCTTTTTTTTTTTTTTTTTTTTACAACACAGCTTCCATCTGTTTTACTTCCGTTTCATATCATCTGGCCAAGAGCTACTGTCTGGAGCAGCCTTGATAAACAGTTATGGCATATATCCAGTGTTTATGTTGTAAAATTAGAATTAACTTTCACTTCCCTTTTATTATCGTACAGTTTTAAAGAAGAGGCTGGTGAAACTCGTCGTTAACTTCCTCTTCTATTTCCGGACTGATGAGGAGGAGGTGAGTCCATCTGATACAATAACACCTGTGTCTTCATTTAAGTGCCTTAGATTTCACATATACACTGTATCTCGTGATACAATGAATCAGTCTGCTGTGAAGGAAAACGCTGAGTCAAAATGATGTGATTATTCATTTGTCAGCCAATTGGAGCTTTGCTGTTGGAGCAGTGTCGAGTGGAGAAGGAAGACAGCCAGACTTTCTCTATTGGTGAGTTGAAAAATCCCCACACTTCATTCATTCAAAACAGTTTTACTCTGATTTAAAAGAAAATTATTCACCTTGACTCTTAAAGCCCTGTGTGTGCTTTGTTGTACCCTATGTATTTACCTAATATGACAAGCTGAATCCACATTCTTTAGACTCTGTAGTAAAACTGTAAGTACAACTCACAGTTTTACACTATATTGTAGAGGGATATCACTCATGGATAGTGCTTGAATGGCTTATATCTCCCCTTTGTACCTTTTTATCTCTTTATCTACCTTTTTTTATGTTAGATTTTTTTGTGTTTATTGCATTTAATAGGTGACTTTAAAAAAAAACAAAAGTAAAATTGTTTCTTGCTGCCATTTTGACCAGAATTCACTGGGAAAAGAGATCTTGTATCACTGCCTTACTGGATAAATAAAAGATGACTTTTTTTTCCCTCTCTAGAATAAGCGTTTCTTTGTTCTGCAGTGTTGTGCTTTGATTGTTTGAGTTAGACACTGCTAAGACATTTTATATACCGTACTGTTGATATTGGCAGAGCTTGGCTCCAGCGCTAGTAGTTGGAGAAAATATTGAAAAACAAAAAAAAACACACATACAGTAGCCTATATTTTCATTGTTCAGCTCCACATTTAACAATTAAATGCTTTGAATGTTAAATGGCTCAAATTCATTTAGTGCTTGATTCAGTTATGCAAGTAGTTATAATTTTTTCAGATGTCCATTTTAGCAGTTGTCTGTGTTCTATTTTTATTTTTATTTTTAAGAAAGAAAATTGGTTTCTAACAGTCTTGATTTTCTGTTTCGTCTGTTATTGCAGCAGCCTTTAAAAATACACCATCAGTGCATTTTAAAGAACTATGATTTTTCACCCATATTTTATTGATAGTGTGTCATGTTCAGAATACACAATTATTCTTTTTGATCTTAACACTTATGTGTTTATAACTAAACTTTGTTGCAAACTGCTGTGCCCAAAAGGTTCAAATGTTTTCTGTTTAAATTTGTGTGTTTGTGTGTTGTAGTGACACAGTTTTCTAACAAAGTTTCGCAAGATTAACAAGTACCATTAGTTTTTCCCAGTGATGTGTAGTGGTTTAAGGTTCTGTGGTTTGCCCATATTTTCAAACAGACTTTCCAAGCAGGAAAAAATCCAGGAACCTGCATATTGTTGCCTTTTGTTTGATTTTAAGGTGTGTCAAAGAAGTGGGATGACCAAATGTACACGTTTGTGTTTTGTCAGATCAAGCAGCAAAATACCAGAAGTCATATTAATGTTGTTGATTTAATTAAAATGAGTGACTCTTTATTTACCTATCTGTAGCTTTCCTGGATGAAGCAGAGAGGAAATATCTGTTTGAGTGTGACTCTGAGGAGCAGTGTGGAGAATGGATAGACTCTATTATCAAGGCCAGGTAAGAGTCATTTCATGATATTGCAGGCTGAATGATCTATTTGTCTGGTGTTCTGACTGTCGCAGGCTAAATCCTAATTGGTTTTATTTGGACACTTTTTCTCAGCAAATGTCGAATCAATTTGTCATCTCTTGTCTTGCAGTTACGAGTTCATGAGGAAGAACCTTATATTCTATCGAACTGAAATCCACAGGCTCACTGGCAAGGTGAGACCTAATGCAGCAGCTGTCACACCTGAAATGCCACACGGGCATTGCTTCCCTCCAGCAGGGTGACAGTGTGAAATTAATTCACTGCTGCGATTTACTGAATAACACACTTTCATTAATATCAAATGCAAAAGATAGATCGTTTGTTTTGAAAGGTTTTGACTATTAGGCTTAAAATTAAAACCAGAACTTTTTTCCAGAAACAATTTTCTTTTCACCCACATCCACATACTTCAAGTGAGCTTTTCTTACATTTGTACCATTTATACAGTGGTCAGATAAATTTTTTTGGATGTATGTTGCTGGTGATGGAATGTTAAACAATTAGGATTATAAAATTTAGAATAAACCTAAACTTTCTGTATGACAAGGCACCGCTAGGGAAAAGGCGATAAAATATGTTTTTGTGTATATCTATATCCTTATTTGTAAGTTGGGTGAGTTTACCCTTTAAAATGAAGCATGACATTGTTTTTATTAAGTGTCATTTTGCCTTGAACGCTCAGAGCTTCTGTTGTCTTTCAGTATTTACTCACTCTCTTCTACTTCCACAGGATCCATTGGAGCAGTACGGTATATCTGATGAAACCCGCTTTCAGGTCAGCAACGGCCTGCAGCTCATGCCTAGAGATACCTCCTCTCTGTAAACGGTGTCCTGTGTCCAAATGTACTTTACTTTCATTTAAGTTCACCCTGCCATTCCAACAATCACTCCTCACTGGATCATGCACCTCATTAGCTTTTTACATTTCAGTCCACTGAATGTATTTAGTGTGCGGACAGGTTTTTCACACATGTGATGTTCTTAAATCTACTATTTCCAGTTGAAACTCAACACTGTACTATGTCATGTTTTGGTTCAGGGGTATTTTTCATGCCATTTATCTTATCATTTTCATATTTGACTTCAGCCTGGACTTGTTTATTCTACATATAAAATATGTTTTATAGTATTTTTCTACTAGACATGCTCTGTCTTTAAAAGATGTGATGTGAGTCTCTCATAGTATTTGTGCTGTACAGTTTGAGCTGTGACTTTCAGGACTGTTCCCTGTGAGAGTTACTGAATCAGTTCAGGACAATTAAACATTTGACAGAATCAAGTAAATGTACACTGCTCACAAAATAAGTAATGATTGTAAGATATCCAGTTAATTTAGAGGATCTTAGAGGGTTTTTGCCGTCTGGATATAAAAAAGGATAATCCTGATCTGCTGAGTTGAGCCACATTTCACGCCATTGTTGCTTATGATAAAGAATATTTTACGAGATCCCTATATATTTATCATCTTGCATATCGATTTTTTTTCTTGTATTTTTTAACTATATTTTGCACATATTGCTTAACCAGGTGTTAGCCATTTCTTTTAATAGAAATTTCAATGAGTGACTTGAACCTACTGTATCTTTTTCCTTTGGCACTTTCAGATTTAGATTCCTTTAAGTAATATTTGGACCATATTTGGAAATTTGACTCTTTATATGTTGTGTTTAATATTACATCATCATCAGTAAGGCATAGCTGTATCTGAAAGAACAATGTCATTGAATGTTTTTGTTTTCAAACTTTTGCACATGTGATTTCTTCAGTCTGATCTTACTTAGATTATATTTGTTTCATTGCAATCTTAATTCTTTAGGTCATCTTTTTTGCTAATAAAAAATATTTGGAGGAATATGCTGTTTTAATTTCAATTATTCAATGTTAGTAAAGTCTAGTAGTTATAGTCACTCATTTGAGCCTATAACACATTATAGCATATATAAATATTTTAGCACTGACTCAAGAAAAAAAGAAGAAAATCTCTGTAGTGTCATGAGAAGATGAATGGAGCCACACGGTGCGGCAGCAGTGAGCTCTGCTTCACCTTGGATTGCATGATCCCTCACAAACTGCTTGTCCCATGCAATTAGTGTTGCTGTCTCTGTATATCGTCAATGAAATGGTTTCAAACACTTTGATTATATCACCTGACTTTCCATAGTCTGGATAATGTATAAAATGTATGTGTGCAACTTCTTCAGTCTGTAAAGGTGGGCAATACTAGGAACTTTGGTATCGATCCGATACCAAGTAAATACAGGGCTAGTATCACCAATACCAATACTTTTTACTTGAAATGTTATGATCATTGAATAATGTTGTGATTTTGCCTTTAGTTAGTTGATTATAATAATGATAAAACACAGGGCAAAGATTTTAGGCAAATATGTTGTTTTTATTAACTAACTACAAAAAAAAACAATTTAAAAGTGTAAAAATAATAAAATAATTCCCCTTCTAAATGTGTGGTGTTACCACAGTGGTAAATGACTTTATTGCACACATCACATATGACAGTTTCTCTGTCAGCTGCAGTGAATAAACTGCACATTGCACTTCTCTTGCTCTCCACCATCACAGGCTGCTCTCAGTCAGTGCTCTGACTCTGCTCTCTGGCAGAGCCCAAAGGGGGCAGCAGAGAGAGAGAGAGAGAGAGGTGCACTGTTTGCAAAGACAGACAAAACAGACTTGGGAAGAAGCTGTGCTCTTAAGAAATTTGAGTAATGTGCTGGATGTATGGAGGAGAAACTGCAACAAAAGTATCAATGTCATCACACTAGTATCAATCCAGTACTGATACTCGCATTGGTATCGATATTATTGATATTTAGATCAATACGCCCAGCCCTATCTGCCTGACATATCAATCATGAAACTGCATTAAAGGGCACTCCGTGAGGCAGCCAGGACTCGTGCCTCATGGCAGAGAGCACTTCTGAGCCCACAGGTTCTTCTTGGAACTGCGTGAGCTACAAGTCAAGTGTAGCGGTTCGTTTATTTTTCCCTTTCACCTGCCTTAATCTCAAAATGGAAGGTTACATATCCAAGATCATTTGATTGAAAATTCAAATGTGACCTTAACTGAAATATGTGTCATGTATGTGTGTGTAAATAAAACTAATATGAGAAATTAAACATAGGCTGTTCAGTGTTGCCAAACAAACTGTGAAAAAATACTTTTTTGTGCTCATATATTTGTAGATCTGACTCTCTGATAGTCAGTGTCTCACCAACCATGAACCTCATCACACATCATGTCTGCTCCATCAGTCTTTCCCAGGATGGCCTTCCTCTCTGTTTTCTACAGCTCTGTATGTGACAAGTTAATTTTACGCGGCTCACATGTTTTCTCTTAAGGAAAGGCATTGTCTTAGAATGGTAGTAGAATAAACAGACAGCTCATAACCAGAGCCACAATGACACGTTTCCTTAGCAACGCAAATTGTGATTCAAAAACGGTGACGTCACGTCCTTCCCGTGGTGCATAGCGAACCCAAATTGAACGCTCGGCGAAAGTAAAAAATAAATTGTGTTTTGTATGCTGTCTTTTAAGAGTAACACGCTCAAATTACATATTTTCAACTGGACTTTACAACACCAAGGAAAACGGTTTAGCCGCGCACAACGGGAAGAGTGTATCGGGGTACGGTACGTGTAAATTCAGTCGTAGATTAGAACAAACAATGTTGCTAATGTATTAGCCTGATAGCTAGCACTGAGGACGGTAGGTTAAGCCAGTTGAGCTAGCATTAGCATAACTCTGTATCATGAATGGTTGATTTACTTAGTTTTTCACCCAAATATCCATTGCAATTACAGATCAGAGGGAATTTTAGCACCGGTTACTTGTTAAAACTATTCAGTATTTCAAAAAATGTGCTGTTAATATAGATCTAGGGGAATTGGCTGAACGTTTTCATCAAGATATAAAAGACTTAATCGCTGTTGTTGGCAGAGAACTGTCCACCCGCAGCTGATCGGATGCATTTTTTGTTAGTAGCAAATGTCATTTCCTTAAATTAACAGTTGTGATTTATTAGCTACTTCACTTGTATGTCAAACTAGATGTTATTGATGGTGCACTGTTTATGTGGAAGCTGATGTTTAGGTATAAGATGGATGGATTTCTTTAAGGCTAAGTAACTACAACATAATATATAAACATTGCCGTTGTGAATTGATGAATCCAAATCAGATGTTTTCTTAGATTTCTCCACAAAACCTATGCGATTTTTAACGTTAAAATGGCGTGTTTTAAAAGCCACTTAAATGCCTTAAAGTTATTATTCAAGGAGTGTCTGTTACGCTGCTGTCATGTGTTCAGGCCATTATGGTTTAGTATCAATTAATGTGTTGTTCAATCACATTCTGTTTCAGGCATCATGGATCAGGACTATGAATGCAGACTGCTTAGGCAGATCAACATTCAAAATGAGAATGCAAGCCCCATAGTAAGTAAATAAAAGACACTTTTTTGTGTGTGTTAAGACCTTCTTGCATACAAATTGGACCGATATTCACTGTGGAATAACAAGCAGATACTGGGTTGATAATTGACCCATTTCATATGCTCTATACTGAGAGCCAGTTACTGCCTTTATAGAGGGTATTTAATATACTACACTGTCATTTGAACAAATTCTTGACTTTTTTATTCTTATTCTTTGTATTGCAGTTTTAAATGACAGCATTTAAAATATGGATGGAGTCAATACAAACACCAACTAAATTTTATATTAAGTATGTCAATATTTGATTGTTTAGTGGTTTCCAAGGAAAATTTACAAGTTGCTCTCTTTTATTTATTTATTTTTTACTTATAATGTACAAATTTACACTAGAAGTAATACAAATGATTTTGTCATTTCTGCAAATATGTCAAGCTAAATCCTCCAAATCCAGGCATTTTAAACGGAAGCCTTTTGTGTTGATATAATTGCACAGGTTCATATTGCATTCATTGTGATTTGAGTATTTGTTATTATTAGGGCTAGGTGATAAAACAATATATATCACGATATAACTTTTCCTCGATTGAAATATGAAACATGCTTGATACTATTTCAATAGGAGTTATTCATCCATGCTTTGACTGATATAAGAACAGCCAATCACAATTAAATAGTGCTGCACTGAACCAATCACACTAGAGTCACGTCAGGTTAGGTTGACGCACACAGTATAGGCATAAGAGCAGCCACAGCACACATGCTAATGTTTGGGCTGCAGCGGTTGTTCCCTCAGGAGAAAATGTAACTGAGAACTGGGCAGCCAGGTTACTGAAAAGTAGGGTGCAAACCGTATCAGTTCAGAGACTTCATTACAATACGGTGGTGTGCTGAACAAATATATGTAGCCTATATGAAGAACTCAAATGCTGGCCTTTACTTAAACCTGCGTATGACTTTCATCACCAATGTTTCATCAAATCTGTAAAACCCCAGTCATAGCCTAAGTATCATAAATCCATAAGTCGTTCCGTGATTACGCACCTGAATCTATTCCCTCATGGTGAACAATTTCAAACTGTACTCCACCATAAGCAATCCATTTGTTTACAAACAGAGCGGGAAGGTAACTTAGGAATTTTTGGAAATTTGTCGCAACATGCATTGTGGGAAGCGGAGCTCCACGCGGCCGCATTATGGCCACAGCAGCAACAAACACGGAAACAACATCTTTGCCTTTTGTTACTGTGGCTGCGTGGAGTTCCACTTCCCACAAAACATGTTGCAACAAATTTCCAACAATGCCAGAGTGACTTACCCACTTTGTAAACAAATGGAAAATTGGTGGCGAAAGTCATACGCAGCTTTAAGTTCCATTTTTCAGTTTCACACCAGTTATGGCAATTAAGGAACACATCCCCATGTATATATCCCTGGTATTGTTTTATGAAGATGGTCTGTTTTATTTGTGTTCTCTCTCAAAGCTTGAAAGCTTCTGCCTGCTGGTCAGACTTTTAGTTTAGTTTTAAATATATGTACCTGTTTTATTTATCTGAAACAGTTGTATAATGTTCCTCAGCACATCTGTCATGTTCAATCTCTGATAGAAAATAAATCATATTTAAATCAAAAATAACCTTCGGATATCCTCACAACTAAGTTATGAGTAACATAAAATTTGAGCTTGACAAAAAATAGTGATTTGATTTATATCATGATACATATCGATATTGTCTGATATGAAAAAAATGATCGTGATATGATTTCTTTCTATATCGCCCAGCCCTTGTTATTATGATTATTATTAATGCAGAATGGGCAGAAGCCTGATCAAAATTTTTCACTAACATGACAAAATAGGGCACAAAACAAAGAGAAAACGCGCTATTGTATTGGGTACATTATTTGCCCTATAGCATGATAATAACCTGTCCCAAAGTGGACTTAGGAGAGGTTGTGTTACTCTCTGTGTGTTAGAAGAATAGAGACCTTGGCAGGCCATTCTCTCTTTTTTTTTTTTGACGGTGTCACTAGTGTTGAGTGAAAACAAGACCTTAGCAGCCAAATGACTCTGATTGTGAATGGTGCCTCCTGTTGTTAACACTTAAAACAAATGGACCATCTGCCATAGAATTGATCTCCTTTTTTGTTGTCGGTAAGAAAATGCTTTCTCCTCTTCTCTCTTGTGTAGAAAGCTGTAGGAGCAGTGCGAGCTATGACACCCACCAGCTCCCCCCTGTCCTCCCCTAGCAAGCATGGTGACCGCTTCATTCCCTCCCGGGCAGGAGCCAACTGGAGTGTCAACTTCCACCGCATCAATGTGAGCATGCAGTAATACTACATGGAAATCACTACCCTCCTAATGAAAAGAACAATGTCATCAGCAGTGTTATCGGCATAGATTAATACTCATTAATTAAAAGCCACATCCCTCACTATTCTATGTGTGTGAATTTATGTATTTGTTGTCAAGATTTCATTTAAAGCAATCAGCTTTTTGTTTTATTTTCTGCCATAGGAAATTGAAAAGTCGCACAATCAAAATAGGAAAACCAAAGACGGCACAACAGACACCAACAAAGGTAATCAACTCAGGTGTAACAAAAAACACATTGAGAGCTACAGTCTTATGATGATATTAATATTTTGTTACTTTAATGTCACTGGTAGCATTAAACTGTTACAGCACTGAAGCAGACATTTATAGGTTACAACCATTGTGCTTTCTTGTAGTTCAACCATTATCAATTTAACTGCTTGATAGTTAAATAATATGGTATGTTTGTATATGTAGCTGTATATGTGCACAACATAGTAGTACCTGAGAGTATGTTCTGTGTAGAGACACCTGTATTATGAAATCCCAGTCATCTCTGAGAAAAATGTATCATGAAACTAATGCCCTTCTCTGCTGTAGCTGTCCATTTGGTGTGAGTTTGATTATTTCTACAGGCATCTCTGTCTGTTTGAGTCACACTTGATAATTTGACCTTCTCTTGTTTACTAAGTCTGGACAGGCTCATGGAAACTGTAGATAAGGACTTAACAAAGCAAAGCAAAAGTTCTCTCTGATCTTTAGGGAGCTAAGAAAATCCAGAGGGAACACAATGTTTGAACTTAATCATTTTGACAGCCTCAGTTTGATTTCCCCTTTGTCTCTTCCTCTGTCTTCAGCGGATGGTCTGGCTTACTCAGCTCTGTTGAAAAATGAGCTGCTAGGAGCAGGCATCGAGAAAGTCCAGGACCCCCAGTCAGAAGACCGCCGTCTGCAGCCTTCTACTCCTGCAAAAAGAAGCCTTTTTAGTGTAAAAAATTTAACACAGTTCTAACTCTGCATGTGTTTAAAGTAAGGGTTTTTTTTTTTTACCAGCATCGGTAATTGTTCATTTGTCATTTTAGTATTCTGTAAGTACAAAGAGGACTCTGCCAGAGGAAGATGGAAACACAGTCTCCCCATATTCCCTATCACCTGTCAGTAGTAACAGGTGATGCTTTCCTCTTTCCGTAAATGGTATCTTTTCAGTTGAGTGAAGGAGTGTTGTCATATAGAACTGTTTTGTGTTGCAGCCAGAAACTGTTGCGGTCACCAAGAAAACCTACACGGAAAATTTCCAAAATTCCTTTTAAAGTGCTAGATGCTCCAGAACTTCAAGATGACTTCTACCTCAACTTAGTGGACTGGTCCTCCCTCAATGTGCTCAGTGTTGGACTGGGTACCTGTGTCTACCTGTGGAGTGCCTGTACCAGTCAGGTGTGTATGAGGAGTCGCTGAGTGCAGCCTTTAATCACAGTAGAGCTGTCAATTCTGTCAACTTTTTTTGTTTGTTTTTGGCACAGTAGTAAGATGATAATTATTTAACCAATGTTTTCTCCCAGTCACATCTCAGCAAATAAAGCGTAATAAACAGTAATAATAAATTGACCTAACTAAATCTGGAAATAAACATCAAACTGAACTGCATAAAATCCATTTTTTCTGCTCCGCCAGTAGTTCCACTTGAGAAACCCAATATTAACCATCATCGACAACTGTATAATTTCCGAGCTGAAACTAAGTGGCTTAATCTGTTTATTGCTACTATTTAATTGTTTTGTTGTTCCTGCAGATATGTTGACTCATTAAAAACAGCCTTATGATTGATTTAAGCAACACTTTGTATGTCTGTTAATCTTTGCTAATATGTCATGTGTTTATCGTTTTAGGTGACCCGTCTATGTGACCTTTCTGTTGAAGGAGATTCAGTAACGTCAGTGGGCTGGTCAGAGAGGGTGGGTTTATAATTATATAAAAAGTTAAAATGAGGTGATGAAAAGATCCTCTTGTATGGAAGTGTGTTGAAAGTGGAAAGTACAAGAACATGTATCATCAAAGATGTGATCCAGGTTACAGTGTAATGTTGAACCTGTGTTTTCTATTTTAGGGTAACCTGGTGGCAGTGGGGACCCATAAAGGCTATGTACAGATCTGGGACGCAGCAGCAGGGAAGAAACTTTCTGTATTAGAAGGACACACAGCCAGAGTGGGTGAGTTGAGTGGTTTGAGAGATGGAGGCGGATAGGCCGACAAGAGAAAAATATTACTACCTTCATTCATGTTTACACAGCTGTGTTGCACCATCTCTCCTTCACGCTGGGTGAATCATCCTCCCTTCGATCTGCCTTTCCTTCTTTGCCGGCAGGTGCGTTGGCATGGAATGCAGACCAGCTGTCGTCTGGGAGCCGCGATAGGGTGATCCTACAGAGGGACATCAGAGCCCCGCCTCTCCAGTCAGAACGACGGCTACAAGGACACAGACAGGAAGTCTGTGGGCTCAAATGGAGCACAGACCATCAGTTGCTAGCCTCAGGGGGAAATGATAACAAGGTGTGCAGACAGGGAGTTTCATTTTTATGTCTTTAGGCTTCTTTGTATCAGGGCTTGTATGCTTCTGCATGTCCTAAAATCCAATAATCTGAATTTTAGACCTTAAAATGTCTTGAAAACAACTGAGGTGATTGATCGTTTAACGTCAACTTTGCCTCTATAAAACTACATTTGACAAGTGCTTGTGAAAAAAAAGGGTATTGATTGCAGTGGAACAAGACCACAAAATAGAAACTACCAATACCAGCCAGTGAGCTGTGCGCCACTGCACTGTGCAAAATGTATTTGTACATTCAGGCATTAAAGACACATGGGCTGTTAAAGGACCTTAAAGCTACAGTAAAAAGCCACCAGCAAACACCTGTCATCACTCAGTCTTGTTTTGTATTCATATTGGGAGCATCACCAAAATCTGGAACCCTGTATATTAACATGAAGAATGACCAGAAATGCATGAACCTTTTTGTTGTTTTATTTGTAGCTGCTTGTGTGGAACCACTCGAGTGTACTCCCAGTGCAGCAGTACACTGAGCACTTAGCTGCAGTGAAGGCTATCGCCTGGTCACCCCATCAACACGGCCTATTGGCCTCTGGAGGCGGCACTGCAGACCGATGCATCCGCTTCTGGAACACCCTGACAGGACAACCCCTGCAGTGCACAGACACCGGCTCCCAGGTCTGCAACCTGGCCTGGTCCAAGCACACAAATGAACTGGTGAGTCTGGGTGAAAAGTGAAGGAAAAGAGCTTAGTTTTAAGAAATTGCTTGTATGTAATTTCTGCCTCAAGTCAAATGAGAAGATTTATCTGGCATTGTCTTAGAAGTTCTGCTGTCATATTACAAGGCTTTGAAGTGAGTTATTCTACATATTCTACACAGTCCCTGAACTACAAGCTGAGACATGGAAACATTAAGTCAATTTGACACTATATAAATGTGTGGAAAAACTACTGATTTTCTTCTAGGTCAGCACACATGGGTATTCCCAGAACCAGATCCTGGTGTGGAAGTATCCCTCCCTCACTCAAGTGGCCAAACTTACTGGACATTCCTACAGAGTACTCTACCTGGTCAGTATACACATGTCACACACATTTGGAAGGTTTCATATTTGGCTGCTGTGCAACAATAATCACATACAAAATAATGGAATTTAACACATCATACAATGTATGGGAAATGTTTGCTGCAAGTGAGTGCACATTCGTTGTATAATTCTGAGTTGTGTGCAGGCCATGTCCCCTGATGGAGAAGCCATTGTGACGGGGGCAGGAGATGAAACACTTCGTTTTTGGAACGTCTTTAGCAAAATGAGATCCACGAAGGTATTAAAAACCTCCAGCCTTTTTAAATCCTTCTGTCATTCCCTTTCTGTCTTTTCTCTTAAATCTTTAGGTACAGCTGCTTTAACATCACACATTTCTATCTGTCTTATTTGTCTGTTGTAGGAGTCCGTGTCTGTGCTGAACCTCTTCACGAGGATCCGGTAGTCAAACAGACCTCTGTACTACTGGGTAACAGAGACAGGAAGGGAAGTAATGTCTGCATGCATCAAGTCCACGCTGTAAAACGGGCCCAGTCTTCGAGTATTCACCTGGGTAGTCTACAGAGGGCCCTTAGTCATTTAGCCAAGTTGTAGCTGGAGGTGGAGGAGATGGTGACCTTCACATGCTGAGTGTGGAAAGGATGTAAAAACAGTATTGCACCTCCTTCTGAAAGATCAAGCCACTGCCTCCTCTAACAGACCAGTGATCTCTGAATAAAAGGAGTCATTCGGGGTGGGTTCTCCCCATGTGATTATGTTTTTGTTTACAGACTGACTTTGTGCATACTTGCCAAATATTAAGTTTGTCCTTTTGATTGTCTATTTATTTAATTTTTTTTTTTTTTTTTTTAAATTTTTTTAACATAATATTTGTAGTGTTTTTTTCGGTTGCTTGTATGTTTAGTTTTGTGTGTGTGTGTGTGGTTTTGGTTTGATCTGTGGAGTATGTTCGGTTTTGTTAATGAGGTTTGCAGAAAATCTAAGCTTGTGTTTTTGTATTTTGCGCTAATATTTCATTTCCACTGATGAGACGTAAGCTGATAATTGCAAACAAGGATTTGACCAATGGGCTTGAGCTACTTTTCCTTAAATCTGACATCAAGTTATTTTTAGTTAAATAATTGTGAGAAGTATTGGGAAACTTTGATTTGTAATCTCTCAAAAGAAAACCATTGTATATGGCACATCGTAACAGAATGGATTTTTAATAGTGTTGTTCAGTTACAGCGGCTACGTCTCAGAATTGACCACAAAGAAAAGGAAAGTCATATTTCATTTATTTTTTTTACATAGAAAATGAAGCATCAAAAACACTTGGGCTAATCATTGTAGTTTGTAACCAACTGAAGCACAGATAAGAACATGTAATATTCACACAGCATTAATGCTTGTATTCTGCTACTTCAAACAATTTTTTATTATCTGAACAAAGAAGATTCCATATCTTTTGCATTTTTTCCACCCAGTTTAATTTTTTTTCTCCTTGGTTTGAATGTTCAGTCAACAAATGTGCCACATTTAAACGGATGCTATTTATTTGTTGAAAGGTTCTTGTACAGAAAAAAATATGTTTGTTTTTCTGAAGGAAGCTAAAAGTGGATTTCACCACTAGACTTTGTGGAATTTTCTTTTAATACCACTTCTGAAAACTAAAGTAATGCTGCCAACTTGAATAACAGAAGAATGTTAAAAAAAAAGTAATATTTCTGTACTAAGAGGATCAACAATTAAACAACCATGTCTTGTAAATAGTTTGACTGTCTTATTTATAACATCATGCGTCATCTGCTGGAATGACGTAAAGTTTTTATGGGAATTTACAAAGGGAAGATAAATATGGGCTATTTATCAAATTCACTTGTCAACACTATATTTGATAGCATGTGTATATCTGTTTATTGATTAACACAAGACAAGAACTCTTAAAAAAAAAATACACTGTTATTCAGCATCTATTAGGATTTTGTGATATAAACAGGCTAAAAATCTCATCTTAAAGCAGGTTTGGATATCCGTGGGAAAAACCTGAGCCGCAGTGAGTTTAGGCACAAAAGCTTCTATTTTTAAAACTAAACCAGAGGGATGAAACACTGGTCCTCCAAAATATATCCCCTCTGATGTGTTTTGATTTGCAGCAACATTAACCCATTAAGACCCAGTGCTGCTACTGTGACAGTTCCAAAATATATGTTTTCTCTATATTTAACTGAAGTGATTTATCATAATTTGTTATGACATAATCCTTTGTATTTGTGTTTTTTCAGTGAACATTAGGTATTTTTCTATATTTCATTCACTGATTTTGTAGATGTTCAAAAAAGTTCAGAATAAAGTCGAGGGTTTCTGTATCAGAAACAGAGAAAGTGACTTTTTCAGCAAAAATATATCATTATCTGAACGTAAACCAAGTGTCTCCATCCACTGTCATTGATTCAACTCCATCGGTTTTACTGGTGAATCAATATTTTAGAAGATGACTGTGTTTCCACGTTCACAACAGAGCCTCTGAACGTCCAAATGGGCCATATCTGATGACCGTGAAAAGATGACAAACTGCATTTTACAGCAATTATTAACACGTATTGATAGAATTAGTGGATCAGAAGTAATTAAACACTTTAGATCAGTAGATGGTTTTGCTTATCGGTGGTTGTTTGGGTCTTTATGGGTTAAATCACTTCAGAACCTCCCCTGAAGCTGTCATTTCAAACCTATTGAGTATTTCTGTAGCGCTTTACTACCTATATAGACCACATTCTGTGTTCTCCTGTTGCTCATCTCTACATGTTCCTGCAGCTGTTGTTTAGATTCAGTCTGAACACCAGAGGGAGCCATCTTATGACCCATGATCCAGGGATTCAGTGCTACACAGCTAAAACCACACCCATACAATCAACCTTAACCAGGTTACCCTAATGCTGAAAGGCTCATTAGAGGTATATACTGACAGTAACGCTCACTGTTTTTCTTCCATGCCATGAAGAAGGCCCATTAGACTGTTTTCACTCTATCCACATGTGTAAGAACGAGAGCTTTTAAACAGCCGCAAAACATGCCTTGTCCTCACCTTGTCCCCTTGAAATCTGGAAATCTTCATCACATTACCAGTGCAGCCCACACAAGCATAGTTTTGACCCAGAGCATGAAAAATAATGAATGTTCACTCTGCCTCCCAAAGCACCCACACCTCTGCTAGTGCCCTGTGGCCTATCTAAACTCAATCTTACACATTAAAACAGCGAGTGGATTTTATCTGTGAAACAACAGCCTGAAGGGGCTAAATACGTAAAGCAAAAAGGTTTCTGCTTGTTTTGCTCCTGTTATTTCAAACCATAATTTGCCAATAGAAATCAGAAATCTAGTTGTTGGAATGCAGGTATTACTAAAAAACAAGTGGAAGGCGAAATCATAAAAATCCAGCTGCTAATTAAATTTAGTGACTTCAAATGAAAGGTATTTTTTGTAAAGTGTTTCTTTTTCTGTGCTGAAGGCCCATGTGACTCAGCTTCTATCAGCACAGAGACTGAGTCTTTCTTCTCTCCAGACTCCTTTATAATGTCACCCAAATAACATGCATGGTCCATTATAGTGATCAGATAAATTATTTCAATGGAAGACATTCAAAACAGTCTTCCAGCTCATCTGTGGCTCTTGGTGGGCAGATGTTAACATTAAGCCCTGAAAGCAGAGGGAGAACAGAGGGGGATCGCTAATATGCATAATCCTACCTCCTGATGTTTCTATCAAGAGGCACAGAATGTGATGTTCATTATACAACTAAAGCTTTACAACACAGTGAGCAGGATCTTCCCCCAGGTTCCTCCCTAAGCCCAACTCTTGAGTTGCATTTGTAACCAGCCTAAAGGGATATCAAAGAAACCAGGCTTTTGTGAGAACTAATAGCTGTGGCCACCCAGGCTCTTTTTTGGTCATTTTGTCCAAAAGAACAGAGCAGACAGAGGGACACTTGTGTATCTTATTTACAAAAAGACCCTCGTCAGTCATACAAACATTACCTTTCATGAAATGGGGGATAGGTCAGGGTGTTTTCTTTCCACAGCCTATATAGTGTGATGATGAGCTGTCAAAATGCAGGTGTCAGAAGATGCTGTGATTTAAACAGCACGCATCCAGAACAACATAAAGAGCCTGTGACAGCTGAGTTTCCTTATCTTTTAGGAGAATTTGCTAAAATGTCACATCTGGCTTCTGAGGGAAAATGAGTTCATCCACAATTTTTAGCAATGCAAAATAAATGCTCCGTTAATTTAGTACCTACATTTTATACAAATGAGCTATTCAAATTGACACACACAGTTTGAATGCAGCATGAATACATTTACGAAACTGTGATGAGCTTTATGCCATTTTCCAGAAACAATAATACAGTTGTGTCGGTGGAAGTTTATAGTCAACATGGTTTTGTCCTTTTAGACTATGTTGACTGTGACAAAACCTCTCTGCTGAGCATTTGCACATCCAATTAGAACAACTTTAAATCACTAACTTGTACATTAGCTGCCTACAACTACCAGCAACTGTCAAGTGGGTCAGAAACAATGACTAATAGTATAATTTTGTATAACAGTATAAATCTGATGTCATTTGAGAATAGTACAATGGAGTGACTTTTTATCATGTGAAGCCAAATTTCCTCTGAGCAGAAAAAAAACTCGTTACAAAGACAAATGTGTCATGTGTGGTAACATACTGAGTGTACAGTAATATTTGGGATGTGAATGTGACAGACCTCGACAAATAGCAGATGACTCTATGTGTAATCATCCAATCTGAATAAACATACAAATCCTTAGGGTGTAAATACAAGCACAGAGGGAGAGAGCGTTTAAACTGTATTTTTTTTTCTTTTTCTTTTTTTTTTCCTTTTTTTTCTTTAATAGCACGTGGTTGCACTAAAGTGTATGTGTCATCTGACACTTGTTACATATCTGATCTTAATAGTTTTACATCTGAGCTCATTGGTTCTCAGGTGAAGTATTCTGCGCACTTTTGCACTGCAGACACGCATGGATTAATGTTATTTTATTCTCAATTCATGTTTATTTATCTATTTATAAGGTGTTCTCTCAATATAAATTGAAAACTGTATTGATTCATGTCTTCAGAAAGCAGCCCTTCCTTTGTGACTGAATATTTAAGTAGAGGATCGGGTATTTTCCATCGGTATACGTTCGCATGTTTAATTCATGTGCCTCCTTAACCTTCATATAATGTAATTTGGCTGCTATAGCTTTGGCCGCACCCAGAACAGGTCTGAAAAAAACTCACGTCAATTGGCCTCCCTTTGCAGTCGTCACTCCTGATCGTCCCGCCTCCTCCTTGTCTCCTCTGGGCAGCAGACGTATATAAACAGACTGATCCATCTTCCTCCAGCTTACCCAGTAACATCACGATAACCATTACGTGGTACTCGGATGGGAGGGCGCTCGGGATCAGATTGTGGTTGATTTCAATAGAGAAGCCAACAGTGACAGAAGCCGCAGCCTTGACTACTCACCCATCACACGCTGCACATCATTATGTCGGATTCACCTGTTGTTCCCTTCGATAATCGGTGAGTCCATCTCTGGAGAGGAAAATGCAATGTTAGGCTCATTATTTGCAGCATATGAATGTGTTTACAGTGTATTTGCTGTGTTGCTTTTTCTCCACTTCAACACTGAAAAACACCTTTTTTT
>JAPTYQ010000010.1:13546986-13561810 GCA_029814465.1 Ostorhinchus cyanosoma
TCCCTCCACTTCTTTTCTTGTACTTTTCTGCAGGTATCTCAGGTTTCCCATTTCTGATATGTGGATATTGATCTTGTGTATTAGGATTGTACTGTTTGTTTGTTGTTTTGTTGATATTCTTTTTGTCGCTCTCTGATCTTGACTCACCACGACCGGTCGAGGCAGATGGCCACCCACCCCGAGTCTGGTTCTATCAGAGGTTTCTTCCTGTTAAAAGGGAGTTTTTCCTCTATACTGTCGCCAAGTGCTTGCTCAAAGGGGATTTGTTTTTCTCTGTGTAACACTGAGTTTAAGATCTTGTCTGTTCCCCCTATTTCTTTGGCCAGAGAAGCTAATAAGAAATTTGAATAAATAGGCCTTGAAAAGTAAAAACTACAGAAAAGTTGGGGTGTTTAGACTAACTTCAATATCTATTCCAACTATATTCATTTCTTTTACCTTTCATTCATTGTTTAATAAAACCTCCTGACATGTTACAGGCTCCATGGTAAACATGACATTGGAAAATTTTACTTTTAATTATGTCAGTTACTTAACTAGTCATTTTATACAATTTTAGAAACAAGTTACTGATGTACTTGATAGTATTAGCCAATTTTTGTGTACTAATTCCTAAGGGCATGGTAAAAACAAACACGAACAACAGTACTCAACAATGACTGGACGACAATATCATTTTCAAGCATCTTTGTTTTTACGTTCATAAAAATGTTTGATTATATTTACAGAATGAAACATATTCAGGGTCACAATTAACAATGTTCTGAGGCCTCAATATATATGTCACATCATCCAGTTTTGGCAAATAAGACTTTAGTCCAAAATGCTAAAAAATGTTGGTAGCCAATTTTAACTACATAAAATAGAGTGTAGCACAAACACCGGTGAAACAACTTGACATCAACATTAGGTTTTTTTTGGGATATATTATTATAACGTAGAAAACTTGCAGTTTACATGATGAAACAGAACATAAATATGATACATGATTTTAAGTATAATCAGTGTTTTATACTGGTGATATGAGACATAGTTGAGTCTCTTCGATGCCTATACATTTCCGCTGAAATCTGATGGTAAAATTAGCACACTGGTCAAATGAATATTACTTCTATATTCAAACAGAGGCCTACTCAGTGACACACACGAAGCACAGACAAGTTTTGCCAAAAATATTACCAGCAGCACAGCAAGATATTCCAGGTGAAATAAATAGCACAGGCATATAAAAGTGAAACGAAAAACAAGTAAAACACAGAGGTATAGATTAGAAAGATGATTCTTTTAGTTTGATGTGTTGCTTACAAAAAGTTTGGATTTGGAGTTTAAAAGCTGGACTAAACAGATGTGACAGAACCAAAACAAACACCTAGCTCCTTTTCATCTGCTGGGCTATACAACCGGTCTCAGACCTGCTTTATTTACAATGAAGAGGTCGTACATTAGGGTCAACTTAAAAATGAGAATCAAAAACCTAGATTTCTCATAATATGAGGATGAAAAAAAGACAGGGCTTTTGATCTTCGGCACGTTATCCCCCCCACCAGAGGAGAACAGAAATCTTTAACACTATAACAGGTAACGACTGGTCAGGATGAAGATTAGCCGTCAGCTGAAGACTAAACGACAGTCAGTACTAGGTGGTTTTCACCAGATCGTAGACGTGGATATGGACGTCGTCGTCGTATTTGATGTAGTATACTGTAGGCTTAGCTGGGACCTGGTAGATGACCAAACCTGTTCTCTTCAGACCGTTATCTGTCACGTACTCCACCTGCTTACCCACAAGGCTCTCTGGCTCCTCCCCCGGCTTCCTGTCTGCTGGGAGCAAATGTTTGTTTTCTGGAAAATGGAAAAACAGTAATCAGAAAACTAGAGAGTAACTAAATGCAGCACAAAGAGTTCAACATTTACCCAAACTCAACATGTTTGTGTTGTGATGATTGCAATTGATTCTTATAAAAGATCCATTATTAAGGTCACCACTTTGGGTTAGGCCTTGACTTTATTAGTTTCTGTTCTTAGCACCCTTTCCATTTCCCAGTTCTGAGGAGAGAGGAGCTGAGGAAAGAGACATTTAACAAAATAAGGCGTCCTCATTACAGAGCTGTAATTTTAAAGACATGTCACTTGACTGTGACGTGCATCATCTCTCCATTATTTTGTTACAGTAACAACTGTATTTTATTATCTCTAAGATGAGTGATAATGCAAACTTATGCTTCACATCCAATCCATGTAGAGTGTCCTGCCTCTTTAACATGTCACGGATCTAATTGCCAAAAAACACTTCTACAAAGTATACACCTGCAGCCTCCTCTGTTCTTGATCCTCACTCCTAGGCCCTTCATGATTCTACACTGAGATTAATTTCCAGCTCACAATCAAGGCTCAAGGAGTTGAGGAGGTGAAAAACTGAACTGAGAAGAGGACTCTGATTTTGATGTCCTTTGGCAGGATGGACATCTTGCGTTAGCAAATTTCCAAGCGTATGATATATGTGGGGTACACAGCCGCACCTTCATTTACTTGTAGTATATGGTTTATAAGCCAGTCGTGACATAGTAGCGCTGGGTCATATTTTGATATAAAAGTGAACTGTAAAGGAAACTGGGGTTTCTTGTGTATAAATATGAGTCAAAAAATCTACCAGTACTCGCAAAATGTTTGTTAATAAATTTAAAAAAGAAACTACATTTAATGTAATGGTGACAAAGGTCCAGCACTCTCAATAACAAAAACAAGAAACAACAATATTCTAAAAACAGTATACCAAAAGATACTGATGTTAAAACTACAGTATATTACTATTAATTTCAACTGAAAATCACAGAACGTCTAATAATAACTTCCAAACTGTAGATGCCTTTGCTTGTTCATAATACAAAATATTATTCTCTAAAAAAGTTACTATAGAATCAAGCACAAAATGTTCTTGAACAGAAACACAGACGATCCTTTGTCGTAGATAAACAGTGGCATTTTTACACAAACAAACATTAAAGCTCTAGCTACAGTACCTGACTCGGGCAGGACTCGCAGATCTCCGTCCTTATAATCGTCCCACAGCTGGTACATGTACAGCACCGGGTCCTTCTCGTAGGTGATGTAATACCAGTGGGTCATAATGGGTGCTCGGGACAGCACCATACCCCGCCACTCATTTTTCTCACCGTCCTCCTTCTCGAACAGATGCTCAACAGCTCGGCCCACCAGCTCCTCTGCCCCAGGAGGCACCTTGATCTTATTGTTCACTGTGGGAAGGACAGGACTGTGCTGAGCCTTTTAACTGCAGCATTTTATGGCTCCCCAATGATCGTCTCACACTGCTGACATTGTACCCATAATATCTGCAAAAACCTGTGAAACACTATCACCTTTATATCAGCAGACTGGAGCTAATGATAAATAAAATGCTATACTTGGAAAAGGACCAAAGTTGTTACCCAAACTGTTAAATTTGAACACCCACACAAAATAATTTATATGCATATTGCACTCACCAACTTTCTCTGTGAGCACCTGCAGGTTAGAAACTCGGCTGTCTTTAAACAACTCAATGCCATACACGCAGTCAAAGCCGTCGTATTTGACCATGTAAAGGGAGCTGTTAACGGTGAGACGCTCCAGTACGGTGCCTTTCCACTTGGTCACGTTACCCTTTTCTCTCCAGGTGTGCTGGATCCTGCGGCCCAGCAGGTTATCTGGGTCTGGGCTCAGGGTCGATGCTGAGCTCTCACTCAGCTCCCCACTGCTACGCTTCCTACGAGCATCAGGAGAAAATGAGTTTGAAAGAAAAAAAGAACAGGTGGCACCAGTTACAGGATATTATATCACAGCTTAAAAAACATTTATGTTAGAATATCATTTATTACATTACAGATGTTTTTATCTGTTTCGGTAAATCTAGTTTTGAAAGCAAAAGCTTAAGGTTGCGTCATTTTTAACTCTAGAGCAAATTAAATATTTAATTTCATCATATTCTACTTGTAGCTGTTCTGAATTATAGTTTATTCATTTCTTTAATTTTCCCCAATTCCTTTTAATTGCTTTATTATTCCTACTGAAATTTTTAAAGTTCTTTTCATTACCACTATCAGCATGGCCTTTCCTTCATTCACTCTTAAACCTATATGTTTACAGAAGTCTTTCTAATTTGTCTGGGCTCACCTAATCAATACATTCCAACACTGAAATGAAGACTAAATGAATGAAGCTCTGATCAATCATCAGTACTTATGAACATGTCAATATTAGTATAAATGTAGCATAAAATAGAAAACTAAAAGGTATGCTATTGCAGTGCATTCTAAGGCTGCACAGTTCGTTAAAAAGCAATATTGTAAATGTTGTTTCCTCTGACTTCAAGGGAAATGCAAATGGTGTGTTTTGTTTATCAATTCAGATATGCAAACTTGAAGTTGTATAGAAAAAAGAAACTGTACCAGTGTAAGCAAAAAAACTTTCATTTTGCCCTTTTACTCAAGTTATAACTGTAATATCAGCCTGGGAAAATATATAATAACAAAAGACTGAAATTTAAAGGTCCAAATACTAGAGAATTTAGCATCATTTAACTTCACAAATGTCAACAAATGAACAAAACCTCTGTTGGATGATGATATTTTTGGTTAATTTGGTGACACTAACCAGAGAGAATTTCTGTGTAAAATATGCACTTAAGTTCTTATGGTAGTTTAAGTTTGCATGTTTGAGTTGGAAGCATTTAAACTGTGTACTCTTTGCTAATATCCAAGCAAACAGACAAAATGACAATGCAGTGTAAGTTTTTCACTAAATTATGCTGCCCTATTTAACTCCAGTGTAAATACAAGGTAAAGTACAGATAAATGTACACAAAATACTTATTAGCAGATGGTTAATCAACAATTACACTAACATTTGAAGGTTAAAAGAACATGTGAAATTATGTAAAATGTACAATGTCCATGATTGTCTGTGCATGATGTGAGTAACCAAATGATCAGAGTTGAATGTGTATTGTTTATATGACTGCTGTGTGCAGAACCAGATACTGGGTCATAATAAATACTCTGAGCCTACCTGCCCCGTTTCTTTGACATGTTTCCATAAATTCACACAACCCTGTGAGACACAAGACAGGTCAGTTAGTGTGATTGTGTCGGAAACAGCTGACGCCTGGATTATCCCCTAAGCAGCTACTTTTACATGCATTATTAAACATCTTACACTGCTGATAAACTCCAGCACCGTGCAGATCTGCTCCCCTGACAAAAACCGACGACGGTCATGCAAATTAGCCAACAGACAAGCATAACCGGATGTAAACAACATTAACTGCGCCAAGCCTAAAGCTAATGCTAAGTAACGTAGCTGAATGCTAACGCAGACCTCAGGTTATGTATTTATAGCTCCATCCAACTATATGGCTAATAAATGTGTAACTCCAGCGGGGCTAGCTAATTAAACGTCGACGTGTCGAGTGCTGTCAGAAATATGTATGGGTAGTATATCTACATAAAAAACACCTGGCTAGTTAACATGAATTAAATAATGTACTCTTTTTTTATTTTAAGGGGGTAACATTTCCGAAAATTTGGCTCCTGCATTTCTACTCATAAGCTAGCTGAACAAAAGGAAATGCATCGCCATGTAAGCGCTGATTTTGCACCATGGCTCTAACTTCTAGTTTAACGGAACAACAAACACTGACCACAACTAAATCCTTTACGGTTTTAATGCGCTTGACATGTTTAGTGGGTGGGAGCCGGCAGAATAAGCTGTTTGCCCTACCTGATCAATAATTTCACATGTGTTTGTCTTTGCAGAGCAGATTCCACCACCTAAACGTAGGCTGGATACACGGAAACGACCCTGTTTCGTGGACTACATCTACCACAGGCAACGCGCATTCGCTAAAGCATTCTGGGATTTGAAGTTAGATTTATGTAATACGTTTGGACGTTAGACAATTATGTTGCTATGTACGACGACCTGCGTAAGGTATTGTGTTTTGTGCATTTTTAGAAGTTTGTACATGATATTAATTACTTTTATGCCCATATTTGAAGTTAAGAAAATACTCTAACTACCACAAAACTCAATTTCCCATCATACACCTTAAATTAATTCCATATTTTTCCTTCTACCCTGGAAAAGCTAGTGCACATTTTAATTCCATTTTCATCAACACCAAGTACAGTTTACAGTTACCGACTGACCGGGGTGGGGGGGTGTGGCTTTAAATAGAAAATTATTTAAACAATTAAAATACACAATAAGAGTGTTTTGACAGCGCAGTTTCAGGTGCATAATGTAACATACCATACCAACACACCTTCTACATGTTTTAACTTTTATTGAAAAATATGTTTGAGTTCGAAGACAATGAACATGTGATCAGAACAGCTGAGAACTACATTGCATAGTGACTAAATGTTAAACCATTCATTTTAATTATTTACTTATGTATTTTTCAGACTTGATGAATTAAGTGTTCCTTTGACTTGACTATCTTTTTAAATGACGGTAGAATTCACAGAAAAATCACGTGTAGTCTGAAAAATAATGTGTGCTTGTGTATCAGACACTCATTTCCACCACAAGATGTCATACTAAACACAAACTGACTTCCACCGACTCTTTCATCAAACCTCAGATGATGGACTGGCCTGTGTGGAGAGTGAATGATGCAGTACCCTTGGGTGCCTGTCTGATAGCTTTTTCAGGGTGAAAGCTTTTGGTTTTATCATGTGCCAAATCACCTGTATGCGCATGACTCACCTGTGATGTAGAAAAGAATAAAAAGGGTGTGTGGGCCTTCATCTCCTTCTGATGCTCAGCACTAAGCAATCAATGATAACACCCAATAATCTTTGAAGCTCAGTTTTTGTACGTATATCTAAATTTAATGACATTTTACACATTTGTTCTTTAAATTTCTGCTATTTATTTATTTCATTTTACCATCATACTTCTTCTATCACTACTGTCAAACAGAGTGAATATATGAAAAGCTCTTGACCCATTTTTGAAGACATCAAAGCCAGCATCAGTCTGCTGATGGTGTTATTTATTTGGCTTTTATTTTCATGAAATCTATGTGTTGACACACAGACGATTATTATTTTACACATTTAAAATATTTAAGAAGCTTATTGTGTTTTTTTTAATCACTCTATCTGGCAGAACTTTTTTGTTTGTCTATTTTTTCAGAGATGATGCACCTGAATCAACATTGCTGTGAACATTGGCATAGAGTTCTCTGCAAAAGTCCTAGACCAACATTAGGTTTGCTGGATATGTAAAGTTATGATGAACTCACATATACATTTCTCTGTCTCTGTATTTAGATTTAATCTCAACATATGGGAAGTATGCACAGCAGTAAAAGCAAAAGTTTCATGGAAAAAAACTGCTTCTATAAATCAAAGTGGTAGTATTTAGTGTGACCTTCTTTTACACTTAACATCTCTTTAACTCTTTTCTTCACATGATGTGAGATGCATGAATTTTCAGATTATTTATACTAGGTTTCATACAACACATCAGATGTTTCAAACTGTTTGTGTAGCTTCTTATCATGGGGTCTGGGCTCACACTGACTAGTGACTTTAACCTTTAGAAGCCATTTATGCCCGTTTTTGTGTGTCTTTTGAAAGCTGTGCACTTTCCTGCATTTTCTTGTTGTGTCTGAGGAAAAGAAAATGAGAAATAAATATGTATGCTCATTTCAACCCTTCAAAAACAGGAGTTGGATTAAGAATTTGCATAGCACTGCAGATTTCAGGAGACTTTTAGACCATGTACATGTGTAATATGTTTTTAATATGTTTTGAAATTGAGCACAAGTCTTTCTGTCATTATGTGACCATGAGAAACATAAAATTGTAGGAAAATTTGGGAATTATTATCTAGACATTTACACCATAAACTTGGGCACGAGGGGCTGAATAAAATGCTTTTCCTGAGGAAGAACTCACAGAACCCTGGCTAAATGTGTCTCCCCAAAAGGTCAAACAACAGAGACTATGCTCATGACTGTAAATGTGCAAGTGTTTGCCAGCTAGTACATCTTGGACTTTTGTCCTTGGTCAGATATCAAGTCAAGTATTAGAACAATAATAAAATAGTAATGTCTAAATGTAGTGTAGAAGAAAAAAGAATCAAGCAAAGAAAAATACAATGGAAACGCACTATTAAATGGAAAGTTATTATGTAGTTACAACAGAACAACATAAAATCCCATTACCTGGTGAAAAGCACTTGTATCACTTTTTTCACAGGTGCATAGTGTGGTCATATTGGATGGGGGGGGGGCTCAGAGTCTCAGAGCCTTAAAATGGCCCTAAAGTCACTGCTCTGATTCCAAACTGCTTCTGAAGAACTTAGCTACACTCATGAGACTCAATAAGCCACTCAGCCTTCAAGCCTTTGTTGCATTTGTGTAACTGTAACTAAATCATTTAATTTGATTATTCAGGCCCGAAGAGAGATATTCATGTTCTACCATTAGCAGCTTTGGTGGTCTGTGGTGGAGTGTTTACAGCTTTAGCACACTCTTTCCAACAATTAATTTATAACTCTGGATTGAAACAGCTTGACCACAGATCAGTTCACCACAGACTGAATTACTGTGAGGGTGTGAGTCAGTGTTTTTGCGCTGTAAAGCTGGCTGCCTTTGTGAGAATGCCAGTTTTGTATTGACACAAAGCTGTCCGGCATCCAAGGTTTCCTCCTCTTGTCCTTGTTGTTGTCACAGCAACAGAAAGAAAAGACCTGGATGTTGAAGACGGGGGAGAAACGGGTCTATGATTTTGTTTCATGCAGTTCAAAGGTGCTTGTACAGGAAGTGTTCAGAAGGTCAACAGAGGTCACTGAGGTTTCAAGGCTGGTTTCAAGTACTGCCAGTACTCAATTTGTAATTTTTTTTTAACAGGGAAGATGGAACAATAGGAGCTGTATCAGTCAACACAATACATTTCAGAGGAGATTGTTGCAAGACACTTTAACTAACCATGACTGTGAGGTTTCTAATCTATATTTCTACTTTTATAAAGTTATCTCAATGTGTAGCAAAGTATGTCGACCTTCTTAGGTAAGGTTTTCTCACAATGCTGGGAAGAAAGGGTAATTTTAATTTATGCAGAATGAAGAGAGGAAGGTAGGTTAACAAGGGGATACCCTCTGATCTTTGTGCTAATGAGAAGGATGGCATCCCCCTCTCATCCCCCACCAGTATACAATGGTTATGTTCAGTATACTGGTCTTAATATCTCATACTACCTGATTTTTTCATTGAACAAAAGCTGTAGCGCTTCAATGAGCAACAGACATGTTATTTAACAGCGGAAGCCCTATGGAGAAATTTTATTTTTTAGCTGTGTTTTTAATGATTCACTGAGCAATAAAAAATCTTATCTCCTGAATGATAAAACCATTATATATGACCCCAAGTGTGTTGAATTTAAGGCATATTTTGTTAGAGTTTTATTTTATCATGTTAGTAGTTTATCATTGGAATAATCAATCTTTATAATTCTTAATAAACAATGCAGTTTAAAAAAAAAAAAAGATAAAGTTAAATATGGATTTTGCTGACTTTATTTTGTTATATGCAAACTTCCTGTTTGCAATCTAATCACTTTCAGTTTTAGTAATATGCATGAAATTTACTCCAAAGCTCACCTGTTCATGTTCAAAATGCTACCAATTCATCCTGCAAAGCCACAGCGAAGTATTGGAGAGGCAATGCTGTAAGTTTAGGACACTTTATTGAAGTATTTTAAGCATGTGTTTGCTGAAAGATTGCTACAGAAAACTGCGCACTGGTATTTAAAGACATGGACCTAGATGGCAGTGCATCAGCCCCCACACAACAGAGCTTAGGATTGATCTGGGAAGTAGCATCAGATACATTTACCTATACTGTACGATAACAAAGAAACCTTTCACACAACGCAGAGTTATGACCACTGTCAACGACATTTTTGATCCCCTTGGTCTGTTGATACCTGTCACTATCTGGGTAAGAGGTCTAATGAGAGAACTTCCTTCCACATCAACAAACTGGGATACATCCCACTCCCAGAAAACAAACTAGACAAATGGAAGGCTTGGCGACATTCCCTTCAAGAGTTGCAACAGCTTCATATCCCAAGAATGTATGGGACAATATCATTCACAAATGCAGTGCATAGAGAACTGTGCTTATTTTCAGATGCATCAGTCAAGGCTATGGGTGCTGCTGCCTGTCTGAGAGCAGTGCAGCGAAATGGGAGCGTTGAAGTTGGATTCATCATTGGTAAAGCCAGGCTCACTCCACAGTCGCAACCAACAATTCCACAGCTCGAACTGTGTGCCGCTGTCTTAGCAGCAGAGATGGCAGACCTTATCCAGGATGAATTAGGTCTGCAGTTTGACAAGATTAAGTTCTACATAGACAGCAGGAAGTGCTTGGTCACATTTCAGCATTTCCGTTGGTAAGGTTTTGTCCTTGCCGCCACACCATACATATGACAAAAAAATCCTCACCATCGCATTAGACTTATACAATTGTGGGGGGGGTCAATGCCCCCATGAACAAACATCCTGCCCCATCAAATGTCAATTGAAAGTTTGTGAAATTTTAGTGGGTAGAGAAAAGGTAAATGAGGTTCACAACACTGGGAGATGTAGAGGAATTAGTAATACGTGCTAAGTTTCACTTTCCCTGTACCCATTGTGAGGTGCGTGCAGCACAGACCGCCCCCATGCCCCCGATTACACATCACCACAACAAGAGATCAATTCCACAGGAAACACTGCATTTATAATGAGTCAGAATGATTTTACACACCTGTCCACAACTGAGTGCAATGCATTCGTTAGTCCACAAAACCAGTCAATAGCACTACGTGCACACAGCGGAAAACCCTGCACATGACGCATCAAGCTCCTTACCCACATCACTGTTGGTAAAGACTTCTTGGTTCACTGGACCATCTTTCCTTGGTTGTCCTCTTCAAGATCATCCATTATTAAGTGGGACATTTGCACTGGTTGGACCAGAAAAGGATGGAGAGATTAGGCCTCAAATATCTAAATCTAGCTACTAATGTTGAAGAGTTCAGCAATGGATGCTTTGAACACTTCTCCACCTTCACCTCCTTTATCAGAGGAGTCAGCTTCCTTATCTGTATAGCAAGATCAAACAATGACAGAAATCCCAACAGAAAATGCAAAGGCTGGCACAAATGTGTCTACCATGCACCACTAATGAGTTAGCTCAGGGAAAGCACATTATCCTCAAGGCAACGCAACAGGCAGTCTTCAGTAAAGAGCTGTCTGTGCTTAAAGCTAACAAGCCAATCCCTTGACACAGTCACCTGCAAAGACTCACTCCCAGCTTTAAAGATGGTCTCATTGTCGTGGGTGGCTGCCTGAAGCACTTGGATCTTGAAAACTCAAAGACGGACCCAGTCATCCTTCCATCAGACAATCATGCCTCTTCGAGTCACCACTCGCATGTCACCACCATGAACAGGTAAAGTATTAGGGTCATCACCTGACAGAAGGAGCCACCAAGGCAGCAGAACTTTGGCTTGTGAGTGGGAAAAGACTTGTCAATTCTGTCATTTACAACTACATAACCTGTCACAAGTTAAGTGGCAAACTGGCAGAACAGCGCATGACTGACTTAACACCTGAGTGACTCAAAACAAGTCCTCCGTTCACATGTTAGACTTGATGTGTTCAATCCTTGGAACAAGAGGAGGACAGGTTGAGAACAAATGGTTGGTTATCACATTCAGCTGCATGAGTTCAAGAGCTGTACACATTGAGATCAATGGATCCCTACACGATTCCACCTGCATAAATGCCCTGAGATGCTTCTTTGCAATAAAAGGCCCAGTCAAACAACTGCATTATGACTGGCACTAACCTTGTTGGTACGTGCAACAAGCTAGGTATTGGCAAGGTGATGCAAAAGTACCTCAGCAGTGAAAGTTGTGGTTGGGAAGATCATACCATGTGCATCTCATATGGGAGGATCTTGGGAACGTATGATTGGTGTTGCTTGAAGGATCTTAGATTCAATGCTGCTACAGGAACAGACACTCTTAAGTCATGAGGCGCTTTGCACTCTGATGGCAGGGGTTACAGCTATCATGAATGTAGGAAAGGAAGGAAGGGCGACACGGTGGTGCAGTGGCTAGCAGTTGTGCCTCACAGCAAGAATGTCCTGGGTTCGATTCTTACACCAGTCGATGGGGTGGGACCTTTCTGTGTGGAGTATTCATGTTCTCCCCATGTCATGAATGAATCAAGCAAAGAATAACTACCTTTGCTGCAATGGAGGCAAAAGTGGACCATTAACCAAAAGCATCTTCAAGCTGGTGATGTTCTGCCAACAGACAAGCAGAATGCTCACAACCACTGGCCCATAGCAATGGTCAGTGCTACCTTTTGAGGAAGAGATGGACATGTGAGAAAGGCAGAACTGAAAGTAGCCGAGCAAGGTGAGGTGAAGGTCTTCATGAGACTGATCACAGAACTTACCCTTCTCTTACCCAAAGACTCCCCCTATAGAAGGAGAGACTTTTAAGTTGTAGGAATTTGTAGTGACCTCATAGAGGTCAGGTGGGGAGTGTGTTAGCTTTAAGGCATATTTTGCAAATTTAATTTTCCTGAGTTAGTAGGTTATTATTGTAACAATTTATTTTTATAATGCTAAATAAGCAAGGCAATTTAAATAGTAAAGTTAAATGGGGATTTAGTTGACTTTATTTTGTTATATGCAAACTATCGGTCCATGATCTAGGCTAATCACTTCCGGTTTTAGCAACATGCATTAAATTTACTCTGAACCTCATCTGTACATGTTCAAAATTCTACCAATTCATCCTGCAAAGCCACGACGAAATATTGGAGAGACAATGCTTTAAGTTTATGAAACTTTATTGAAGTATTTTCAGGATATGTTTGCAGAGAAACTGCTACATATGTTCCTATTGTTTACAGCTTTCACCGATTACATGAAATGCATCTATGTGAAGGAGGAAACCACATTAAAAGGAAAAATCTTACTTTGTGTCTCATCTTTGACTGCAGTTTAACTTGGTGTTTAGGTGACACACTGCAGAAGGCACTAAACCAAGCCAAATTTATATTTTTATTTGGTCATCCTGACAATCAGTGGTGGCTCGTCAGTAGAGGGTGCTAGGGTGCTGCCTCACATGAAGAAGAAGACAATAGGAATCACCTAAAATAATTTTACAAAACATTTATATGTAAATAAGCAACCTATATATCATACAGCCAGTTAGTACTGTGTATAATCTGCATTCAAGTATAGCTAAAAATGTTTTTGTCATTTAATGAGCAGTCAGGTCACATGTTTCCTGTTTGGGGTGCTGCCTGAGAACTCCAGACTCTTGTTATAAATGGCAGGGCAGTGGACCCCCTCCAATATAAGAGATAGGAAAGCCTTGGGTTGCAAAAAACGTGCGCCCGAGCACCACCCACAGGCGTAAAGATCACATCCCAAAAAGAATCTAGACCTTCCTCAGAAATGGAATCAGCAAATAGGTCAGTAAGTAATACTACTGAGTTATGAGTGAATGGCTGGATAGCTCAGTGGTTACTGCAATGGACTGTGGTGTGGGTTGATTCGTGGTACCTCTGGTATGGGTTACTTGTTTTAACCCTTTTGTTGATTTTCAATTTTTTCATTGCCATGCAATCTACTTGCACTACCTTCAGCCCTGGTCTAAATGCACTGTCCATACTATCAGTGGAAAAGACACTTGTCAGGGACTTTAACAATAGAGTCATAGAAAAATGTGCATGCTTGAAGGATATACGGGTGAAGTTTATAAACAAAAAAAATGCATGATGGAAAACTTTTTCTGTGTGTTTTTATTTTAATTGAAATTAATATTTTAAAATAGTGGCACATGTGCTTTGGTGTATCCTTGAGGTGATCTGTGGTCATAGTGCCACTGAAAACTGACTTGGATACTGCGCCCCATTATAAAATAGTTTCACCAGCTGCCATTGCTGACAATAGGATAGAGCACTCACTAATATAAAGGCCCAGTCATATGAGAAAAAAAGAAACATAAATCTCCCAAAAAATTTTGCAAATGTAGTCCTTCTGGCCAGCACTAGTATAGGATAGCACTTTTCAAAAGCCAAACATGGTATGATGTAATTTAGTTCTTAAACCAAATTTATTATTGTTTGAAGATGTAAGGACTCATATTAATCTTTATATTTTCCTCTGTCAGGCTGACACTAACTGCTGCTTCTCTCTTGCAGGTTTCTCCTGTGTTGCCATCAGAGGAGGAGAGCCCACAGCGGCCTTCTCCCCGGGGACACCATGAGAATACCGTCTCCAAAAATAGAGGTCTCCTCTTCTCCTTGCAACCCTCCTGCTCTTCCAGGTACCTGCCACTTTCATTTGCATTTCTGAATGGAGGACATGCTCAGAACTCATGCACACATGCTGCACAAGAATGATCTGCACTGATGAAATGTGCTGTTGATGGGGTTTTTTTGCCAGGTATTGCAAGGAGATTGCATAGCAGACTTATAAAGTCAGCCCAAGGTTAGTGTGTTTGTGTGTGCGTGTTTGTGTGTGCGTGTGTGTGTGTGTGTGTGTATTTGTCCATTGATTAGATATCTCTATTATTAGCAACTTCCCTATGCAACCTGAACTATAGCAGCTTTGTAGGGATGGCATATCATGGCTGTAGCATTTGTGTCTGGAGCTGTATCGAACTTAACTGGTGTGTGTGTGTGTGTGTGTGTGTGTGTGTGTGTGTGTGTGTGTGTGTGTGTGTGTGTGTGTGTGTGTGTG
>JAPTYQ010000010.1:13606355-13624000 GCA_029814465.1 Ostorhinchus cyanosoma
AAACCATTTGTTGAACATGATTTATTTCTGAGCATCCAGCCACCTGGATAAAGAACCTACAGGGATTTCCTCACAACGCTCACAGATAAAAAGTGGAGAAAAAGCTTTAATTGCCGCAAAAGAGACTGTGTTGAAATATTGTACATATAATGTTTTTGTCAGTAATCGAAACTGTGGATAAAATACTGAATTTCATTACAACCTAATAAATAGATTATATTAATTTAGTCTGCTGTCATTAGAATTGTTTATGCCATGTATTAAGCAAAACACATTAATCATTGGTTATATACAACATTTCAGTGAAAGGATTTGTAAAATATCCAACATTTCTCACTTGTTTGGAAACAAAATAAGTATTCATCCCATTAATTCCTTTCCGCTTGATCAGCGATGACCAAGAAACATCAGAGTGAATAAGAAGAGGAAACCTGTTGTGAATTATTATTTGATTGTTCGTATCAATTATGTTCTGTTTTCCCAATAAGCTACACTTTTGCACAACACTATGGGGAATGATCTGAGTGAATTCAGGCACACACATCATCCTGTCTGCTATAACCAACAGGTTTGTGTGGTAGGTGGTCCAAAAGGTTTATGTAAGTCTGGACAACCACTAATGCATGGTATGAACACACTCTGGACACATTCCGAGGTGGTTGGAGATATATACAGTATTGATATGTTCTATATCAACGTGAACAGGAATGTGACCTGGTATGGATTAAAGCTGATGTCTTTGGTGTAAAAGTCAGCATGTGCTGTCAAGTCATTTGAGCATTTCTCACAAAGATATATTAGTGTGTTAGTATATTAGCTATATAAGTGTTTCATACTTGCCGTGCTGCCTGAGTGCATCTAAATTATGATTCATTTTCTTCTGCAAGGAAATACAATATCTTCATTTCCCATAATCCCATAATAAAGATATTCCTAAGCATACTTTAAGCACTTGAAGACTCAATTATTTCTGAAGTCCATGCACAAGGGAGGCAATAAGGAACCAATAAACACAATCAAATAGTCAAAGTTGTCATATTGACTTTGTGATTCGCTGCATCAACTCATGTAGTGACCAACAAGACAGAAAACACAACACTAACACACAGAGATATAGAGAGATGAAGTGAGAGCCAGTCTTTAGGTGCATGTCGAAGAGTCGTCTACTTAGGACTGGCTCATGAAAAAAAATGCGTATTAAAGCCAGGTCTAAAAGAGAGTTGAAAGAGGAGAACATCATGCAACCTGAGCCACTACAGTTTTATATTGTTTCACCCACACACTGTGTCCACTGCTGTTATTAGGTGGGTCACACAGTCAGTGCCAAAGGTCCACTTCCAACAAAGTATCAAACACAGCAAAATATGAGGAAAATACAAAGGACAGTGACTGTGCAGGTAAATACTCCAGCGGACAGTTTTAGTTGGACAAAAGCAATTATTGTGAGGTATTATTATTATTATTATTATGACTCTATGCATGTTCTGCATTAAAATGTATTTGCAAAACAATCTTTGATGCTGAAAACATGACAATTTAACCAAATTTAGAGGAAGCAACATTCATCCATATTTGATGGTGAAATTGATAATGGCTGCAGCCTTACACTAGTGCTATAGTGAAGAGCATGCCTTCTGTACAGCTGTTATCACTGAGAGGATGTTAAAGGGCCACAGCATAAGGAGATCTTCTCAGTCATGAGCAGTAGAAAATAAAGACTCCAAAAATAAATATAGCTCCACCAAGTGGGCTGAGGCTAAATGGTGTATGTGAAGACAGAAAGAGAAACAGTGGAGTGAAACAGATTGAATAATAGATGAACGATGAGCACTTTGATTCTGAAATAGCACAGGCAACAGAGAGCAAGAGAGAGACTCCATAGCCTTATGAGTCTCAACAGCCCCCCCAGGAGATTTCACTTTGGGAACTATCCTTTGCTTTGTTGGTAATCACTGTCTCCATTAGCTGCAGATAGTCTGTTTGAAGATTGCTGATAATGCAGGAGCTTTAAAATGTATCTTCCAGTTTCCTCAAATGGCTTTTCTTTATATGGTGCTCTAACATCACTATGCACATATGCACGCAAACACGAACTGAGCCAGAAGAATGTAACTGACTTACAGTACCTTGGATCATTTATGTCATACACCCAAAGGTGAAAATACATTAGAATTTGCTTGGGATGTCTCTGAAGTTGAAGTAGGAAAACTACTTTTCTCCCATTACGGTTTCACGGGTTGACTCTACTCTGCACTGATGAGTGAAGATTGCAACTCTGCTCAGGACGGAGGCAGAGTGAAGAAGATAATGGAAAATAGAGTTATAACACACTGAAAGAATGACCACTCGCTGTGTGTGCTCAAAGGCCGATAAGCCCGACAAATATCAGAAGATAATCGACACACATGTCACAAAGCCTCTGGCCGAGCCCTGCCACTGAAACACCGGTTCAGTTAACAATGGCTTATCTGAGTTTAAGGCAGAGCCAGCTCTCTCTATGGTTTCCTGTCCTTTTCTTCCTTTCTTACTATCTGCTTCTGGCAAGTGGGCAGTGAAATATGCTTATTTATTCTGGCTGTGTAAGACTAAACAATCAGGACACCTCACTTTACGTTTTCTAGCCATTAACATGATTAGTGTGATGGATAACAGGAGTCATGTGTGTGTTTTGGTTAATTAATTTAAATCTGCTACGGATAGATATTACTGTTGACATTCATTTATACATAATGTTTTGTTGTCTTAAACCAGTAGTTTGACATTTTGGGAAATACATATTTGATTATTCTGACATTAGACTAATGGAAGACTTTCACAGGTTAAATGTTTCCTGCCGCTTCTTGTCTTTAAGTGATGCTAATCACCACTTGGCTCAGCTTCCTCATTTATCAGACAGACACGAGAGTGGTATTGATTCCTTTAATTTAACTATATGCAAGAAAGTGAATAACAGTATTTCTGAATGACTTTAAATATGAGTTTATTCCTATAATAGTTATATCCTCAAACAGAGTTTCGGGAATATAATGTTTTTGGTCCGATTGCCGCCACCGGATCCGCCAGTAGAGATCCTTCGTGTTATTGCGATAACTTGAAAAATATTGGGTTCAGAAATTCCATATTTTCCATATAAATTAATATCATGAAGAGGAAGAACTGACTTGATTTTGGAACAATTTTCCATTTCTAGATTGGCCACAAGGAGCTGCTCAAAAGTTTCAAATCACTAAACACTCTTTTGTTCATGTCTCTGGAACTATTATTTGTCTGATTGACTTCAAATCAAGTGGAAATGAAAGGTCATGACCTGGGGATGCCTCACGCCATGACATCATTAAGGATTGGGGGCGTTCAGGGATATACCCCTACCCATCGCTTCCTACGGCATAAGCCTCATTTAGCCATTGTTGTCAATGAGTTTAACTATAACAAATGTGGTATAAGTGCAGAAGTCTGTCTATTGGAGAAATATGTTTGTATAGCTTTTTAAATATAGGCTCATTGGTAAAAGTTAAACATCCCTGATTATATCCCATAATGCAACTTTACCATTTTAAAGTTTAATGCAGAATCAAGGTGCTTTACTGTCACCGACTACATGTTGACCAAGTTAATATTCCCTTATGTAAAAGCTCAGAACAGACAAAACAAACACTTGCTATAACAAGGGACTTCTGCAGCCACCATAGGGGAGCATGGGGTGGTGTTCATAATATTATTTTTAAACCTTTTTCATGTGTTTCAGAAAGACAGTAGCAATCAACATCATTTTACATCACCAGAATCGACAAAAAAAAAGTCCCCACCTGGATTTAACTAAGCAGAGAGGTAAGAGCTTTTCATTGGATAGAAAGAACCAGTCGTCCATGAAAATAGACATGTGAACAGGAATCAGGTTCCCTGACATTTATAGGTTATGTAACTCATTTTAACATTGAGGAAATACATTGTTAGGCCTGAAGGCATACAAAAGCCTTGGCACTTGGTCATACTTTTTTCCCCACATTAAATAAACTGTGTGAGTAATACAAAAACACATAACCTTTGATAATGCACTTTTTATTTATGTTCCAGCCAAAAAGAAGTGAGTTACATGCTGCTATTAAAAGTCTAGAAATTAAAATAGTATTTGTACAAAGTATTATGATAAGAATAATGAAGAGGTGAGAGTAATTCTAGTTACATGATGCATCAAGCAGAAGTTTCCATGCAATCACACAATGGCTCTTTTCCATTTTAGTTGTGTTTTGGTTTTTTTTGTTGTTTTTTTTTACTTTTGTAGCATTCAAGCTCAATACTGCTGCTCATTAAGTAGTCTTTCAGCCACTCAGTGGGTGACTCAAGCCTACTGTGACATTATGTATAAACCCTCAACACTAACCTCCAGGTCTATGGTTTCAGCAGCAACTAAGTTTGATATGAGGCCTGTTTTCCATAAAAAGTAATATTTAATCAACACAAATAGTAATTTTTCTGATGACTAACGCAGTATAAGTACAGTAATAGAATGCCCCGTTGTAGCACAGCACTGTAAGAAAAGCATGTGAGCTCCTCAGGGATGGATATAATCACATCCCCTTTTTTTTTTCCTCACCCAGGAAACAAACACCATCTAATTTCTTGTCCATTTACAGGATCTGGACAGTGGCTTTCACTTTTCATGTTAATATGCTGTTACAGGCCTGCTGAGTAGTTCAAATCAAATTTACTATGTCCAGCAGTGAAGCCCTAATACTGTTTTGTCAAACTAGGTGAGTAAATAAAAAGATTTAACACTGCATATAGCGATTACTGGCTTATCTTCTCCAAGCGTGCAGACCACTCTAGTGTGCAGCCCCCTCCTACTAATATCAGCATGGGATACTAGGAAAGGGATGTCTGTGTTATGTGTATACAGTAAGACATGGGTACACACTCAGTTGTAATTACAGAGTGGAAAATATACACTCTGTGTCTGTCAGTTAGTGCTGCCGTCACTGTTATTACCCAGTCGACTCTGTTCTCCACCGACGCAGCAAGGCTCTCCCACCATACTGCACCTTCACATGGACATGAACTTTGTAGCTGCATAGAGCTAATGTTCTATGTTAAAAAAAAACAGAGGAGGAAAGTATACTTTTTTTGGTGTACTGCTAAAACAACCTGTTTTCCCTGGGGTATTACAAGTTCTGTATCCAATTACTGTTTGGTGGATGTCATTCAGAGTTACAGAGTGTTCTCAACGCCCTCCATGGGTCCTGCCTGTGGGCCCCACACTACCAGGGCCACTGTAGGGTGCGAAGTTTGATGGATAGCCTGGCTGCAGCACAATGGCTAATGTTACAAGTTGTCAGCTACTCAATAGGGGGGTGGTCTCAGGTGGCTGTGGCAGCCTGTACCATGCCAGAACATCCTTTTAGCTTGAAGCTGACGGCTCTCTGGAGACGGGCTGTCTTTGATTATACAGTGGGAGAGAGCAATAGAGGAGTCAGTGGAGTGTCAGCCCTAAACTTCATCATCCTGGACTTCAAACTCCGCACTGGCTTCCACTCAAGGATGTCCTCCTATGGATCGTGTAGGTCCCAACCAAGGTTGCATAGACCCAAGTGGGTACTTTTGCAGTTGCAACGAGGTACTTGTAAAAGTGGTTTAGTAAAAATAAATGATAGTGAATCAGAGTGTAATATTTAAGAGGGAAAACCACCAATTACCACCATTACATACTGTAGCCTGACCTTCAGTAAATTCCCATTAATGAGCAGACAGTTAAGCTGAGTCAGGCAGCTGAGAATATGTAAATCAAATTATCTCTGTAGTGAAAAGTTACTGATAGGTTGACAAAATATTGAGATGAATGGATTGTTGAAATAGCAAATTAACATAAAAATTTTGAGAATGTGCTTCCTTACTACCTCAGTATCTCTGAAGTGTATGCTTAAAGGTCATTTGAATTTCTAATGAAATTGCAATAAGTATTCAATAAATAGCTTTTAACTGTTGCAGACTTTAAAGGCAGAGAAATACAAAATTAAATGTTTGTAGAAGCTGAGGATTGGAGTTTCATGGAGAGTGGACACATCTGCTGTGATTCAAGTCTGCATTCAAGCTGTTGAAGTATTGTGATATGCAGCACATTAGCAGAGCAATATGAAACAACTCTCTGAACTTACACATATGTTGTGACAGTAAAATTAATGGCAAATGTCCGATTGTAATGTATGAATGTAGATTTTTCTCATGTCACTACCAGCGCATTTTAACTCAATATTACATGAAACCACATTTTTACTTCTAAACTATGACTATATTATGATACCTAGGTCCTGAGTAACAAAATACAGGGAGTCAACAGAAAATTACTGAATTTGACGTATTAAAATGAATAATTCCTTGTCTTCTACCAACACAAAAAAGATTTACTCTCATTATCATGTTAACTTTAACCATTAACATTAATTGCTTGTGTACAGCAATAAAAAAAGGGATTCCTGTCATCTAGGAGAAACTATGTAATTTATAAGTAGTCATGGCAGGCCTTGAGTCTGGCGGGGAGCAGGACCCAATCTGTTTAAAACCTCATTTGGACGTGTGCCTCCTGTCTGGGTTAGTGTGGTGTCCCCTCACTCAGTAAAATGCGAGACAGACAGACCTATAAACAACCAGCTTTTATCTCTCTGAGAGAGACATGGCAACAAAGAGCCCAGCTGCCGAGCCATATTCCCCCTCCCGTCCCTCTGTTTTCCCCTTTTATCTTTCCTGTCATCACCCCACCATGTTAAAGAGGAGGCATGGAAGGATCTAGAGGTGTGCTCCAGTCTCTCTGATTTCTTTTTCATAGCATCTTCATTAGTATCTGAAAACTGTTCTTTATGTCTGATGCAGCAGCTGAACGCTACAGTAGCAGGAAATAATGCGGATAATTTTCTTGATGTGTTCAAAAGAAATAGCAACCTGAATCAGTAATAGTATAATTGCTGCAGACGTCATTTATAATGTCGATTCACAGACTGGTGCAATGCTCAGTGTTCAGTGCCTACAATACTGATCCAAATTAGTTTATGCACATAAGTATTACCTGTAACCTTTCTAAGCAAGAACCCTATTCATCATAACTGTCACTTTAAAGAAAACTCTATTTTATGGCGGTGTTTATCTTCAGAGTGTGACCTAGAGGCACAATTGCCTGATTATGTTGGAGCTGGGTAATGTTAAAAAGGGTTTGATACAAATAACTTGTCTGCAGCAGTTCCTAGAAGATACTTTTTTCAGCACTTATTGTCATTTGAACAAATTACAGTACAAATCTTCATCATTATTTTGCATCTCATTTGCAAATTTTTTTTACACTCAAAGCAGTTTTGAGAACATAATAAATCAAGTTTTGAGTTGAAGTTGTCTGTTTACATAAAAAAAAAGCCATTTACGAGTGTTGCATGCAGAGAAAGTTGATATTTGTGTCAAATGATACCAAACAAATCTATGTATTTTTTCAATCCTCAGTAGTGTTTGTGTAATTTCATCTGTGTCAGAAAGTATTCATTTTCAGAACCTAGCCACAGACAGATACCATATAACAGCTCGGTTTAGACTGATGCAACAAATGTCTGATGAAATGTCTCATTTTGTAATTTAAGGCTGTCTTCAGTTAGATTAAACATATGATTTGGTTTAGTTTAGAGTAGTCCTTATTTGTAAATTAAGATTTTATGAGTTTTACCTTAAGGGTTGCAAAAACTATTGGCAATACATGTATTTTCTAAACCCAGATGAAATGAAGGAGGTATATTTGTAATGTTACTTATTCAGCCTTTGAGCATCTGTTCTCAAGATACCAGATATGGGTGTCCCATTTCACATATCATTTTTATATCTCACAATTATTTATTTGTATTTTAACTGTTAGTGCATAAACAGAACCACATTAAGAAGTGTGCTATATTTTTGGTCACTAAAGTCAAAACGAAGGCCTCCCTGACCTGTATTCCCATTTTAGAAACAAAACAAAAACCTCCTTTTATAGGTGCAAACTACTGATTTGCAATCAGTCAATATTTTTGATGACACGTCAATCAATAGATTGTGAGCACAACAAGCCTTTTCTCAATCAACTTGGGGTTTAAAAAAGATACAAATTCAGCCACAGTGACATATGAGCTTGGTATGCATAGACACGACTCCATGACACATACCTCCATCTTGTTGAGGGACACCCAACAGTCTGAGGGGAAATCCTGCAGCATTGGAACCAGGAACTGTAGGCAGCCATCCCAGTGACACAACAGCAGCATCATACCAATCAGGTTGAAGATCCGCATCACTGCGCTGGCTAGGTCATAGGTCATGTGGAAGATCTGATGCGAGACAAAAAAAAAAAAAACACCATTGAGAGGAGGGATGAATTGTGCTGATAGGTGTGGAGAAAATGAGACAATGTGGTTTTACTTTCAGATGGTATCTCACTCAGTAGAGCTTTTATAATTTTGTCAAACACTTCAGACTCTGATACATATGGCAGAGACAAGATTGGCTACCCACTCAAAGCCACAGTCTCCTTTGGACTATACCAAGTGTGATAAATGAGTAGGGGAGACAGGTTCCCGTCATCCCCACATCAAACACAGCAGGAGAAGGCAGGACACTTGTTACGCAGAGATACATGACATCAATCAGAGCTCCAGCACGCATACAGAGTCCAGTCACACACAAAATACTCACGCAAGCCTGCAGGCACCACGTTACAACTAACAACACAGACAGACATGCCAACACATGTGGAGACAAACACGCATAGACACTCTTAAACACACAGAGTGATGGACAGGGAACATCATGATCCTTAACAACTGAGTCTATGTCGTCTCACACATCAGTCATTCTCAGTCACTGGACAGTCACAAAGGCCAATCATCGACTACCTGAGTCACTTCAACAACCTACTTGAAGGCGGCTGCATCACACAGTTATCGATACAAACTGTATAAATTGCAGAGGTTTTCATATGACAAACAGATGACAAATTCAGCTATGAAAGAATGAGAGATGGGTCAGTGCAGCCAAGAGAGAGAAATGATACTGTGCAGTGGGAGTGAAGAATGGTTCTGGACATGAATCACATGTGCTGATATTTCTAAATGTTGCTTTAATATTTATCGAGTATTCACTGTCAGTTTGTATCATTCATAAACTGTGTATCCTTCTGAAGTTAAAAAAAAACTGTGAAAATAAGTCTAAAAATGCCAGGGAACGGGTCTTTTTGTTGACAAGGTTAAGATTAAATTTAGGAATGAAACACAAATCAAAAAATAGAACTGCAGGTAAAATCAGCTTCACTTTCTGCAAATGTTTCTGATTCATGGTGCATTCATTCAACACAATAAAATGGCTTTGCACAAAACAGGACCTCAGTTAATGGTTTTATAAATCATATTTGATGTCATTTATGCTTTCATTCCAACTTTTGCAGCTTTGAGTTTCTATCTCATAATAACTGAGTGAAACCCCTAATAAAAGCTAAAGTTAGTCAATTACTCAAAATGAAAATACAAATAGAACCCCTTATGCATTCATAAAGACTAAACTTATAACAGAGCCCAAGGTGAAAGATGATAAAAATAAATAAAAACTAGAATGCATTTTTCATCTCTGAAGGTAAGTTTTGTGCTGGGTGATGGAGGTGATCAGCACCATGGACAGCTCCAGGAGACTTACAGCACGAATTAAAAACATTTTTGGGTCTGAATACCTGCTCATCCAGAAGTAACTGAGGGTATCGTAAGGCATTTAAACAGCTCATTGGTTGTCATTGTCTCACTCTACATCACATCTTAGCTCTCATCCTCTATGCATGCCAAGTATCACTTCCCATCATGCACCACTGTGTGCGTGTCTGAGTGTGTGTGCGTATCACATCATATCTTCAGAAATCCAATTATCCAAAGGTCAAGTGAGCAGCCAAGCCCCACTGCACTGCTCACCACTGCAAAATGCCAACGCAAGGCTGCCAATACTGGCATAAACGAAAAGTCGAGTGATCTCATGACATCACTGGACCTCTTGTCTCGCAGGTTCCTTGAGTTGAGGAAGGAGACTAAGAGAAGCCGGAGCAAGGTCCTGACAAAGTGCATTCCTCATGGAGTAAATAAAGCTGGGCAACCGGAAAGGAAAAGACTAGTTTTTGAGCTCAGTCCCCATAACAGACAGGTTTTCTACTGAGCAACAGCACCCATCTCCACTTTGCTAGTCATGTCTCTGAGGAATCCCTTTAAATAGACAATTAAAGACATATATAATCACATTCAACAACCTCCTAATGCTCCCCATTATCTCCACCCTCCACCCCACCTGCTCTTCCTGCGTCTTAATTGATTAACTATGTTTGCCTGGGTAATAGGCTCCTTATTAGACTGCCTGATGCCGCCTGTGGGACTTCCAGGTCAGACAGGGTGACAGAGGAGTGGTGGTGTGTGTGTGTGTGTGAGGGGGGTCGTATGACAATAACAGTAATTAGGATGCAAAGTTTGTTAAAGCTCAAACATCCTGCTGACATTATACAGTTCTCACCAGGTGGCAGGTGAGAACATTAATATTGAGCCTCCGGGCGGAGGAGACAGAGAGGCAGCTTGTTAGTTTGAACACAAGCCAACATCAGCATATTGGAGGCAAACTAGCACCCATTTATCATGAACTAGATTGGGTGTTTCTTCCTCTGTTGCTAGGAGTTGTATGATTAATGCAATATTTACTCAGAGATAGTTCAGTTCTTACCTCTTCCCATTGGTGAATGTAACGTATTAATCGGGAGAGCCTTAGCAGCCTCAGAAGACTTAGGATCTTGGTAAAGCGGACAATCCTCAAGGCTCGAGCAGTCTTGTATACCTCCGAGTCGATTCCTTTCTCCACAATGAGGAATATGTAATCCACTGGGATAGAGGAGATAAAGTCAACAATGAACCAAGTCTTTAAGTATTTTTTCTTAATAGTTTTAGGGTCCAAAATGATGTCCGAGTTGTCCTCAATGATGATTCCAGTGCGAAAGTTCAGCACCAGGTCCATGAGAAAGAAGGTGTCAGAGACCACATTGAAGATGATCCAGGGCGTTGTGGTCTCGTCCTTGAAGAAGGTGATGCCTACGGGGATGATGATCAGGTTGCCCACCATAAACAGCAGCATTGTGAAATCCCAGTAGAACCTAACAGGTGTGTGTTGTAGTGCGTATATGATAGTATGTTTACGTGTGTGAGTGTGTGTGGGTGGGTGGAGTAAAGGAAGGGGGAAATGGGGGAAGGGAAAAAAGACAAAAATAGAGTCAGATAAGAAAATAGAGTTGCTGTGGAAAGGCGATAGGCACAAGAGACTTCCTAACTCGAAATGGAAAAGTGTATAAAAGAGTGGGAGCTACACTGACTGCCTCGAAATGCAGGGAGAAAATGAAAGAGTTCTGCTGAACTTACTTTTCAACATTCACGTTTATCTATGCATTTTATGATTTTAGCAAAAGAAACAATATGATGAAACTACCTTTGGTTAAAAAGAACATTTTACAAAGAGGCTGATGAGTGTTTCCTGTGCTTTAGTTGATTTTCTAAGCACAGAGTGACTGAACTAAACTGCATTTTCAAGGTTCAGAGGATGAGGTTAAAGATCTAAACAACTTGTATTCTCCTTTGCATTATGTAAGATTACAGTTTGCAGCTATTATTGACCTTGCAGTACACATGGAGAGTGAGAAGGCACCAGTCATACTGCCCTTCTGCAGTAGTGATGTGGCATCTAAGCGGCTGGGACAGACAGAGTAAAAGTAGTGAGGTCTGAACCCGTCAGAGGGATCTCTGCAGGACAGGTGCAGCGCTGAGTCATTACACTGCGACTTACGCAACAAGCTCTGCAAACACAACAGCCCCGATTACAATGTTTCAAGCAACTTTGCAGCTTTAAGTATGCATCTATTAGCATAAGAATCACAAGGGGGCAGCTAGGTTATAGCTTCTTGCTGTGTGGGAGTGTGCGTGGTAAAGCAGGGTCTCCAAGTGGAATGCCGTCAAATTACATATCTGCTTTATGGAAGGAATGTCTCAAGTTTAGCCTTTTGTGGTCTGACTCGGCGATATGTGATACAAGTGGGCCAAACATGAATGGCGCTGTAGTGTGATTGTGTTTTTGGAGGAAGCGCTTCCACGCACCGCGAGAAATGACTTCAAATTACACGGGAGCTGTCCACTCCGTGTGGTGCTGAAACCAAAACAGCCCAGAGTCCTGCCACTGATTTACACACTCAAATGCAATTCAACGCTTGATACATTGTCCCTGAAATGGAAACGGGCTTCATCATCAAGCCAAGGGAGGCTTCCTAGATGACAGGCTTTCTTAAAAACGCCTGTGACAAATTGCTACTTGATTTGTTATCAGTGTTTGAACCATAATAAACGAAGAGCATCCGTCATTGATCATGCAGGATCCGGGAAGTCGTACAGGCGGATATGTCTCCAGTGAGCATGCTTGAGGTTTTCGCACACTTGGCTCAAGGTGACATTCCATTACTGGGTGCATCGCATGCACACATACACGCACACATAGCCTACATCGTCCTGTCAGCACGGCTACTGTCGCAGAGCATAGTCTACTACAACAAATAAGCTACTGATCTCTGAAAAACAGGATTTTAAATGATCCAGAATCAGCGTTTGAGCGCTGTCTTTTTTTTTTTTTTTTTTTTTTGTCAAACAGGAGCGTACTGCAACGAAAAGTCGACATGTAGGCTATTAGCAGGCCGGGCTTGTTGAGCATCCCAGACATGCTACTGTACATGTAGACTGGAATAGGACTTGTTTACAACCTTGAAAGGGCACGCTTTGCTAAAGTCAATTTGCCTGACAACAGGTTGTTTGGGGGATTAAACGCAGCACGTTACAATGCATCGTTTCAAATCTCTACAGGTTGAATCGTGAGGGATGGGAGGAAAAATAAACAGTCTGTACTCTTGAACAATAGGCATGTGTTTCCAGTTACAGTGGTTACTCACTATAAAGTAAGTTGTAGATGACAATGAGGACCCATATGGGCCCCTCATGACATTCATCGTACAACTAATAGCAGCCCCAGCTCTTACCTGAAATCACTGTAAGGGTGGATAATCCAATTTCCAGCTGATTTTACCCTCTCTTGCTCTCTCTCCACTGCTTTCTGACTACCATACATGCGTAAGGAGAATTTATTAACTCCAGGCTGGAGCATACTACTAAACTGCCGTTGCATGAAGCTGGCTTGGCTGCCCCGAGGTTCCGCATCCTCGGCGGGCACAATTGGCGGTCCATCCTCCGGTTTCTGGAAAGTGACAGAGTTCCTGGGCTGCTGTGTCTGAGACGGGCCATGCAGCGAGGACGAGGCTTTCCGGCTTGGTGCGTTGGAGAAGGACACCTTGGAGTCCTTTTTCTCGGGGACACCGCTGGACACGGGTGTAGTGCCTGGATTTGCGCTCTCTCCTCCGTGCCCCCCGGTCAGGGACCCGCCTGGTGTGATGGAGCCGTCCATGCTGGCTGTGGTCGAGTTACAGGCTGCTCGCTTAGCGCTCCCTGCGTCCTCGGCCCTGCCCGACCCTCCTGTCTGCTTCTCCTGCTTGGAGATGATTGAGCGCAGGCTGCCGGTACCCGAGTCCCTCCTGCATTCTCCGTTTTTGTTGCATTTCATACTGGAAATTGGAGCGAAACTGTTGCAACCATCACCCGCTGTCGCGTTTGAAACCTCTACCGCGACCGCTGATTCCGACGCCTCCGCCCCAGATGCTTTTCTGGTGTCGCCGCGCTGGGCAGCATCGCCCGGATAGGGTGTCTGGCTCTCGGTAGCTCTGGAGGCAGAAGTGGGCCGTGGGGCGGCAGGAGCGTCCTCTGTGTGCGTAAGGCAGGGCTCCTTGTTGGAGTTCCTCCTGGAAGCAGAGGACGCGGCTCCCCCTCCTGGCGTAAAGTTCTTCATCCTGATACTGCCGCCTCCTCCTCCACCTCCGCCACTGCCGCTCCCCCCGGCTCGGCGCAACCGCGGATGCTGAAACTTGGACTCCTCTTCTCCGTCTTCCGTCTCGTCCATCACGATATTGCTAGCCACTCCGGGCTGCTTTCCGCTCGGTGCTCCGGGAGATGCGGAGTCCAGACAGTTCTGGCTGCTGTTGCTTCTTGTGCATTTGGACGCGGCAGCCTTGGATGCACTGATGTGGCTGCACCCACTGCCGCCCACCGCCTTCTTTTTCATGGTGGCAGCAGCAGACGCCGGTGAAGACTCATTCCTGTCCATGACATTGAGCATATCAAATTTTACCTCCAATTATCTTTGGGGAAAACCAATCAGAGGAAGAGGGGAGATGGAGAGAAGAAGAACAGAGAGGGAGTGAGAAAGGAGAGGAGAGAGGGAGGGGTGAACGTGACTTCTTTGCAAACTACTGCGTTTATACTTTGACAGTCATTGTGTCAGAGATGCTCAATCATCACACTCTCAGACTGCGTCAAATATAATTAAGCCATTAGCCTATCAGGCTCTCAATTCAGTTCAAGTGAACGAGCAGCTGAGGCCTCTTGGAGATGCCACAAACTTGACTTGCTTTAAGCAGATCTTCACGAATGATCACAACAAACCAGATGCATACACGCACACACATATATATTCACATCAAAAGTTTAATTAGCACGTGTTAATGAAAACTCAAATGATGTCATATGTTTCAGAAGGTGTTTTCAATGACATCCTCCCAGTGTTAACCTTAAACTTGGTTGGTCTTTAGTACCCTCTAGTGGCCACAGAGGTGGAGCACAGACACGTTTCACTACCCAGTCATTCTGACACAACAGAATTATCAAACTAATTAGTCACAGAGAGGCATGATCCTCTTGGTGCTTGAGTTTAGACTGACCTTCAGCTTCTCATAGGATATACTTTTACCTAAACAAACATATAGACTCCATCTTTTCTCCTGAGGTGCGGAGTTCAACTGGAGCCACATATGACGAGTAAATATGAGACGCACAGAGCTTTTGTAACCTGCATGAAAAATGATGACGGCTTTGTTTTTATTGTGCCAAAGGTGTAAAGTAAAAAGAACACAAACTGAAAAGCTTTTTCTTATTCAGCAGCACCTGTTACAAGGGTCAACAAGTACAGCAGGTGTATTAGTTATGTATTGCACACAGTGACAAGAGGATGGTGTTGCACACCAATGGGCTGCTCTGAGCTGACTTAATGAGCTGCACAGCAAAAAAAATCAATCCCTTGCATTCTTTTTCATCAGTGTTTGAAGAATTCATATGATATCGTCTATTTGCATGTTTGTGAGAGCGACCCAAGCACCCTTACATACTGAAGATATGGGCCATGATAATCGAGTGCCCTGCCACTAGAAAAAAAGAAACATTATAGCCTATTTTCTTTGATCTACTTTTGGTTGAGTCTAAATTTAATCACACAGGCAATTTTCTTTGTTACATCAATGCAATACCAACACATGCATACATGTAGCCATACATTTGTAATAAATTAACCCATAAAGAGCCAAACATCACCGACTAAAAGCATCTACTGTTTAATGCTTGTTGATCCACTTATCCTAACAATACATGGAAATAATTGGTGTAAAATGCTAACACTCGTGCCTCACAGCAAGAAGGTTCTGGGTTCGATTCCAACACCAGTCGACAAGGGGTGGGACCTTTCTGTGTGGAGTGTGTATGTTCTCTCCAATAGGTTTTCCCCACCTAGTTAATTGGTTAATCTAAATTGCCCATAGGTGTGAATGTGAGAGGATAAAGTGGGTTCAGATAATGAATGATGCAGATTGTCATCAGATATGACTCATTTGGACGTTCAGAGGCTCCGTAGTGAACGTGGAAATACCAGCATCTTCTACAACACTGATTCACCAGTAAAACTTATGGAGGTGGATCAATGACAGTGGTTTATTTATGTTCAGTTAATGATATATTTAACTGAAAAAGTCACTTTTTCAGCCGTTTTCTCTGTTTTTGATTTAATAATTGTTAACTTATATTTGAGCTTTTATGATCATTGTATTTTTATTAAGTCTTTCAAACATACAGAAAAATCAAGACAAACACTGAGACATATAAGAAAGGTATAAGACGCCACAAAACAAAACAAAACAAAAAAAATTAAAGGGTTCCACAATGTAATTACCCGATCACTTTGTACACAACACACATTATCCAGAATGTAATCTGCTCTACATAAGAAATAAAAGGATGCCATACAACATTAAACTTCCCCATTGATCCATTCAATGTGTATCTAATCTTTTCAATCTTAAGGAAAAATATGATATCACATATCAATCTGCCAAAGGAGGGGGGTTTCTCATTCTGCCAATTTAAAGGAATGAGTCACCATGCTAAAAGGGAGGAGTAGGCTTTGCTATTTAGTTGTGGTCTATGTAGAGGGAGATATTCTAATGGTATGCCAAAAGTCCAATAAAAGGGCATTGGTCAATGGTTAGACTTGAAATAGCTGAATACATTTCAAATATTGAAGACCAAAATGCAGTTAGACTTGAACATGACCAAAAAGTGTGAAAGAGAGTAGCAAAATCTAAGCGTTTATGAACATCTACATGATCAGTGAATTAAATATTGGAAAATACCTGATTTATACTGATAAAATACAAAATATAGAGGATATTTGTTATAAACAAATGGTGATAAATCACTTAAGAAAGGTTAGATATAGAGAAAATGTGATTTGGGAGCTGACATAAAAGCAGAGCTGGGTTTTTATGGGTTAATGTAGAGACTAACTGATTCCATACAGAGACTTCATTTCTGCTACAATAACAGTTCAACTGGAGTTTTCACTGAGCAAGTCTGTTACATCTTTACACGAGTCCTGGGAAGTCCCTAACGTCATGCTCTCCACCCATTCCTCCTCGTCTCTACTTCTCTCTACCATCAATCAAAGCCACACAGCTTCACCAAGGATCAGTTTAATTTCCTGGCAGAGTGATGCTGATGTGACACAACCAAGTAATTTTTTTAACAAATTTAAGAGACAAAATGAATGAGGATCTCACCAAAACACAACCAGTAGAGTTCTTTACTCCAGATAAATGAATAGTTTGTCTGGCCTAGAACTATGTTATAGTTCTACACAGGAGCACAACATGACATTTACCAATAAATCAAAATGAAAACCTAGTTAACCTATATAGGAAAGATTAAGTGATGACCCTGTTTTTTATGCTCTATAGAGGTCCATTGAAACTAGGCTTTTTCTTCCCATTTGAAAAATAAGGTGAGGAGAGCTGTCGCCAAAAGTCTAAAAGTGTCTGGAACTAACAGATTAATTTTCTCCCAGTATAAATTTGATAGCAGAAAACCGAGTAAAAGGCTTTTTTCTTGCAACAAAGAGAGGAGACAAGAGATAAACAAGTGTACTCAAGAAATGAGTAAAATGGGAAGGATATACACATCACATAACCATCTCCCTCATACAATTCCACAAAAAAATTTAATTTTTATGATCTCAGCCTTCAATCGGTGTCATATAAATATGCCAAACCAGCTGAATCAACACTGTGTTTCATTTGCAGTGTTTGTAACAACACCTTATCTATTTTCACTGGCGGCTTTCCATCATGAATCTAAATGTATTTAAATATTAAAACATCACAGATTGATGCT
>JAPTYQ010000010.1:13644240-13666009 GCA_029814465.1 Ostorhinchus cyanosoma
ATTGTATTCTTTGTCCATTATTAGATTATTTTATACTGTGAGATTACAAACATTGTGCATCTTCCTCACTAAATATGGGATAAACGTTGTAGACACAACTTTATCCTGCAAGCACAAAGATATGTTATAGTTTTAGACACGGCTCACTATGGTCGTCATACCGATGCCATTTTTTTTAACTTAAAGAACTAACTATTGTCATCTGACACATCACTATAAATCCTAAATGTTTTCTCATATTAAATCATGATAGAAACGTTGGATTGATAAGTGATTTTAGTATTACATCTCTTAAATTGAAATTTGAACACAAGACAGCCACCCACAGTTGTCGGGCACAATTTTCCCATGTGGGTATGATTAATATGTCAGGGGATCTCTGTGGTTAGTACTAAGTGGTCTTCCTATCCAGATCCAAATTCATTAGTGTCCCCACTCACAGCTTTCTGATGAATGTGGAGTCTCCTGAGTGTTTTGCCATGCTGATGATTTAAGCATCCTTTCTAAGGGTAGAGAAGTGAACTGCATAGATATATGTCCTTGTAATGAGACTAGTCTGACTGACTGCTGCGGCACCACTTCACCAATTTGTTTTTGGTTGTTGATCTGTTTCCTGAAGCTTAACTCCTCTGTAACAACCTTTATTACTGTATATGTAATAGATATATATTTTGTTCTTGAATTTGAATCCATAAAGGAAAGCCAGTGCGAGACTCACAATTGTCTTTTACCCATAATGCACACACAGCTGCCTCCATGAAACCCTATAGCTCTGCTTCATGCATGAAATTAATTGCTTCCATGTGATTTGTTCATGTTTGTCTATAGGGAGATTCAGCTGCTAAGAAGACTCCAACACAAGAATGTGATTCAGTTGGTGGATGTGCTTTATAATGAAGAGAAACAGAAAATATATCCTTAGTCATTCCATATGACTGTTTTATGCATGTGTGATCACTACTTTTCATGCTTAGACAGAACAGCTTGTCCTTCTATAAACAATTGTACTCTGTGCAGAATATTTGTCCATACATAAAAATTCCTCTCGCTCTTATTATCATTATTATTTTAGACCATAAATGTTCTTTTTCTTAATGTTGTTTTTCCATGTTCTCTGCTTCACAAATGGCTTAATTTATTAAAGGGTTTGTTTTATTTGCTTTGGTAAATCCCCTTGACTCCAAACTTACGTATATGGTGATGGAGTATTGCGTTTGTGGGATGCAAGAAATGCTGGATAGCGTCCCAGAGAAAAGGTTTCCAGTATTTCAAGCTCACGGGTAAGTCTCTCCTTTTCTCTCCCTCTCCCCTCACTGTCTTTCTCTTAGTCTTTTAGCTATATTTAGTCTGACCCTCTCTGCAGCCATTGCTCCAGGCCTAAGTTTAGATCCAAGACTGCAAAGCTTTTATGGTTAAAATAACTGTGTGAATGTCTGGTTGCTGTTTGAAAACCACTGAAGGATTAAGTGATGAAGATTGATCACACCACAGTGATAAGATTCTTTTATAAATCAAACACTATGGAAAATCACCACTCTCCTAATAAATCTCTCTCAAGACTCCCATTTTTCTGTTGTTGTGGTTTGCAGGTACTTTTGCCAACTCTTAGATGGCCTTGAATATTTGCACAGCCAGGGAATAGTTCACAAAGACATTAAACCAGGGAATCTGCTGCTGACCACTGATGGGGCACTTAAGATCTCCGACTTGGGAGTAGCAGAGGTGAGCCCAAGCTTAAGCATAGTGTTTTTTATTTTTCAGAGTTCTCTGGATCTTTAATGTGGTAGCTCCTGGAATGTAGCAAATATACTACTTTTTTTCCTCTTTTTTTTTTTTTAATTCCACACTTTTTTGTTAATTGTACAATTTTGCATAGTGTTGCATACACAAAAATAGAACCATTGTTGATGTACCATTTGCTTGCAAAATACCAGCTTCTTATCAAATTATACACATAATATTTATGATAAATTCAAGTGACTTACATTACACAACCTTTTTTTGTCAGGCCCTTCACCCATTTGCAGAGGATGACACATGCCGCACCAGTCAGGGCTCTCCGGCCTTTCAGCCTCCTGAGATTGCCAATGGACTGGACACCTTTTCAGGGTTTAAAGTGGACATTTGGTCTGCTGGAGTAACACTGTGAGTAGTCACAGCCTGAGGTCACTCAGGAGCACATCGTCTTTATGACTTATTTATTAAATTGTCTTGACATACTTTTAGTTGTTGATGTTTGCTGCAGGATTTTAAGGTAAGACCATGGTGCCTTTTCCTATAAAAAGTTAAGAGCCCAAGAAAACCCACTCACAAGCAACTTATAATTTCACTATCACAGATATCAACTCTCAAATGTGTTCATGTGTGCTCTGTGTGCAAATTCAATGATCAATAGCTGTATGGGCCATGCTGAATGAAAAGTAAAACAGATAGCAAAGAACTCCACTAGCATGCACACTCAGTTCTGCACACATTGTGCAGTCTATGTTGATGAGAATTGGAATCTCATTTTGTTTTCTATCAGCAGACCTTTCCTTTTCTCAAGTGTTTAGCAAAAGCTTCTTCTCCTTTGGTGTTTAATGACAGCTGTCTATCAAGATTGAGCAGGTCCTGACATGTGATCTCATTGAAATTGACCAGTCATAAGTCTCACTGCTTCCTTTTGGTTTCTGACCCCAACCTCAAAAGTCCAATTAACTTCGAGGACAGTATTGAACCTCTGAGTAGGGATATGCTCCACTGTGGGTGTGAAGAACAAATATACCTGCTTTGAATGTTTTATGGTGTTCTTTTCCTCTGTTTCATTTCTCACTTGCAGTGGTCCATGCTCCTCTTAGTTGTTAAATTTGCACACAGGACTTGTATTGTGGTCAGTTAATATCTGAGCAAGTGAAATCATATTTGTTTTTCATGACCATGTTGTCTTCCTCTTTGATAAATAGTTGACGTCACAGAAGAGCATAGAGTATAGAAACTAGTACTGGTGAAGCATCATGCTCAAACATATTTCTCATTGCAAGGGCTGTCTGTTTTCTATATTATATCTATACTTGGTGCACTTCTTGATGGATACTTTCTCTCCTTCAGATACAACATTACAACAAGTCTGTATCCGTTTGAAGGGGACAACATCTATAAGCTATTTGAGAACATTGGAAAAGGAGATTACACTATTCCCGAGGAGTGTGGACCTCTCCTGTCGGACCTGCTGCGAGGTTAGTGTGTTTTTAAGCTGAACAATTTCCTCATCAGCATGTCGATATGGTTATATATGTGTGAATTAGAGGTGGACTTGGCTGCTCACTGCAGTGCTGGACTAATCGCCTAACATACCTCTGCAGTAACACCTCACAAATGTGTTCGCACATCATCAGTCTGTGTCATGTAGTCATTAATACACATATACAGGTCCTTTTTGGCCATTACTGAAATATGTAACACTGGGGGAAAAAGCTCGAGATTGAAGCAGTGACCTCACTAAATCACAGGACAGTTCCCCGTCATCCTTTAAGTTTGTCCAGTAGGTGGCGCCACGGCATTGAGAGTCATCATGGCTTTTCAGTTTGCAAGGCTTCCTCCAAACTGTAGAAATCCCTCCAGTTGTTGACGTCGTTTCCATTGATGTTGAGCCAGCAGCAGAATACTAAACACTTCACATTCAGACATTGCTCTTCCACAGTGGAATGCTGCAATGCTTTTGCTTTATGTGAGTCAAAAGAGTCAATAGTCTTTTTTTATAGTGAAACATATAATACGCCGTTTGGCACAAAAAACTCAGCTCCTTTCAAATCCAAAAGGAATGTTGGGAAGATTAGGTTTTCACTGAGAAATTAAGCCATTTAAGTAATCTGAATGCCTCTTCAATATTTTATTCTTATCCAGCTTTGCACTTTTTAAAATCTTTTTACAGTAATTGGTCTATTGTTACCATAACATGAAAATCATTTGAAGTTAATTTACGATGTCATGTGGAGGAGACCTTGTGCCTGTATAACTGAATGGTAAACCTTCAATAGGGGAAAAAACATTACATTCTGTTGCTGATATAACTCATCGGGCTTCCATCCCCCATTTTGTGTGAGTGTGTGACGTCTTCATGTGATGACGCAGCACCTGAGAGATAGTCACTCCATAATTGCATAGTCTAAAATAAGCCCAGTGCCACAAAAGGTGTCCTTCAGCAAGCGCAGCTCTACTATCAGCACTCTGCATGCTGCCCTTCTCTGCCTGATGGGAGACAATTACATTATTAGGTCTGGATCGGCAGCGCATCACTCCTGCCTTATCACTCTAACATTCTGCTTTTCCTACAAATTCACCTCATGTTGTGATAATTAAGAGACAAAATCTCCATTACATTAATACAGCTGTTATGTTACTTTTATTGATGTTGCTGTACTGTGCCTGTTTGTCCATTGTCTACTGGTTATCCTCACTGCCACTGATTTACATTAAGCACTCCACAGAAAGGGAGATGAATTGTGAGATTGTTTCAGAGAGTTGTGATTTAAAATGACCTTTTTAAAATGTGCATTTTTCAGGAATGCTTGAGTATGACCCTGCGAAGAGGTTTTCCATACAGAACATAAGGCAACACAAGTGAGTCATTTATCACATAGAAATAGATTTACCAAAATGTGTAAAGTTAGTTCTGTCCAGACTTTAACTTTCAAAAGGGCCAATGTTACATCCTTTTATTCTTCTCTGTTACTATCAGCTGGGTGCGTAAGAAACACCCTCCATCTGAGCCCCCCGTGCCCATCCCTGCCAGCGCAGAGAGCAGGGACCCATGGCGAAGTATGACGGTGGTTCCCTACCTGGAGGATCTGCACGGCTACACAGAGGAGGATGATGACGAGCTCTACGATGGAGAGGATGAGATCATATACACTCAGGACTTCACAGTACCAGGTAAATAAGAGGAGTTAGTGGACAAATCCCTTCAAGCCACATTTAACCATCAGAGCACAAGCGGCTGTCTATTCCTGTCAGTGTTGTCTACTTCTACTTCACTGTTGTACTTCAGGGCTGGTGTATCCTCATTTCGTGGGAGTTTATTATGCCTAAATTGGATCTGCAATCCTACACCAGTTATTACCTAATTACATCACAAGTTTATTGTTTTGGATGATATTGTGGTGTGTGACTTGTGTTTGTTGTGAGTCTGGCTTTGTTATCAATGAAAATACACAGATTATAGATGATCATGAACCAAAGTGGACAGTGAAATTGAAGCCATTTGTGATTAAATAATTGCACATGCTGACACTGCAGCTGGATTAATTGTGCGGCTCTAATCAACTCCTAACTAACCTTTGCTAAGCTGAGGCCTCTGATCAGTAACTGTATAAACCACGTGTCTGACAGAAAGCATCAACAGTCGTGTGTCTCTAACATTAACAACATCATGATGCAAAGAAGCATTGCCAGATGGGAAATTGGGAAAAGTACTATATCATTGGGTTAAAATTATTGTATTTTGACAAAACTGATTGTATGAACGCCATAACCAACAGTTTTACCGCGCATGAATGTTTTCTAGGCCTATACCTTACTGCATTCTTTCTAAAATATTTATAAGTTTATCAGTTTAGAACTGCTATACTTGTGAACAACCTTGATGATTTCAAGCATGATTGACTGAAAAGATGTCACATGAGAAGAGACTCATAAACATATAATTTATATTTTACTATCCTCATCATGACAGGAAATTAATCAAAGTGATGTTTACAATTCCAGATAAAAAAGTGTCACAGAATGACAGAATTACCCTACAGACTATAATGATTTTATATATGATAATGCTGTTCTCTTGGTCTTTATATTCACACACTCTGGGTTAATGTCAGTGTGTTTCCTGATTCTCCCTTTGTCATTTCCCCCTGAATTCAGATCTTTTATCTGTTGCTAGGCAACAACCTGCAATAATAAATGCAGTAGTCTGGTATCTAGAAGCAGTGCCCCACATAAAACCAAATGGTGCTGCAGAATGTGAATGAAGAAATCTAAAAATAGTCCAGTTGAAATGGTTTCAGTGTGGGAGTATGAATGGTTTTTCCAGGGTTCACTCCCACACATGCTGTGCACTGTTGCTCATGAATGAAATACTGGTGTGTGTGTGTTGGACAACATTTTGACCCAGTGTTTCTCTTCAGCACTACATTTTACCACCTTTTAATATGATCCTCAATGTCACTGCCTTTGCGGCCAGCCAATAAAGTTTCTCTGGGCCACAGTTACGCATACAGATGTACTCTGTGCTAGAAATAAATGAGTCATGGTTAGGTTAGACCCTATTTTTCCACTTGATGGATTTCCTGTTGTTGTAGGTTACTATTTCTCATGTATTTCTCATGGTTATCAAACCTGTCATTTTGCTGTTGCTGCTAAGAAATAATTTTATGAAAATCCCTTCTTAGAAAGTATATTTTTAAAACAGCACAGCTGTGGTGCTTTCCATCAGTGTTATCATATTGTGTCACTACACTTGGTCAACAAGGCAATGATGTCAGCATTTACAAGGAAGTGTGATTGGATGTGTCTGTGTTTTCTTAGGACAAGTGGCAGAAGAAGATAGGGATCAGGGGAACGCAGACCACAGTCCAGCTGTAGCCAAGCCAGTTTGTGTGAACGGAACAGAGGGGGTGTCTCTGAACAGCAAAGCCAAAGCTGAGCGTCGATCCTCTTCATCATCTAACCCATCACGCAAAGGAGTTTCCACAGCCAGCAAGATCCGCAAGCTTTCAACCTGCAAACAGCAATGACCCTCCTTTCTCTCTCCATTGGCAACAGCCCACCTGGTTAGTGTGTGCACTTTTTAAAAAAAAATATCTTTCTTAGACTGCAATTTTATACAACAGATTTAGAAAAGTAGATTATGGTAAGAGAAATGTGATAAGTGAAAGAGATACCAATGCAGTAGAGCAGACGTGAAGTCGAGCGCAGAGTCAGGATAGAGGAGGAAGAGCAGAAGTGGAAATCTGGGAGTGGAGAGAGAAGTCTGTGTTGATATTCAGTGAGCGGTGCTCTGACTCACCACCTCTCCCCAGGCAAACACATGGGCGGTTTCTTATACAGTTACAACTAGATCTGGACTTCACTGGTGAAGCGTCACTCCTCAGTTCTTTGCTGAGGTTTAGTATTTATTATAATCCTTCATGGCTTTTAATACCTCTGTTTCTGACAAAAAAAGTGGAGTAGATTTGTGCTGGAAGTGTGTACACCAGTTTTAACAGGTTGTCCTCCCCTCGATCCAGTTACCACCTACAGTTTGCTCTTTGAATCTCCGCACAGACAAACCGCTCAGTGTGAGGCTGTTTGTCATGGGTGCAGTGCAGAGGAGATGCTGTGTATTAATTTGTTCAGGCGATGACTCACCCTGGATAAGATAAAGTGAGCTGTGGGATGTCTGTCTCTCTCTTTCTCACCCTGTAGATGAGTCTTCCTGTGCCAACTGCACCAATTAGTGGCAGCCTTGCTATCGTTCTGTGACATCATATAACTAGTTTAAAGTCATCATGTGCTAAAACAAAAGTGCACTGTGAAAGATTAGTGCATGGTCATGTGTTTACCTGAAGTCTACGTTCACACACAAGCATGCACAAATCTAACATAAAGACCATTTGTATCTATAACTGAACCTCCATTTCTCCTTTTCCTGTCAGGTTAATCTGTCCCCGTCCTTCTGTGTCTGGAGTCAGAAACCTGCTGACGTTAAAGCCCCCATACCTCCTTGGACCACTGGCCTGCAGAGTCTTGTAACGGTAGCGGTATGAGTGACGGGGAGGAGGACAGCATGAAATGTTCTTTTTGCTCTGAGACTGAAGCACTGGCTGTGAAGATGGTGTGTTTTCCCCCTCTCCCTTATTTTGGCTCCTTCAACTCCTGTCATACAGTTCCGTCATCCAGTCACCTCCTCTTCATCCTGTCGGCCTCGTCAGGGGGTCAAACATTGCACCGGACTTTAAAAACACCATCACTTCTGTTTCCTTTGACCCACCTCTCCACCCCGTTTTGGTTCTTTGACTACATTTGTTTATACAGAACCCTAATGGCAGTTTTTAAGACACATTGTGATGTGTAAAAAAAGAAAAGAAAACAAAAAAAATTAAAAAGATAAAAGTCATGAATAATTCTATATTTAAATCTATGATGAGAATAATTATGATAGTACTCTACTACCACCAATGTTAAAACTGCATGCTGTACCGAGCTGAAGAAAGGGAAAGTGCTTGGTTTGTGGACAGATTGACAGACTGAAGCCTTGAGATCCACTGCTGGCCTGTTGGGGATTACTGTTTCTGATTTCCATTTTGTTTTTTCTTTTTCTTTTTTCCAATGAATATTTTTTAATTATTATTTATATAAAATATGTCCCAAACAGGCTGTTTTGTTGGATGATCCTTTCTGTTCAACTTTGAGTTGAGCATATTTTTGTTATGCAATACAAATTCAGTTGTTTATGTCCTGTTATGTTTGTTCATTATTGTTTCACACGTCCTTTATAAGGTAATCCTCTTAATAGGAACACTACACTCTCCCATCGCTGCAGTGCCTGCTTTTCTCTAATGTCACCATGCAGTTCTCTAGTCAAGTCCTAGAGTATCCAAGAGCTGATGCTGTTCAGCTGCAGGCGGTGTGCGCCTTCACAATCACACAGTCGTCTGTTTTCCGGTGCATACTCTTTGTTGTGCCGATCACATCAGTGGGAGCCCTGCCCCCCTCCCTCTTACGCAGCCAGGCTCATCATCAGCCCCTCACTGGTAATAGATCAGAGAGCAGGTGAGTCACAACTCTGAGGGAGGGAGAGAGCAGCGCCTCCTACGTCAGCAAGGTCGACAGCGAGGTTCTCCACTCAACACGAAGAGCTACACGGTGAGGAGTGTTTCAGCAACGTGATTATTATGTGAACATGCTGTTTTTCATCTCATGGCAATGATTTTGCTACTTTCAGTTTTACACAATATGTCGGCTTACAGGAATCACAGTGAATTGGTTAAAAAAAAAAAAGCGATAAGGGGACAGTTTTAACCTTTTTTATTCAGAAAAAATGTTTAGTTCAAAATGAGCCTCAGTTGGTCCCACACATTCTAGCCTCCATCATGGCCGCAAGATATTTTCTGCACTAGTCGATTTTCTATAGAGCAGATGGTTCACACATATGTGGACACAGTTTTATAAGATAAACACACTGCAGCTCAGACTCGTAAGCTTTACTCTGCAGGCACACTGTACCTACCATCACTTTCCCAAGTGCATTCTCCACGCATTAAAACATGCAGCAATGCTCTCACATTGAAAGAGATGCAATTTGACAAGAATGCAGACAATAATTACAATTGACCTTTCTAATGGAATTGATGCAGTGGAAGGAAACCTGTTCAGCCTGTGGATCTCATGACACTTAAAAAAACCTGAAATCATCCAAGTGTTTAACCCTGACGTATAAAATAAGTACAATATTGACAAGATATTAAAGGATAATGCTGGTAACGTTTTATATTTTTCTTCATTTTTCTATTGCTGTCAGCCATAGATTGATATTTAAATGCAGATGGAAATGTGGTTGCATGGTAGCATTTTTAAGAGGTTTATTTCCTGAAACAACTGAGTGCTGAGGTTTGCTGCAAATGTTATTAACAGTAAATGTATAAGGTTGCAGTGTATCAGCTGTTGTATTTCCACTAGCGAGGAAAAGTGAATAGACTGGCTTAGTTTTTTTTTTCCTGCAAAAATCAAGGTTTATTGCAGAGAATTATAAACTGTACAAATGTTAGAATGAATTAACATCTTACTCTAAATGGTGCTTTGTTCATTGAATTATTTAACCATAAAGAAAATACAGAACATCACCTGCATTATCCTTAGTAAGACTGTTACTGTACTGTATATGTCATTATGCAGGGTTTTAGGAGCCACTGCTATCCAGTTTCAACCTCCACTTTCACAGTCTGTCACTGGAACATCTGTCAAAACGCCCGAGAGGCTCTAGTGTCAGTCATCCGTCACGTCTCCCCTTCAGCACAGTACTAGTAATGATACAACGCTCAAGCCAGCGGAAGCTCCTGGATACCACCCCCTTAATTACATGCACAACCAGGAATAATGACTAACACAATCTTACAAAAAAAAAAGATGCAGAATGACTAGAAAAGTTATTTTATGCACATATTTTCTTCACTGTGTTGGCTGTATGTTTATATAGGATTTTTTTTTTACCTTCATGATATGGTGTATCCTCGAGACAGACTGATTAGATGTTAAAGACAGATATGATGCAGGTTTTTTTTTTACATGGTCAGCAGCCAGACACCACAAGCTCTCACATAAACATTTACCCTGATGATGATCGAGACAAGAAGGACACTTAAGGAAGATGATGGTTTTAAATGAGAGAAATGAGTGTCAGAAGCTCTGTCATTATCTTTCTTCCCATCAAAGTGCTTTTTGTTTTAAAGTTAAAACTGTACAGTATTCACATCCACATTATTTAGACATACAGTAGCATGCTGGGATTTCACAGTAAATTCTGAAAAGATGGGGACTTTTTTTCTAAAGATGGTAAGCAAAATATGGATCTAGCTATTTTATGAGTGCATTTGAGAGAAGGAATAACTAGATTAAAAAGGGCATCAAATGTCACAGCACATGGCGTCACAGTGGAAATTAAGGTCTGAATCATAATGACTGTGGGTAAAAGAATGCCTGTGATGGTGCATTTGTTGTCAGACCACATTTGTGAATCTAAATATTTGTCCAGACATAAGATCATATCTCATACACAATGGTATTTGTGTTATAAGATCACTCAACTCAAATCAACAGATGATGGATTTGAAAGAAAGTTAACAAACAGGATGGGATTGCTATGAGATTATATGGGGCTGAAGCCGGGTGAGGCAGTGTGAGACACAGTGATCGCACACTCTGTTCCTCCCTGGCTGAGTTTCTCTGCACTTCGCAGGCTGCCATAGAGCCTCTCCTCCACTGACACCACCAGCTTGTCCGTCAGGCTGCTCTCTGCCTCTGATAGCATAGCCTGACTGCTGTTGTTGTTCCTGTTGTCAACTCTGGGATCCATGTAGCTTGTCTGTGCAGTCACAGTGGTCAAAGACTGGATGGTTGTGCTTTCTGTGTCCTGGTTTGTAGAGACTTGGCAGCCGTCATCCTCAGTAGTCGACTCTGCACAGCCAGAGCCACTCTTTGTTGCATCAGCGCCTTCAGAGGTTGTGTTGGCTTCCCCTGCAGCTCCCTCACTTGCTGGATCTTTGTTCTCTGTGCTCTCTTTTGCTGCTTCCTCACAAGCTGCAACCTCACTGGCTTCTTCATCTGCAGCACTCGCTATTCGTGACAGTGTGCTGTGATATCTGGTGTCAAGAGGGTAACCGGCACTGTCGCCTCGCCTCAGTGGAGTGAATCGCTGCCTTTCCAAAGATGGAGAGTACCTGCCTCCACTGCCTGACCCTGGGTCACTGTATTGCTTGTGTCTCTGCCACTGCTTCCGGAGGTGAACTCTGGATCGACGTCTGGAGCGCAGTGGAGAGTCCTGCTGGTCAAACCGTGGATCATGACGGAGGAACTCGTTGAAAAGGGCGTCTGTTTTCTCATCAATGCTATAGTCACGGCGGCGGAGGCGAGGCCGGTGTGGACTAGAGGGCTGTGACACTGGTTTCATCAAAGGAGCCATCAGCTGTGGTTGTGATTCTGGAGATTTTTGAGTATGAAGAGATTTCAGAAGCTGATATGGTTCTTGTAGTGTAAGAGTCTGGCTCTCCTGTACTTTCTCCTGTGTCTCAGTGCTGTCGGTCATGTCATCCTCAAGCTCCTCCTGAAGCAGCCTGGCCTCCACACTCTCACACACTGAGCCTTTCCTCCCAGAGTTGGTGAAAAATAGTCTCCTCTCAGACGCCGTCTTCCCCCGAGGGGCTCCGGTGTTCCCGAAAAGCCGCATGTCCTCCGGGGCCCTGGACGGTGCTTCAATGGAAGCATAGCCACTGTCCATTTGAAGAAGCTTCCTGTTTCCTGCCTCACCATCTCCTCCAGCTCCACTCGCTGATTCAGTATCTCCACCTGATGCCCCTCTCATCCCACCCTCCAACACCTCCCCCTCCCCTTCTCCCTCAGGTTCATCATCTAGATCTTGTGACAAGCAGCTGTCCAAACCAGAGCGAGCTCCTGCACCAAAAGATGAAACGCTGTCAGCATCACTCCGAATAGACTCTCGATCGGTGCTGCTCTGGTCTGAGGAGGCGTATTGCTCTAAAGAGGCTCGCAAGCTCCAAATGTCTCTGTAGAGAGATGGAGGGGCTTCAGAGCTCTCCTGACGCATCATGAAGGAAAGAGATGAACCAGAGTCGGCCCTTTGTCTCGCCTCAGCACCCAACACCACATCATCTCCATCATCCACCTCTGTCTCTTTCTTTCCCACAACTGGTTGCACTGTCTTTGTGTCTTTCCTCACCACATCCTCAAACCTTTTCTGAATGGTAGCTTCTTGTTGCACTCCAAATAAGTCATCATCTTCTATCGATTCTTGTCTGACTCCTGCTGATCCTGTGCTTATGGCTTCCTGTAATTTAGTTTCTGCCCCTGTTTCTTTGCCTGTGGCCTCCTCTTGCCTAGAGGCAAAAGGATCATCTGTTGGCAAACATGGCCCCTCTGTAGAACTGCCACTGCCACCTACCTCCACCATGGCCTCCAGTTTTAGCCTGCACAGATGGACAAACAGTCAGTTAATTTATTACAATTCTGAACATTTCTAATTGTCCAAGTCATGGGATTTCACCTTGTGGGAAGGGATGTACCTGCTAAAGAAGACTGATGTGGGTGCAGTGGCTGGATGAGACAGACACTCAGCAGACAGAGACTGGAGTCCAGTGGCCTGGATGGGAGTGTGTGGGATGGATTCAATGATGTCATCTCTAAGGGGAGAAGAGTCATCCTCTGTGTGATCTGTGGTTTCACTCGCTGCTCTTTGTCTCTGGAAGGGCCTTCTTTTAGGCGATCCTGACAGAAATGCACACAAACACATTGTTACTTGATGCTGACACATTTATACTAGCAGCCTCTTATTATTTTTTGTTTGGTAAAGCTGGACATAAGTAAAAGTGGAGTAAGCAATTCTAATTCAATGCACCTTTTGTTGAGTTCAGAAAATATATTCTTTTGCATGTAGGATGAAAAGAAATTCAGTGGACATGGACATACTAGGATTAGGACTTCCTACCACCTCAAGTAGGTTCAGAGGTGTTTTGGGGGGTCCCTGTGAGAACAACATAACTCTTGGAAAAAGTTTGACTATTTCCAGTGACGATTAGTATATGGGACACAGTTTTAGAAGTCAGCATTTCGCAGCCATTTGAAAAAGTTGGCCTTTGAAATACTTCCATGTTGGTATCAAGTGGCTACTGATGCCCCTTGACTTGGACCCCTGGTAAAGAGGGAGAAAATAAAATAATGCAATTGACTCACACATCACTATTCCAGACTAAAATGGGTGTGTGTTTGTGCATAGGACATGGAGTTTAACTGGAGTCCCATGGCCATGAAAAAAAACTAGAAAAATTATAGAAATTTAAAAAAAAAAAAGTCATGAAATTATTTAAAATCAGTCAAAGTTTGGGAAAAGTCATAAGAACTTTTCCCTTATCCTGATGGGGATTTCTCCTGTAAATCCAGTCGTATATTCCAATCCGAGACCCTGCAGGGGTTCATGTCTTTGAGTGTCTATCCAAGAATTTGAAGACACACTTAGGGTTTTCGTTAATTTTGTGGATTTTTAGGTGCTAAAAAGGGTCTTAAATTGTTACATAATATCTGAGATTATAGCTTATTAGTGTAATAATTTTATAGTATTTTGAAGCAAATATGAAAATACTATTAATCTAATATTAAACGTTACATGTAATAATTAAAGGCTGCTTCTGTTCAGGTATTTAAAGGTTGTGAATGGTTATGGAAATTATACGATAGGCCCCTGAGAAGTAATGGAAAAATTTTAAAGTTGAATTAATTCAGATTTTAATTTGAGGGCAGAGCTTTTGAAGCAGCAATAATGAAGTGGAATGTTTGTTTGAGTTCATGCATGAACAGTCTTTTTTAAGAATGACTTACTCCACCTTCCCAGATTAAATTCTATTCATCTATTTAGGACAAACATCCAGACCTTTGGCGTCCAGGCTGGCGGCCCTGTGGCTGCTGTCAAACTTCCACCTCTTAAAATACGGCCCAGCTCCCTCCAGACTAGCGTGGCGCCGCAGTTTAGAGAAGAAATGCAGAACTGAAGTTTGGCCCGGAGCTGGATTCAAGTCTCCTCTCATCCCCCTTTCACTCTCTGCCTCTCCCCTGTCCCCGATAGTCTCCATCTGACAGAAGGGATGAAGAGAGAGGAAGATGGAGGCAGGTGATGAGACATTAAGGGAGGATAGAGGCAGAGGATCTGAGATGAATCGTGACGGGCAGAGGCAAAGCCCTTCGGGGACAGCCGTTTGTCATATTGTCATTGAGTTGCAGTGATGACTGATGTCACGGTGCATCAGTGGGTTTAAGCCTGTGGCAGCTGCTTTTCACAGTTCTGTTTGTGTGTGATACAAGTGGATCGATCTGCACTGCAAAAATCCATCTGTGCAAATGTGTTTCTAAGCAAAGTCTGTATTTTATCCTTAAAAAAGTAGCAGTTGGCAGATCTGAAGGAATTAGTTTTCTTTTTATCTTTTCCAAAGTACTTTAACTGTGAGAATGAATTCCTACCATAATTTATTCTGTTCATTCAAGCATTCCTGAGGGTCTGACCCTGGGAAGCTGCAGTTTCATTAGTGGTCTTATGAAATGTTGGTCTATTTCTAGCAAATGTCTACCAATGACAGCTCTACAAAGCACTGAACTGAAAAAGTTCTAATATAATATATTTACTTGGTTTATATAACAGTTCATAACTCTCAGTGAAAAGTTAAAAAAAAAAAAACATACTGTCTGGGACCGTGTGTGCAGTGGTCTCATCACTGATGTAGCCTGTCTGTGGCCCTGGTCCAGGATGATGGAGTGGTGTGGGTCTCCAGGCAGACCTCCTACCCAGTCCAGAGGATCAGCAAGGACTCTCCTCTCAGTCGGCTGGAAAGAAAAGTCAGCGCAGGTTAGAGATGAAAAAACAATAACAGTTTCTATTTCCAAATTCAGTCAAATCCCATCCAGTGTTGTTACCTGATAGATGCTGAGGGGCAGTTTGGAAGCTGGAGTTTCATTAATGTTCACTGTGCTGCTTTCATTTGAGTCACACTCCATAATAGTGAGGATCTTCAGGTCACATGGGGCTGGAGGGAGGTGCAGGTGGGTCAGCCGGGCCTTTTTCAAGTGGTGGAAGTCTCCTTCAGTGAGAGTGTATCTGAGGAACATCAATCAGTAAACATTAGCATCTTGTCTTTGAAATAAGACAAACATTCATCCGGTCTCAGCTGAACAGAACCTTCGTCCTTTGTCCTGTGTTGTCTTCTCCTGTTCATAAAGTGCAGATTCATTAAAGGAGACTCTGCGGCCAGTGGACCCAGTGGAGACAAATCGCTCCGACTCTCCATCGTGACAGCTTGAAGCTGAAAGGGCGTCTGATTCATCCAGACGAATGGTGATTTCTGAGTGACAAAGAAGACAAGGACAAGCCAAGGGATGGGAATAAAGGATTTAGTGATGGCAGTGGACCAGAATATATGTATTTGTGGACTTAAAAGAGTTCTCACCTTGGGTGGGCTGAGAATCCTCAGCATAAGTGGTGTTTGTCTTTTCAGGGTCATCGCTCGCTCTGTGAAAAGGAAAATGAGTTTTACTTTTTTTATGCGCTGAGTAATTCACAGAAACAAAAGTGCCTCATCACATCACAGCTTTCAATGTCATGTAGAGCTTTAATCCACTGTAGCCATAATATCATCTTCACTGCAGGGCTCCTGTTAACCCTGGATACTTGTAGATGAACCTGACCTGCCAGGTGACAGTGTGTCACCCAGTGGGTCGCACCCACCTGGAGTAGCGCCGCCCACCCATGCAGCAGCGGTGACAGAAGAGGAGCAGCAGGGAGAGCAGGACCAGCATCCCCCCAGCAAAAACACTCAGCAGCACCAGCAGCAACACATAGTTGTCCACTTGGCCCGCAGACACAGGCACATCCTGACGGGGTGAAACCAAGACAGTGTTCTCAAAACTCATTTAGTCACACAGACAGAAAACATAGTACAACAGGGGCCGATCTACAAAACTGTACATGCAGTGGTGAAGCAGGCAAGACAGCTCTGCAGGGTGGTGTGTGAGGATGGTACACAGGAATCCCATCATACATTCAGGATGTAAAGGGATTCAAGACCCACAAAAATAGTTTAAGTATTTATTGTCATATTGTGCCTTGTGTCAACACACCCCACTGTTCTTACTGCACAACAGGAACAAGACCCGTGTTCAAAAGCATTAAACTCAAAATGAAAATAATATTCTACAAAAAGTTCAGCTCTGTGAATAATTACAATCATTTACAGTGAAGTGCTAGAATAAAAAACATTTTCTATAGTTTTTGTCAAATAATTGCCTGTCTTAATGCTTTTAGGAGCTTGTGGACATTGTGTCAGTTTGTTTTTAGCTCCACCCCTGTAGCACAAACAGACATCTATTACAGAATTAAGATGTTTGAATAGATTATATATCTGCAAAAATTACCACTTCATTTTAGAAGATCATTTCAAGGAATTTAAACTAAACTTTTCAAAATGTGAGTTCTTTATTTAACTATATTAATACTAAACAGACTGTGTGTAGATATGTGAAGATTCTTCCTTCAATAATTCCTGTGATAAGTTCATTTTATTATTGTTTAGCCAATTAGAAGGTGGTTGTTGTTAAATTCAGACAGTTATTTAGTTGACATTTTAATATAGCCAGTCATTTATTAACTATTTATTAATAAGTGATTGTTCCCATAACTAAATAATTATGAACATTTTAAAGATATGATCATAATGAACATAAAAAAACATTATTATTCCTTTTGTTTTGTTTTTTTGTTTTTTTTTACTTTTAATAAAGATGCATGCAATGTATATCCCATGGACTTCAAAAGTCCCTCAATCATATATTGACCCATTTACTGTCTACTGTCCCATGGGAGAATTAAAAAAAAAAGTCTACACAGGGATCTGAGCATCTGACTGAGCGATAACAACATTGAGTCAAGAAACACCACACAATAATATACAAGTAAAGATTTTGACAGTTTTTCCCTTATCGCCATGAATCAGATTTTCATAGTCAGTTATTGGCAGGAAATATGGGCTGTATCACCACAAGGATCCACCTTTAAAACCCACATCAGCCGAACCCCGGTACACACTCTGTCATTGTTTAGGTTACACAACATCAATTTCATTCCCATTTCTTGTGTATACCCATTATTCATCTCTTTAATAGCACAATAGAGCAGAGGCTTACATATCTGTGTTGTCATGTTTGCTTCTGCGAGGAGGGGGTTTGTAGTCCTGTCATGCTGGGACAGTGATTGATTCTTCTTCCCTTTGAGTTTTGCAGCTATGAGGAATTTCTTTGTCGCATTATATTGTCAGCAAAGTACTGCAATATTTAATAAGGAGTGGAATTAACACCAAAAGATTCTCCTAAGTCCTTGCCTCCTCACAGTGATCCTTATCCACACAAAGTCACAAGTGCACACATATGCGCACAAACTCGTATACATCGTCCCTGCTCATGCACGTACAGCACACAATACACAATTGCTCTCCTCCCTACTCTCTCTGATTAATACTCTTAGTCTTGGCTGAGTGAGCCTGGGGATGCTAATCGAAACGTCAGCGAGACCCTTAATTCAATTTCCCAGCTCTTCTCAATGAGGGGGAAATGAGGCCTCCACAGGCTAAAAATGGAAATCGGAGGAGGAGGTGGAGGAGGAGGATGCAGATGCACATGAGCAATCCCCACACCAGACTTTCCTGGCGATCTTCTGATGACAGTTTCAAAGGAGAGTGGAAATAATTGTGGGGCTTTACAGTCACAAATAGACTACTCATGTACCGCAGCATTTGGCCATTTAAATGTGAAAGGTTGAGGCCAGCGCTGAGTGAAACCAGACTCAGATAAGACGGCGAGCTCCTCACAGGCCGCACACTGACCTTTAGATGACAACAGAAACCTAAAGCCAGCTGCAGACTGAACATACACACTGGCTTTTACCTTTCACTATAAAGCATTTGGGTATGAAGCATCAGTGGGTCTGTGGCAACCTCAATCACAAACTCAATCAAACAGTGAAACAGGGACGCTAGAGTGCACTCAGATACTGAACTGAAAAAGCAGCCATTGTCTGCTTTTTCAGTACTGTAACCAAAGGAAGATGACGATTATGTGCATTAGAGGACATGAAAACACTTTTTTTTTTTCCTGTTCCATTCAATCCCAGTCCCCGCTGCAGGCTGTGACACGCAACAATGAACTCTCCATTTTCTGATTTTGTAGATGCTATAGTGGCCTACATTCAGTTGAGGTCTTCAGGGATGCAAACATTATTTTTGAACTATTGAATATGTCTGTATCTATTCAGTAACAGCTCCATCACTGTACTGCACCTTGATACATACACACAGAGTTTGTCAGGGAATCTGTAGCTTAATGAAATCGGCTGTTTTTACAAGCTCAGCCAAATGGGAAGAACAACACAATCAATCAGCTCGAACAGTGAAGCCTCGTGCGAGTCTTTAGGCCACGTTTGTAACACAGACTGTAGAGACAATAACCGTCAGCGCTCTCTCCACAGAGACAGCTTAAACTGTCCGATCATCACTGCCCCTGGCTCAGTTTCCTCCCGTCCTCCAGGGACTACAAAGCCAGCTGCACACTCTGTCCTGTTTTTTTTTTTGTTTTGTTGTGTTTAGGGTTTTTTTTTTTTTTTTTTTGAATGAAATCCTCTTTCGATACAGATCAAGCTGTCCTTCGCTCCTGTTCCACACTGGGACATAATACCTGATACTGGACCGCTGCAGTGTTAACTCAGCTTGTCCTTTTTACCACCTGTGGGTTGCTGCTTTGGTAGAAGTGCAATTTAATCTGGAAAGTGTTTGTACACCGGATGGCAGCTGATGAAAAGGTGTGGACTGTATGTGCTGACAGTGTTGGATGGACAGGGAGGGGTGGATGCAGTAATACTCACAGTGGAGTTCTCTGTCAGACTTGTCAGAACAGGCAAATCATTGCTCATGGTCCAAGTCAACGTCAGTGAACCCTGTAGAGAATGGAAAACTAAAAAAAGTCAGACTTGCCAGTTCTTCAATGACCAGAAAACAGAAATGTTCACTAATTTATCCAGAAACCTTAAAATTCTCGTTTTATTTTGGTGTCAGAATATGTGAATGTAATGCTCCTAGTGCAGTGAGTGCAAATACTGCTGATCAGACATGGGTGCGTCTATGAAACTGGTCCCTAAAAACAGGACATGGGCGCTAAAAATTCAAACCAGATGTAGACGAATGTTATTAAATTTCAAAGCACTTTGGGTCTAGTTTGAAAATGAATATTTACTGAGATACAACAAACTATTTTCAGATAAAACATATTTTTATGTTATTTTTTTTAATCAAAAATCTGCATGTAACACGTTAAAAAAGACACAAAAATTGCCTGCTACTATTTTTTTAACATCTTTTATTCTCTCACAGGTACATTTTGAGAATCGATCTAATTATGCATTTCACAAAAATGACCGCTGTTGTAAAATCACTACCGATTTATTTGTGTTCAAATGGGCAGGTTTCGCATGTAACATGAATGGACACGATTGGTGCTCAGCAAAACCTGGACTGAGACTGAGATTCAGGAAAAACCCACATGTCAGGATTAGAAAAACCAGAAGGATCATCTAATTTAACACAGTGTCTTCATCTATTGCACTTTATAAGACCATGTTTTCCAGATCAAATGCACTGACACCTTAGGTAGCTTTTTCTGTCCCAATTTTAGTCCTATTTTTGGCCCCAATATTTGTATTAAAAATCCATTAATTATGAGATGGCTCAGTGCAAAAGTATCATTTTTGTGCATTAATCTGAGGTCATCATCAGGTACATCTTTATTTATCTTTTGCTCAGTTTACTCAGTTCTTGTTCTAGTTATTATTATAATTATCATCATGGTTGTTATTGTTACTATTGTTGATATTTTTCTTATGAGGGTCTTTGCCACCTTCTTTTCCCCCTGTTCCTTCCTGTCAGGTCTGGCATCAAAATGTGGCTCAACAAAACCCAAAATAAAGACAGTAGAATATTAAGGGGAGCCTCATATACTTTATGAAGTTCCCTTTGGCAAAGCAAATTCGTTCAACGCAACATGGCACCAAAATGAACCCGGTTTCATAGAAGCACCCAGACGCTTTCAACAAATCAATAAAGTTAGAGACACTTCCACAGAGTCTGAACAAAGCAGAACCTTGTATTTTCATATCAGATTCGTCCGTTATATAAAATGCAGAGTTGAATCCAAATATTTTACTGCAGAAGTGGCTTATTTGGATGAATTAAGATCTTCCTCCAAACCCAAAATAATGAAAATGTTGGATTGTACAACAGTGGCAGCGTCTACTTTATCATGCGTATTTTCTGGGGAATATAACCAGAAACTTAAGGAAAGAACATCAGCAATATACTCTGAAAGTCATGCACTTAAATATCCAATGAATAAAAGTGGAAATGAATTGGGAATTAAAAATAGAACATGTGTATGTGGCATATAAATCACTGTGTTAATGCTCTGTTCTAACTCAGGTGGATTTATCTCAAAAATGACCTCATTTAAGATTATTTTTACCCTGTAGCAGCTTTTCACAAGTTAAATAATATTCCTATACATATACTGATCTTCATGTGTAAAATTATGTGTGGTGCAGGTTCACATGCTGGCTTGTTACATAAGGCAATCCTATTGTAGTTGTAGGTTTTATAACTGAAAATTCTTTACAGAACATTCTTCTTCAGGCTGTGCTAATCTCTGTGAAATGACCTTTTCTGTCTGGATATATATATATAAAAAGTTAGAGAAAGAGACAGAGAAAGGTAGAGGAGCTGAAAGGACATCATTATTTCCACAGCACGCAGCTTGTATAACATCAGTCCCTGGCTGCATTCGTCATATATGCGCCGAACACACTGCACATTAGACGCTGCACATTCCCTCACATGTGAGAGTCATATTTTATATAAAACCTCACATAAGCTGAAGGTAACAATGCAGAGGACACGTCTCTGAATATCAACAACATTCTCATGGTCACAGACTGTAAAATATTATCAGCAACAAAAACTGTTGAGGTCACTAAGTAATTCATGACTGGCTGTTTTATTTTCTCTTCAATTTCTGAGCACATTCATTTAATTTCAAGGGCAAATTGTTAAAAAAAAAAGTAGTGTTTAGAAAACGAAGCCTACATAATAGCCTCATTCAGTTGAGCTTTAACACATGTCTCCTCAAGGCCAGATGTGGCGAAAACATCTGTCTCCTCTTTGTCACTGAAAAATTCCTATGCCAACGCCAGCAGAGAGTAGGTTTTTTAAAAAATAAAAGATTTATTGAAAATGGTAAATTTTGAGAATGAATAAATGATTAAAATATATTGTCTCTAACACACACACACACACACACACACACACACACACACACAAACACAAAAAGTAGGATTTTCAAAATAAAAGCCTTAGTAAAAATTCCGAAACATATACAACTGCCAAAAAATACCATA
>JAPTYQ010000010.1:13681259-13706404 GCA_029814465.1 Ostorhinchus cyanosoma
GTGTGTGTGTGTGTGTGTGTGTGTGTGTGTGTGTGTGTGTGTGTGTGTGTGTGTGTGTGTGTGTGTGTGTGTATATGCAACATGTGCCAGTCATCATAAAGTGACCTTCAACTGAAAAAAGAACGTCTTATTTAGTTGGTAAAGAATATGCCAAGAATAAGATTATAAAAACATAAAGAAAATACAGAATCACACAAAAAAAAACAGTGTAATTGGCTGATCCTTATTGGGGAAGAGAAAACAAACCTGATTATGGTGTTCTGGAGAAAATATTGTAAGTATAAGTATATTAAGGCTTTCTTGACAATAGAGAAGGTAAATGAACACTGTCAGTGTTACAGAATAAAAAGTAGTCTACTTTGAAAATACATGAAACAAAGTTAACTTAGCTAATTCACTTTTATGTTTGTATTTATCAGGATATCTAGGGTTTGAGGAAGGCAAATTCATTACTTTTTAAAACATTTTTCACTGTGTTGTTGGTCAAAATTAAGACCTAACACTCACAAAAGTATCGTAATATTACAACAGGCCTCAAAGATGTTACTTTGAACCAATCTGAACTATGTTTCAATCCAGTTAACATTACATTCACATTTCTCTGACTAATATTTCTGTTAATGATATTCAAGCTGCTAAAGCTCATACGTGAACCCCTCCACCCATCAATGATTGTTGGTAGCTCCACTCATTCCCATCTCTATTATGCTAAAATGCCAAACACTAATTAGAAACTTCACAAATTCTTCACAAAGATGTATAACTTCTAACACTTTGCATTTACTGTCTACATTTTTACAGCTGCATAAAATCAGAGGGTCTTTATGCTTACAATAACAACAGCAAAATGTTTATAAAATAATTGTTATTCATTTCCACATATTTTGACAAAACCACAGAGCCAGTGGAGAGGGGTTAAAGAGTCTCATGTGACCCAGGAACCACAGGTTGCCTGCTAATACACTGGGGTAGGGGTGTCAAACATACGGCTCACAATCCAAAATCAGTTCTCTAAAGGGTTCAATCCAGCCCATAGGATGAATTGGCAAAGTAGCAAAATTACACAAAAAATATTAAGACTCAGTTGTGACAAACCATATACAGTCCAATTTAATTTGAATTGGATCAGACAAGTAAACAACAAGTAACAACATAATAACAGGTAAGTGATGAAATATTTACATACCATCCTTTTGGAAAAAAAAAAGAGTACTCTAAATAACCTAAAATGTCATCATTTTAACATTATGCCTTTTTTTGTCTTTGTAGATCCACAACAATCTATAGATTTGCAATGCACAGGTGTTAATGAGAAGCTAAGGCATAATGTTGTTAAAATTGCACTTTTGCTGTTTTGCTCTAAAACAAAAATGTAAATTTTGAAGTTGTTATTTATGGGTTATTATACAATTATTTTACTGGTTCTGCCCGCTTGAGTTTGAAATGGGTTTTATGGGAACCCTGAACTAAAGTGGGTTTGACACCCCTGCACAAGGACGTGATTAAGCTGTTGTTCACTCTCCGGTCCAGCAGGGGACGCTGTAGGCTCAACGCGTTATTTTTCACAAAGACATAGAAGAGGAAATCAGTGCGTAAAGCGGTGAAAACCGAAGTGCGCTCTCCCTCCTTTCGCATTTGACCTGCAGCTCCGCTCGACAGACATCAGCTCTGCCAGTAGGAAGGTATTTATCATTTTACACGTTTTTCCTCTTATTTGTTCAGTGTATTCAATGTGATAGTGTAATTTATTACAGAGTATGAATAAGACAATTAAAATTTATTAAACATTGGATATTAATGTAATTTTGATTAATTATACTAATCAGGAAATGTATATATATTTTCAACATAATCTTTTCCTATAGCATATGTTTGTGTGTTTATCTATATAATCGTGTATCTCCGGGAAGGAAAATGCGTGTTTTTAATTAAAGGGAAACAACGTGAAATGAGCATGAGCTGTGTGTAAAATGGCGCTGAAGATAAAAAGCTAATGCTAGCCTAGCTAACCACGTTGATGCCATGAGGCCTGCTAGCTTGGTGGCTTTTGTTAGCCACCGTAACGCCTTCAAACAAAAAAGATTTTTTTTTACAATGGTTTGTTTTTGGCCATCATTTTTAAGTTTCAGGGGGAAAAAGTCTATTATTTCCCCTGATGTTTATATCGGGGAGGCGTTATCTGGAAGGTTATAAATATTTGACCTACTTTTCAGTGCTGTGTGAACGGACCTTTCCCGGCGAGATTATCAAACAGGGTGGCGCTTCGATTAAAAATAACAAGACGTTTCCTTTTTGATAAATCTGTGCGGCTTTTTGTTTTGTAGATAGTCTGAAGATGTCGGACGAAGGCAAACTTTTCATCGGAGGCCTTAGCTTCGACACAACCGAAGAGTCTCTGGCTGCGGCCTTCGGGAAGTACGGAACCATCGAGAAAGGTAAGTCCGCCGAGGCCTCCATTTCGTTGTCGGCGTTTGTGATGTGTTGAAATCTTATATATTTTTAATCTAATTTTGTATATATTTTTTATCTCGTTATAGTGGATGTGATTAAAGACAGAGAGACGGGAAGATCTCGTGGATTTGGCTTTGTTAAATATGATAATCCTGACGATGCTAGAGACGCTATGGATGCCATGAACGGCAAGGTACGTAACTGCACACAAAGACCATTACATTTACATATTCACACTGAGGGTACTTCACCGATGGCTTAACCAGTGACCTGCAACCCCATCTGTGAAATTGGCGCATTTTTACTTAGCGATTAGGCAGTGAGGTCCCATGGATAGTGTAGTTTTTCCTGATTTTTATACAGGTTGGTGATTAAAAAAAAATCAGCTTTAAGTATTTCATATACATATTACACACTTAGTGAAAACAAATAAACATTAAAATTTATTTTAAGATATGCATGATTTTGTATTTGAATGGAGCCTTCCAGGGACTTCTGGTTCAAACTGCAGCACAAGTAAATCCGTAGTTCCAAGTGTCTGAACTCTAAATGTGCAGCAAGGCAAACTATTGAAGAGAAAAATATCCATTATGCGATATTTTTGCATTATATTGTAAAAAAAAAAAATTGTCTTGAAGTTTATAAAATACGGAAGTTGTACCATGTCTCATTTATTGCAATGGATGTGTCTTTGTTGCAGAGTCTGGATGGCAGGCATATTCGTGTGGATGAAGCAGGAAAGGGTGGACGCCCCAGAGGTGGAGGATTCGGATCAGGCCAACGCGGAGGCAGATTCAGTGGCTCAAGAGGAGGTAGAGGCGGACGTGGTTACTCCAGAGGTAAGGAGTAGCCATGTGTGTATACGTATATTTTTATATTCATGACAGATTTATGGTGGTTTGAATTTTTTGCTTATAATTGAAATGTATTGATTTTTCCAGGTGGTGGAGGATACAATGGAGACCGGGGATACAGTGACAGGAGTTATGGCGAGAGAAGCTTTGGTGGCGGTGGAGACAGGAGCTTTGGTGGTGGCCAATACAGGAGTGGAGGCGGCGGCGGCGGATATTCTTCTAGTGGTGGCTACAGAGACAATAGGTAAGGATACAGGAAACCATAGTACAGGTAGATGGAAATGTGTGGGAATTTTAATGTATTAATTGTATCACAACTCGTTTTTGTCTTACATTTAGGAGTCAGGGTGGCTACAGTGATCGCTCGTCATCTTACCGTGAGGGATATGACTATGGTAAGCATTAATATGCATTCATACTATGTATATACTTATGTTGGGGCTGTCAATTTCAAATTCTAAACCGCAAATCGAAGTATTTGTGCTAATCTTATAAATCACAAAGCCATTATAATGGATATGGAACTATCTGAAATTGTGATTCATAGGTGGATTTAAAGCATTGTTTGTATAATTTATAAATCACTTTTACTTTATCACATTAGGTGTCGACAAACATTAAATTAAATGAGATTATTACAGCCCCAACATATGCAGATACTTGTATCAGCTTCCCCTCAGTTTTACAGCCTAAGCAATACCTTTCTGTGCTATTTTTGCCAGCGCCTACCCCACTCTAAAGACCCTGGCAAACGGATTGAACCACTCTAGCACATATGTAATTGTACCTGTTCTGAGTAGTAGATTTTGCTCATATCACAGCTCATGGAGTCCCCTGTGCAAAATTGAGGGAGGGTTTTGGACTGTCTGGTGGGTTGATTGGGATGTTGTGAAACTCCAGTGTTCGAAACTTTCAGTGTCTTTACCTGTGTGCCCACTTCTTATCCTCAGCTGCACACGAGTAAACATCTCCCTGATTCAAGATCATCACTTGGCTGGCTGTATTTCAAAGATGCGCTCCTCAAGAAAAAATGTCCACGTGTTATTGCTGACCTTAGTTTTGTAGTTCTGTTGTAGTAGCTCAAGCATCTTAAACTTGTAGCCATGAGTTTTGGTCATTCCCTAACAAACCATGTTTAAACAATAACAGTTCAACACTCTTGCCTTGTTAAATTGGGCATCTGCATTCCTCTAAAAAAAATGCTAACTAAAAGGCACCTGTGTAATCTGATATTAATGTAATGTCCCACTTTGGGGATCCAACATTGGTTCTCCACTTGGCTTTTCGTTGAACAGCCACTACCATTGCTGTAGACTTCTTGTCCAGCGCGTTAAAGTGTTTGATTTGATTACTTATGGCTTTTTTTTTCTTTTTTACATCTGAATAAGTGATGGGGCTTACTTGTTTCGTTTTCTAATTTCCCCTCTGAAGTCTCTGACCTACCTCCTGCCAGGTTTTAAACTGACTGAGGAACATCTACACTTAAATACACTTTTCTGGGGGGATTTTATGCTAAATTCCTTTTTACTATTAAAACTTAGTTTAGTTGAGGCTCCTGTGTGTTCAATTTCCCAAAAGAGTGAATTCCTTTCAGACTGGTGAACTACACATCCGAAGTGGCCGGCTGTTCATGAAGTTGCAAATTGCAGCATGCTACAGTCTGTCCAAGGTATCTTCTGTGCTCTGCTCAACATCTGCATTTTTAAATGTGCTGTAAAATGGACTAATCTTGTTTAAGTGATCGAAAAATGTAACTTCATTTCCCCAAAGTATATTATCTCAACCGGGAACAGTTTTGTACTTTATGTTCTTTGTATGATCAACATTTTTTTTTCTTGTCAGTTTGGCTTCATGGAGCCTATTAAACAGACTGTGGAAAATAATCTTGGTTCCTTTGCCTTTCAAAACTACCACATGGGGGAGTTTAGCAGAGCGCTTTACTCATTTCTATAATTCTTCGTGAGAACCTGTTTAAAGCACCAGAATTTACACGTGAATTGCATTGGAGGGCAATTAATAATTGGCTGATCAGATTAAATGGAGTGAAAAATTAATTGGACGTACCTTTTTGGAAAAAAAAAACAAAACTAAACCTGCACTTGACATATCTGCCTGTCTGGATACAGATTTGATGGCAATATGTCTAATTCCAAATCATAAATTCAAAGTATCAAACCTTTTGAGGTTTGAATGTACAAATACCTAAAAGTTGCACATGGAAATGCTGGTAAACATTAGCTGGTGTCTGGTCATGTTAATCCTTCATTACATTCAAGTGGTCAGCTACTTCAAAAACCTACAAGTCCTTGGAGAATGAAGTGTTGCGCCTACCAACAAGTGCTCATCAGAGATGAAAGCTGCTCTTGCCTAGGTCATATGTGGAGAAAGTAGGCCAATGCACGTGAGGTAAAAATCTCCTTTTGCTTTGCTCACATCCTTCAAACTCAGTTCTCATTGTTTCCATGAATACCTTCAAGTTAGTCGCTGTTTAGTCCTCTGCTTCAGATGTCGCCTACAAACATGCCATGGCCTCTTCCAGATTTTGCTTCTTAAAGACATGTTTCTATGGAGCTCTTGGATTTTAGAGTCACCTTCTCGAGTCCTCCAAAACAAAGCAATGCCCTCTGACTCATGGGTATTATTGTTCTCAGACCACCTCTGTTCACTGCATTAGTCCTCAAATTTGCTCCAGTAATGCCCCACAGCAGTCCTAATTGACGTATAAGGTGTCTAGATTGTATTCAGTTTTTCTTTGCACCCATATATATGAATAAGCGGTGAGTTTCAGACTCATGTATAGTGTTGCATGCATTTTGTTGTGATTTGTCTTGTCAAGCCATTAGTGACTAGGCTTAATCATCTCTTCTCTTTTTCTTCAGGTTGAATGGACCATTGGAGGCTTCATTAGATGACCTCAGCATGATGTACATCCAGCCTTAGAAGGCAGAGGGGGTTGCAGATGCACTTATCGGGTAAATTCATGTTTTGTTCTTAAATGATACAGTGGTGACTATTCGAATGTTGCAGTCTGTGAAGTATGTCTGCATTTTTGTTTCAGGTTCACCATGAGGCAGCTGATAGCAGTGGCTACACAGAAACCCTGATGCGCCTGCAGACAAAACAGCCTTAATGTTTGGATGTTGGCTTTTCGATAACGATACAGGACAAAATGATGGCTCTGTTCACTGTCCTTGAAATGTGAAACTTGGACATAGCAGACAACCACATTTTTGCTTGACTGGAAGTACAGATAGTGAAATCTAAGTGTAAAGATGCTGGTTCCAATTAAATGTAATACCTTTTTTCTGCCATTTCATGAACAGCAGAAATAAAGTTCTTGGGAAAACCACACAATTTTGTCATCTATTCTGGATCATGGGTTGTTCTTGTATAAGTGTCTACATGTTTCAACACTACAGTAGTTTTATACTTAAAAAGAAAAAAACTACGTATCTTACAATCTGGTAGTGTATCCAAGACTTCTGTTCTTGGAACCTGAGTCAAAGAACATGGAAAAATCTAATTTGCAAATCATTTTCCAGAGTTCAAAGTTGTGAGATTTAACTATGGTTTGAAAATAAAACCTGTCAGTTGAGGTCTATGAAGACGGTGTCAACAATTAAAAGACCTAGATAGTAGATCTTGACCAAAAAACATGGTATAACTAGATTGCAGTATTTAAAATGTAGCTCAAAGAAGTTTAACAGATCTGCTCACTGACATGTTTCCCATTTAAAGAAAGACTCGATAGATCAGACTAATGGCAACTTTTGCCAGAAAAAATTTACTTATTTTGAAAAATCCTGTACCTTGATAGTAAAAATGTCAGTTTCAGTGAGAATAAACTACAATTAGGATATAAAAGGGTTTAGCTTTATTTCCATTCAATAGTGTACTGAACGCCACCTTTGTTCTTAGGACTTCAAGGTTGCATTTGACATACAACAGATAAGCATTGTCATTTGAGAACTGACAGGGACTTGGAGAAAACTAATCTGAACACACTGCATGTGTGGTTGGGATTTGTTGTTAGTTTGGTTCAATGCAAATTTACTGGGTATATAAAGCTGATGTCTCTAAAGAAGTGCAATGAATGGAAAAAAAAAACCAATGGAATGGGTCACTATTGCACTGCTTTTAGTCCAGTCAATAGTACATGTTTGTTTAAAGCCCTGCTGCACATCAATTGGGGATTATGGGAATACTTGACAAATGTTTAGAGGCAATTTTGGTCAAAACTTCATGTAATCTCAAAGGCAAAAATAGTATTATTTAGCCGCAAAACAATGTTTTCAGAGAGGACTTCATTGGTCTGCTTCTCAATCCTAACAAAACAAAAATTCAAACCAGGATAAGGTACAGAAAAATTATATTTTAATAGTGAACAATCAACATATACAAGATGGACTGAGCAGGGTCTCAGGTCCATATGGTACTGAAAGTGATGGAGCTCAGAACTCTAAGTGGTACTACACGTACCGCAAGAAACCGAAACGCTGGTTCAAAAGCTCTTCACGAGGTCGTAGGTTGAACACCTCCTGTTGCAGAGGGGTGACCCAGCGGTCTGTGTGAAAGACACTCTCACCAACCTGGACAAGTTTTAGAACAAGATCAGTTCAGTACAGAGAAGTAGTGGGACATTTTTATAATTCACAATAGCATACCTTGACTGTTTTCACATTAAATGACAAAACTACTAGACTAAATTGTGATTACTGTTTAAAATATTTATTTTAGTCTGCTTACCTTGTTGTCAAGGAAATTGCACATATTACCATTTTTAAAGTGTATCTTTTTTTAGCTTGAATGTACAACATGCGTAAAAAAATTGTGCAGGTTTTAAGTAGCAACTCTGTAAACAGTCACTACATCCATAATACTTATAGAATATGCTGTTAAACAGGTTTTCACCGCTCCTGTAATAGTGACAATAAACACCTATTCTCTTCTCATACCCTCATGCAAAGGGTGTTTATTGTTCCTATTTCTGCAATTAAATCACTTCAAATCCTTCAAAAACTGGATCTTTTACAGATACGTATGTAGGTAATTCCATATATTACTGCAATTGACTGATATTGTGACTACATTTCAAATGATTTAAAATAAAATGTAACTTATCCTGAAGTAAAGTGTACTGTTACTTTAGGACAGGTTATGGGTTATTTTTCATAATATTCTGTGATCACCCAGTAGATTACATTTTGCCCAAAAGTGAATGTCTAAATTCCACTTTTATACCCATTTTCCTTTTAATTTAATAGATTTTCCGTATCATCTCAGCCATAGCCATGTTAGCATCAAGTGTTGACTACTTTTATTGATAAATAACAAAATACTACTGTCTGTGAGCTATAGCCAACTTCTTATAATTAGAAATATTAGAGTTCCAATTCCTTCTGTGTACAGTAAAAGCGTTGTTGAATAACTGACTTCAATACCTTCATTTAACTCTGGTCCCAACAAAGAAAAAAAATTGTTTCCTTTACCTTCCAACCAGGGACATCCTTCATGATAATTGCCTCCTCTTCTAGATTTTCCCTCAGCTTCCGTAATGTCCTGGACAAAGAGAAATTCAGCAGTTACATTACAAAGGCCTCCAAGGGTCATGAACAATTTTAGAGAGCAGAAACATGTGCATGAGTGTTTTATTTTACATGCGGTCATGTTCTGCCTGCATGAGGGGCATTAGAGCTATCCTGGCTTCCATCTCCTCAATCTGCAGCCGCCTGAAATAAACAAACACATACAATGAATAGCTAATTCAGCAACAATAACTTTTATGCTTATGAGAAGCTGTCCTACCTCCTTTCTCTGTTCCACTTAAAAATCCTCCAGTAGCCAAACATCATGACACCGATGCCAATGGCAAACATGCTGTATCCTGTTGATCAAAGAATTCTTGATTTAGAGCTGAGTTTGTGTTAAAATTCCCAAATTTCCCAATTACATATCAAAATTATATTCACTTCAGATTCTTCAAAATTCTATATGTAACTTTACAGAAATATGTTATTAGGTGGTGTACTAATAGCAAACTGCTGGAAGACTGATGTGCATTACTTACACTGGTGTTGAACACTAAAATCACTAATTAAATTGCTGTTTAAATTAATTGTAAAATTAACAGTGTTGTAAATTATTATATATGACTGCAATGATATTTTGCTCATTTCAAACAATTTAGTAGTGATCCAACTACATTTCAATCGTTAAAGTAGTAGGTATTTGTTAAAACCAGTCAAAATACAATAGATGGATTAAATTGAATCTATTCATGCATTAAGGTCACATGGATACAGAGTCACTGGGTTTGAAATGTTTTTTTCCAATGGTGTCTGTTCAACACTAACACATTATGTAAAGGCCCACTTATTGTCACTTTACTGGCCTGTGCAAAACATGAGAATGAAGAATCTAAAGGGATTCAATACAGTTCCATAGCAGATTCAGATAAAAAAATGTAATTTTACTTCATCCATGTATGCTGAAGCAAAGAACCTGAGCAGTATGTCCAAAATTATCGGCCTGTGAAAATAAGATGCTAAGTAATTTTAGGGATTTACATTTTATTAAGATGACTGAACTAACACAAAGACGTGTTCGTGTCGGCTAGTTAGCAAGGTGCTAACATCTATGTCATCAATATCTAACCCAAACCTGTCCTCTTAGTTACTGAGACGATTTGGATCGATTTCACAATTAATTTCAGACAACACGAACATCTTTTTAGAATTGAAAGTGAAGAGAGAATGCCACTTTTAATAACAATAATTGCAATTTTAACCGAATTGCCGACAGTGTCAAACTCACTAATGCTAAGTCATTAGCATTAGCCGCTGCGCAGTAAATCTGACATATCACATAACCTGTCCGCATTTTGCGAACCCTGTACAATCTTGAACGTTCAGCTAACTGGATTTGTAGTGTCTGTACCCGAAAGTCCTCGCTTCGGTAGATTTCTCTTGTAGTCGAAGGCAGCATAGCCTCCCGGAGGAGGCATGTCCTGCTTCACCTTGGACCCCGCCATCTTCCTCCAACCTCCTCTCCAAAACACACCACTGACGTTTACGTGTTAATTCTTCTTCTATGGTGGGAAAAAGTAGCAGGGTTGCATTACCGCCCCACCCGGCCGGAAGACGACTTCTGTTCATTGATGTTGACGGTAATTTGGAAAATAATAATTTTTTAATTTGGGAATTTTTTTTTACCATGTTTTAAACTTTTACTCTACATTACAATGAGAGACATTAGCTTATATTTTTCAGCATTTTCTTTGTCTTAACCTTTATGTAGCCACTAGACTGCAATTTTTTTTTAAACTTTCATTTACTTAAAAAGCAATTACATAGATTTCATAGATTCATCAGTCTTGCTTAGTTTTGACTCAGGCCTCGTACATTCTGCTGATTATGAAAATACTCAACTTGCACTTTTTAATACATATCTGGTGTAAATTAAATTACATCCATAAGTTAGCACATGTGTATTTGCAATGCTTGTCAGCTCTAATAAGCCCAGAAAAGACCCAGTGGCCTAAATCGTATACACGCACACACACACACACACACATATATATATATATATATATGTGTGTGTGTATGTATATATATATATATATATGTGTGTGTGTTTGTGTGTATATATATATATATATATATATAAGAGAGAGAGAGAATATATATATATTTCTGAGTGATCATACATTTATAATATTTTCCATCAAATAAATAGTAGGTGGATGGAATATTGGTAGTCATTAGCGTCTTGGATAGGTCAAATATTACCAACAAAATTTATTTGATTTGTATTTTTTCTGTAGTGTCAGATACTCCCTCTGGTTACCCTCATGGACAAAAATGTCCCGTTGTCTTCCATTCTAACCACACTGTTTAATCTCACTGGCATTACAGTCTATAATCCTATTTTCTCTAATGTCAACATTTTACTTAGAATAAAACTAGTGATACTTGCCATTTTTACTGTATTCCACCAGTTCCAACCATTTTTCAATTATAGGCAGATGCATGAAATTCTTGAGTTTTTTCTGTTACATTATGGTGCCATATGACCAGGGGGGGGGGCAAATGTGATCCGCGGTCATACGATCGCTGATAAATTTGGTGAACATGCAGTCATTTCCCAGGAATCTACTGATCTCCCACACCCACCTGAGTGTCACTATCCACAGAAGACAAATAACAGCATGGGTTTAAAATGTATATTTTTTTTATTGTTTCTTTAGGAGCTAGGAAAAAAGTAAACCAAATAAAATGTAACATAATTTTGTACAATGCAATTAGGACCAAGAAGCAGAGAAATTATGCAGGATGATGAAGGGATAAGATAAAAACGGTGTGGAGTTTTCCAGTATCCTGATAGGTGGGACATGTTCCCTTATTAAGAGAATCAGGGCTTTGTATATGCCACAGGTTGCATGAATGATATTTGAATAAACCAGGAACAAGATCTCTAGTTCAAGTGGCAAATCCAGGTCCTTCAAATTTTGCATTTTCTCAGCAATGACATAACACTCAAAAATAATCTTACCATGTTGACATTAATATAAAATCAGCAAATTACAGATGGTAATTACAGATGACTTAAGCATTGACACCATGCTTCTTCAGCTAAGGTGCAAAATGAAACAGAGGGGTTAGGGCACGCATGCTGTTAAACGGGGGAAAAAATAGAATAAACTCTTCATTTGTGGAAACCACAATACACTGAGTGATTTTTAACATCCGTCAAAAAAAACAAAACAAACAAAAAAAAAAAAACAAAGAAAATAACTTACTGTAAATACAAAATAAAATTCAAACCTTAAACTACAGCGGTGATATACTGAAAATTTTACAACTCAGTTATTTTGCTTTTGCGTAGAATAAATGTGTACTTTGTTGAATGTGACGTTTTAGGTAAAACTATAACCATTCAAGTGTCAAGTTGGGTCAGTCTGACCCACAACATGGCAGAAAAAGGGCATTTATGCCCAAAGCAGAGTACTCATTTTCTTCAGGGTACTCAGTGCAGACACTAATTACCACACCATCAATTATTGACCCAATCTGGAGAACAAAGTACTCCGGGGGAAGCCCTTCAAGTATTTGTGTTTTCTTTGCCACAGTCAACTCAAATGGTTTCTGCACAGTAACCAAAGAACAACAAACCTCAAAACAATACCCCTTGCCTCCCCTTCGGGATGGCCGGGTAATAAACGACGGAGGAAAAAAAAAAAAACTAAAATAACAATCATACAAATGTGAGCAAGGAACTTCACTTTGTGAGATTGTATTTGCTTAATTGTCCTCTGGGGGTGCTGTTGACAATATTGGAACTGAGGATCAAAAAAATAATAATTAACAGTAGAGTGCTGTTTCCATTATTTCCATGTATTTGCTGTCTGGGAGATTGACGAGCGAGAGGGGATCATGTCCAGCAGGTACTCCCTCTGACGAGCGTCAACGGTGGCTGCGGTCTTGTGACCTGTGAGGCTGGGGTTCACATAGGCCATAGTCACTCCTGTGAACATGCAAGAGAGCAGACTGTTAGAATGGGGAGCAAACCCCATACTGTCAGTTTAGTACAGACTGGATTAAGCCAAAAGCAGCATGACTGGGTAAAACACAAACTGAATACAGCCACCCACATCCCTATCACAATAAGAAACACAAAGGAAAAACAACAGTGAGAACCAGTGGATCTAATCTAAGGTAAGTAATCACACCCAGGAAAAACATCTGTCACCACTAGAGCTGGGTATTGTTGTGGACACTGAGACCACGGCTTTGGTACCAGTTCCTAAATCCTACTTTTTCCAATACCAATTGTCAATTTTAACAAAAAAATATTTGGTTTTATTTTTAGCTTGTTTGCTGCAGCGCGGTTTAAATAGCGTGGGTTCACATCTTTAATTCCATGTTTGCACACCCTTGCCTTTTCCCTCAAGGTAGTATTACAACATAAAAAATGAACCTGTTACCATGATCTGACCCAATCTGTTATGAAAGGAAAGTCAATCAATGAATTAAAACATTTAAAAGCTCTGTGTATATTAGGAGAGTAACGGTACAGAAAAATTTTGTTTCAGGATGTTTTCTGTAAAGTGAAGCTTAACATGCTTCAAACATCCAACCCAGCTTCTGTGCCTCTGTTATACCCTCTGTTGTCATGTGTACCCCCACCCTATTGGTGCTCCAGCCTCAGAATAAAGTGGTTTTGTGTATTTTTGCAGGGGTGCTGAGAATTCAGCAGCGGCACTGCTGCAGATTGTATAAAGGGGAAACCCAGCACATGGGTTCTACTTGCAGCCTGCTCATACTGCGTGCATTCTGCTTCACGGTTTGTGTGGAAACTTAAGGCAAATGTTTGCGTTATTCACATAGGCTACATGAATTAATTCAGTACACCTCTGTATTGTATTGAAGGCCCCGAACCGAAAAACAGTTTGGTTCAAACAAGTGCACCATTACACCCCTAGTGTATATGCTGCATGCACTGACAACTAATGAGATTTATTCTTCAAACGAGTGCACCATTCCACCTCTACAGAATACCTTAATTATTATATAGTATTGAAAACTGTGTTCTCTGACACCATATTCCCATACCTTGAGAATAAATGACATTAGTTGTCAGTGCATGCAGCATATACACTAGGGGTGTAACAGTCCACTTGTTTCTTCCGAACCATTTCGGTTCGGGGCCTTCGATACAACATGGAGGTGTACTGAATGAATTCATGTAGACTATGTGAAGAACGCAAGTACTCGCCTTTAGTTTCCACACGAACCTTGAAGCAGAACGCACACAGTATGAGGAGGGCAGCTGCAAGCAGAGCCCATGTGCAGGGTTTTACCTGCAGTTCCTGCAGCAGTGCTGCTGCTGAATTCTCAGCGCAGCTGCAAAAAAAACAGAGCAAAACACTTTATTCTGAGGCTAGAGCGTGGGTGAGGGGGGAATAAACATGGCAACAGAGAGTATAACGGGCACAGAAGCTGGGTTGGACGTTCAAAACGTGTCAAGTTTCACTTTTGGTTTTCGGCAGTTATGGAGCACCTCCCCCCTGTGCATATCAAAAATTTATTGTACCGAAGACCCCTGTAATGAACCAAAATTTTTCTGTACCATTACACACCTAGTATTCTGTCGGTTCCATGAAAGTATTGCAGTTTTATACCCAGCCCTAGTCACCATACTGAGGTACAATGGGAATAAGGAGATAATTGGCGGAGAGGCACTGGAGAGTGGGATTGCCTAGTCCAAAAACACTTCCTCTTCCTTGTGCCTATGGTGTAAGATAAAACTAGATTGAAGACTTCTTAGAACTTGGAAAATTTGCCTTTCAGATGTTTAAGGATTGCTTTAGGACCAGACAGGAATTGGAAAGAGAGCAGATGTCAGGCGCGAGTGTTGGGCTGGTATTAATGTGAGTCTACCTGTATTGTTGTTGCTCTGCTTCTTCCATGCAGTGGATGAGGCACTACCTCCGCTGACATTCCTGCCGCCGACGATTCCACTGCTGCTCACCTTTGAACTCTGCACAGAGTGGTGAGAAACACGGGTATGCTTACCTGGCCGGCTGACCAAAGCGGCTGCTGCCACTGCACTCTGCAGCTGGGAGGAAGAAGAGAAGGAGTGGGGAACACCCCTCATCCCCACTGATGACACACCACCGTGGGACAGCTGGCCCTGGGAGCTCTGAGGAGAGTGGGAAACAAAGAGCTGAATTTTGCATTTTTTTTTTACAGTGGTATTCTTAAAGACAGCATTTACATGTCCACTGAAAGCCACATTTTAACAAATACACTGATTTGGAATGTCTGTGATAAACTCAAGGACTTCGTATTCATGGGGTAAGGAAATTATCCCTAACTGAAGTAAACTCTTAAAAACCCTCTTGGATTATCTGGAAAATGCTCTGTCACAAAGCCCAAACCAGACTTGTTTTTCTGAGCAAGAAAACTTTTTAGAGTTATGTGATTCTCATACAACAGCAATCCTTCAGACATACAGTGAGCTTATAGAATGTTGTGTATAACTATAGACTACCAAACACTATATAAACAAATTAAACCTACAAATAAACTTATGAGTTCAACCTAGATCAGTAAAATGCAAGATACACATTAATGCAATAGTAATTCTAATCTGGTGCATGATACCATTGACATGGACCATTTTACTTATGAGTAACAATTAGTTTTCATACTACCGTTTGCTGGTAATACTTCCATCCATATTGCTTAAGCACTACATGCAAAACTGTCACTTGTATGTATTTTAGCAGTATACTGTTACTGTAACAGTGTAAGTGTGTAACTAATTTTAATGAAGTAAAAGATCTGAATAATTTGACAACAGTGTGTTTCTCAGATTAAACTCTTTCATACCTGCTTGATGGAGTGATGGTGAACAATGTTGGCTCCTCGGCTGGCCTGGTGGTGGTGCTGCAGAGATGACACTCTGGCCTGAGCCTGTTTCAGCTGCTGGGACACCAGGTGCTCTGCCTTCATTGATGAAGAGGCAGATGAGGATGAAGAGCTACTGTGGGAGACTGATGAGGATGTCTGCTGAATAATACGCTGCTCTATTTCCTGCTCTTGTTGCAGTGCTTTGACAAACGCAGCCTTCAGCCTATTGGTGTGCTCGGCTTTCAAAACCTTTTTCTGATTGGATGACATGCAGTCTTCACAGAGGACCACACCGCCTTTACTCTTGTCATGCCTCCAGCGGCAGGTGAAGTCAGTGTTGCATTGGGTGCACACAAAAGGCTCTCGGGTAATGGTCTTTGACAGTGGTACACCAATCTTTCCTGGATGTAGAGAATTAAAACAGAGGTGTTTGTAGAGATCAGCCTTTAGGGTAAGACACAAGCAGAGGCAGAGCCAAATTGAAGTAAATGCCTGAATAATTTACTAAAGAAGCATAACAAATGCAAATGCTTCCACAAAGGTGAACAGCATAGTATAAATTAATTTTTGACATCAAGTCATGCTCTCTGGCATGTATTATGCTGAGCAGATCCAGCTTATTCTGATGTTGGATCATTGACTTTTGAAAATGAATTTGAAAGTGGGTTCATTGTTGGGACACAGAAGGTAGGAGTTTCGGTACAGACTGTTCAAATAAGTGACATCTGCCTTTACATCAATGGAAAAATAAAAATCAGTAAACAGAATCCACTTTGCACATCTGGTTTGAATCAGCATAGTATCATGGTAGAAATACCCATAACTACAAATCTCCAAATGTTTTTGGAGTTTTTTCAGGGAAAATCAGATTAAACAAAAATACTCTTTATGTTATAATCACGCCTCATATCACATAATATCTGTCAAAGTAATCATAATATGATCAGTTTTTAGCCTATTGTTTTGTCCTAGTGTCCATGTAGGATGTGACTACAGTCAGCAAGAACAGTCTGTCGACAATTACACAGAGAAGGATAGCAGGGTTGCAGTGCATAAACCCCTCATTACAGAGATGAATACACATTTGAGAGTTTAGTGGTGCAAAAATCATAGACTGGTCTAAAGAAATGTGGAAAGAAGTGATATGGTCAGATGAGTCACCAACCGTTTTCTCATCAAGTGGGTGAGTGCCTGTATGTCATAAGCACAAGAAGAGCACAGGTCTGAATGCTGACCCCGACAGTGGAATGATCCAGTGGCTTTGTTATTCTGTTAGGACATTTTATTGGCACAGTTCCAGTACTCTTGTCCACTTAAAAGGACAATAACTCACTGGAAAGTTGTTCTGACTGATCACCTTTATACTGATAAAATGATGTACATTGTATTGTACATAATGGGTGGTCTCTTTCACGATAAAGACTATTTCCCCCATTCAGAAGCCACTACAGTTCACTAAATGGCTAAGAGTATGAAAACAATGCTAATCATATGCTATAGACTTCACAGACACCAGATGTAATACCAGTTGAACAACTATGTGACATTACGGTGTAGAATGGCTCTACGAGAGTTCAGACACTTGTAGAGTCATTGCAGGATGCACTGAAGTTGTCCTGGTGGCACTTTGCACAGCCAATTAATGAACTTGAACAGCTCTTCTAGTCTCTCAACAGACTTCATTAAACCAAAGAAGAAAAAAAATTTTTGCATACCTCTGTGGATGGTATCCAGCAGATTCTGCACCACTTCTTCCAGCCCTACCAGGTAGATAAACTCATTATTGGCAGCTGAGGGCAGGAAGTTAAACTCTGGGGCTGGGGGCTTGGGTGGGGGAATCTCCAAGAGGGTTTTCTCCAGTTGTTTCCTCAGGGCCAGTTTAGCTGCAGCTTGGCGGCTGGCTGGAGAGTCATTGACACTGACCACAGACACACCGCTGCTTCCTGAGGCAGAGCCCTTCAAACTGGATGGAGAGGCCTTCAACAAGAAAGACACAACACACATTAACATCCAGTCAAAATCAAACCCTTTTAGGCTATCTAGTAGTAAGATAAGATAAGATAAAATAAGATAAGACTTTATTTATCCCACCTTGGGGAAATTTCAGTTATCAGCAGCAACATACAACAAGCAAGTGCATACAAAAATACAGGTAGAAAAAAAAAACACAAACGAGTGAAAAATGAAATATAGAGGGGGAAAATAACAAATTTGACATTTATATAAATATAGAATTAGAATTAAAGTGAAGTATTCTTTAGATTGTGAAGAAGGTAACAAATGACTGTTGACATTAAAAGGCTAATTAACACTTTTTTATTCTATGATTACTTATTAAACAATGCTTTTAAGACAGTAAATATTTGCATATAAAGATGTACAAATGTTAAAGACAACTCGTTCATCAGGCTCTAACCTACATGAAGGCCACTGTTCTAAGAGTCATTTTAGCTAAATTAGATGCCGTCTGGACTGGTTTTACGGTTGATTTGGTTTAGATTACATTAATGTATCTTGGGTATCGCTCATAATGACTTGGGTGCTGCATCTATACATATATCAACACACAAGTACCGTTAAACTGAACCATGTCTGCTCCATTGACTGAACATATGAAGACATCACAGCTACATTCAACCCGGATAAATGTAGTTAGCGAACCGCTCGACAGCAACTTTATAACTTTACCTTGTTTTCAGTCGCGTCCATCCTCTGAAAAAAATTAGTTATGGGTTGCTGTGCCATGGTAAATGTATTGGCGGAGTCAACTTAGGTAAGAAACGGTAAAGCAGTTAGCTTCCTCTTATAAATGTGTAGCTACTAAGTCCACACACATCACATGGAGCGCGCGACTGCGAAAAAAAAAATGCAGACGGTTAGATCAACTTAAATTAATAATTTATTTCGTATTAAATTAAATTACCACAACACCACAGATTTAGTAATAATTTATGATTTTAGACAAAAGTACTTTTTACTGACCTCTATGATTTTATTTATTTATTTTTAGCTTAGGTGACACAAGGCTAATTAGCTAGTAGCAATTAGCAAAAGCCCCTCTTCCTCTCAGGGGATGAAGTGACCCTGAATAGTTCACCTGGGTGTTGTTTTTACACAGTAAATTTTGCCGTGTCAAATTAACACTAATAAGAGTTTATTTTTAACTCTGTTTTAGAGTGTATTTGGTACCTATCCAGATCACGGTTAAACAAGGATATTAAAATCATAGAGTAAAAGTAACTCCACACAATGTATTAAAAAGTGATGCTTTGGTAAGAGATTGACAGCAGGAAATAATTGCTTGAAGAGTCGCTGGTGATCAGTAATTAAATGTCTGAGGTGGTCATTCCTTCTGACAGGATTGGTGAACACACAATGTTAACAATCTGTAAAAGCAAAAGAAGGAGAAGCCAGTAATAGAAGAAACTGACCACAGAACAGAGGATGAAAAAGTGGCGCTGCCGACAAGTCTGTTTGGTTTGATAAGTCAACGGAGTAGGTTTAACACCACAGCATTCAACAACATGATTTTCACCGACACTGGGAAGCATCTTACTCAATCTGTTGTTGTAATTACTCCAATAGAGTTAACATGCTTTTACACTGCATAATTAACACTCGTAAAGTTACTGTGTATCCATAAAAAAAAAAAAATCCTGTTTTAAGTTTAGCCGCACTTCTTTTAGTGAGTTTCCATTACTGAAATGATGGACAAATATTTAGCAGTACATCTTGTCAACTGCTTACCGCAGTAGGATGAACGCTGGAGTCTGGAGTATCTCAGTAAAGAACCCAGAGACTTTCAGTGACTTGTTTTGGTTTACACCACCACTTGAAACCGCAGCATCAGGGTGTGCATCGCCTGCCACTAACACCTTCCTATTGGTGGACTGTGGGTTGTCAGGCAGGTGCTGCAGTGACAGGTACTGAAATTTGACAACTAGTTCCTCTAACCTGGTATTTGTATGTGAGCTTGTTCTAAAATGTACACAGTCCTCATTTGTCCGACTTAGTTACTTCTCAATCATGGAGCAGTCTCTAGCAAATATGAAAAAAATAACAAAACAAATTGACTCCCATTCAAATGTGGGTTTAATTTTACACTGAGCATCCCATAAACTGCATGCACTTACTTTTACTTTCTAAATGCAACATAACTTTTTTACGTCACTCTTTCTTTCCTGTTTTTTGAGCCTTTAAAGCTTTACAGATTTGCAGCAGCAACCAAATTATTTAAACAAAATGATGCACAAAACATAGTTTTACAATTTCTTCCACCCCTTTTTGAAAACCTTGAATGTACCTTTGAAATACTGACCAGTGCATTAGCACTACTGCCAACTCTGATGAGGCCTGGCTGGACCATGCCTCTTTGGCCCTGGGATGCAGGGGCCGAGGTCCTGGGGCCCAGCAGCAGTGGAGGGGGTCCTGAGCCTGAGCTACCAGATGCAGCCAACTGCTGCTGCTGTTGCTGGCGGAGAGCCTGGATCTGCTGTGGAGATACAGAGATGGGCTAACCAGGACAATGAGAGGGACAACACAGAGGGACATCACGGACACAGGCAGTGGAGGACAGGGAAGGGACAATAAAAGCACCAACACAAAGAGAGAGAGGTGCAAACCCAGATAAGTCCTAGACAGAAGCATATTTACTTTTTAACCATTTATGTATGAGAGTAGACAGTAGGCTAATTGAATACCTACAACTATTATTGCCGTGACAAAGATTTACATATTTTAAAAATGGTGTATTCATATCTTAGCGTGCTAATAATAACAATTTGTCACTATGACTCACTCACCTGTGCCCCTCTGACCAGAGGCGGCATGATAATCTGGGAGCCATGTTTCGACGACACCTGCTGTCCTCCTCTGACCAGTGGCGGTGGGATGACTGTGCCTGAACTCCTGCCTGTCAAAATCTGAGAAAAATTCCACCAGAAACAGCATGAACCACAGTCTGAAAGTGCTATTACACTGATATGCTGCCTGTAACCATGGGTGATATTCGAATACTGACCTGCTGTGAGCCTTTATTGCCTGCAATCGTTCCTCGAATTAGAGGAGGAGGAGCAGAGGAGCTGGACACACCTGAGGGCTAGAAGAAAAACACAGAAGTACATTAAATAACAGTGGAAAGCTCAAAGTGGCAGTTTGCACTGTAAGAATGTGTGACCCTTTGTGTGATCCTGAGCTGCTGCGTGTAATAACTGTTGTTTACCTTCTGCAGAGTGTCCCTCTGAATCTGGCTCTGTCTGAGTTTCTTCAGCAGCACCAGCTTGGCCTCCTCTAGCCTCAGCTCTTCCTTCAGCTGCTTAATGATGCGCTCCCTCTCCGCTGGGCTGCTCTTCTACACTCGACAGATCAGAACATCACTCACACCACTAGCATTTTAAAGACAAACCATTTCCAAAAACTAAAATGATGAATGGTGGAGCCTCAGTTCGTCTAAGAACAAACATTAACTCTGTCAAACACAGACCCTGAACCACCATCACCAGTGCTGAGTAGGTTAGTTTTGAAATGTAATAGGTTACAGGGTAGCATTTACCCTGATGTCACTGAAATCATCACTTCTATGCAAAAAACAAAACAAAAGGAAAAGGAAGTCTTGCTAATCAGTTAATCAACCAGTCATTCAGACAATCTTTGACAACAAATTTAATCCTATTAATTTATGGAACAAGCAGCAATATACGATAGCATCTGTAAAATTGGATCTCATTTGCCAAAAGCCAACTTCTGTCATTAACTGATATATCTGTGCATCCCCTCTCAATACTGTTAAAGATTTTTAAGTTCTTTGATATAAGCTACGATTGAAGGTTATTTTTTATTTCAAAGCGCAAACAAAGCAGAAGTATGGAGAACACAAGAAATTTCAACTTCAGTGAAGGAAAATTATATTTAATAAATACAATATATTCAGATGTGAGCCCCCCTGTAATTACTGAGTAGTAGCTGTAATTTCATCACTCAACACAGTTAAACATGTCTGCATACTATTCAACAATGACACACACTCACTTTCTGACCCACCCCACTCATTCTGAGTCACTCTGATTTCACCAGTATTGGCAAACTGTGCCTCTCTCTGAAAACCTTTTTTCCAAACAGAAAAACATGTTCATAATCATTCCCACTTGAACCAGTTTTCGGTGTTGTCTGACTCACCATTAGCAGGTCTGTGTCCAGCTCCTTAAAGTGGCTCAAGCCATTCATCGGAGGACTTGGGGAGTCGTTATCTGACAGGATGATGACATCGTCATCTTCAGGGGATGGAGGGCGCTTCTCTCTTTTTATACTGTGGGAAATAAGATGGCTGTCAATATGCAGTGTATGGTGAATCTACAGCCAAAGGAGTCGTATGACGCCTTGAGCGAGTGCAGAAAGAAAAATTACTGAAAAAATCTACTCAAAAATAACAAAATATTAATGTACCTCTAACATGTAATCAATAACTGTGCTCATGACTGTCCTGACTTCTTTAAAAACATTTCTTCCACTGTGAAGTTTTTCAGTGACTTTATATGAGATCCACTTTTTGAGTCTGTAATACATATATACAGTATATGTAGGATATAAGTCAATTGCGGCCATTGTCCTCAGGAATGGAAGCAGAGAAATAAGACCATTTTTTTATAACAATAGTCTATTCTAAACTGACATTTTATTGCTGAAGACAAAACACACATCAACTGAATCAAATATCAGATTATCACTCAGAATATTCATAAGAGTGTGTGTAAATGGAGATCTGTTCCTTTATTACTGTTATAATAATGGTTACATCCAGTCCTCTATAATCTTTCAGGCCCAGATGTTTCCTCCCACCGCCTCTCGATGTTGATGCTATCTTAACAACTGAACAGTCCTAAATGCCAAAGCACAGCAAGGTGGGACATCAAGCTGCAGCAAGTCACAATCAAACAGCTGTTTGAGAGCATACATTTCCTGTTGACACAGGATATTGTGGCAGGGCATATTATGTGTCAGAGATAGCTCTGTATATAGGGCCAACTACGTCAAAGAAAGCACATCATGGAAATTAGGTGGGAATCAAGTGTGAAGTCTCAGAGGAGCATTTTGGATCAGCCTTCACGTCTGTCAACGTAATCACTGGATTACACATATTACATACCTACTACCACCAAATATATGCCTGTAGTGCAGAACGACAGGTTACAGTTAGGGTATATGTAAGTGCAGATGACCTAAATTCTTTGAGTTAGTGACCATCACAAATTGAGAAACACGGGGAACATTCCTTTAAATAACCAGGATGGTCTTATGATTACAGATTATGCTCTTTTATGAAGCATAACAAGTCAGTAAAGTCAACACATGACAGCGTGAGGCCTGTCTCCGCCAGCCGTCCTTCTTGTGTGTGTGTGGGTGTGTACGTGTGTGTATTAGTCTCTCCTCAGGGCTTAGCGCCATCATCACTTCCTGTGGATTAATCACTACTCTTCCAAAGAAGTCACATGACCTCAAAGTCATCATCACGTGACACACGCACTTTTCCTCCCACCCTCCCCTTGCTGCTCCTTCCACTGTGGAAACCATGGCAACAACCGGCTGGAACCGGTTTGTGACACACGGCTTCATTTTGTGTGAGGGGAGTTTTTAGGGTTCAGGTGGTGAGTGGGGGGAAAATGGAGGTAGACTAAAATGATTAAGTTAAACATCACCTCAGAGGAGAGGAACCACTCCCCCTCCACCCCCCTTCTCCCCCACATTGTAAGTTTGGCATCATAAAAACAACCTTTGAACTACTCACTGATCCCACAGTGATTTCTACTCAATACATTTTTCTAATAAAATACTTCAATAATAAGACTTTTAGAAAACTTCTAACTTTTTTGTGGAGGAACTTGTCCATTTGTTACATTTAAACCAGTGGTTGTCACAACAGCACAAAGTTTCACTATGAACTTATACTGAGCAATATACCGGATGAACTAGTGTAGTAATAAACACACCTCAAATAATAGATAAAGCAAATAAATACACAGCAAACTGCATAATATTTCCTCCTTAACCATACTTTTTATGCAGAGTATTTGACCCTTATGAGCTTCACATATCCTTCTCACTAACAGTTCTAACTTAATAATATTTTGCTCTATTTGCACCATTCCAAGCACAGTAACAATCCACCTATTCAAGGACATGATTTTGTTTTGAAAAGGAAGCCATGCTAATGATGTTGGTATATCTAAATATTTTTAGGTTCTGCTATTACTACATTGTAGTCTACATAGTAAGAGCTGTTAACACTGTGCCTTTGTGTCATGCACACTTTCTGCTTCATAGACTGTATCATAATTCTTCTTTCAAGTAAACTCTCTACCAGTCAAAGTGTTATTATACAGAGCTCAACATTAATGTTATTCTTTTTACTTGCCCGGTCAAGCAACTGGGTCACAAATCTACTTGCCTTGGGTCAATTTTCACTCACCCCTACACAAATTGGCTCATTTATTAAAGGTTACCAAAGAACAAAAAATAAACATAAATGTGATGCCAAATCTGCAGGTGCAACTCTCAAATGAGAAAGAACAAAGACAGCTCACTCTTCAACTATTTCAATCATTAGCTACAGAAATGTGGTTAGTTCTTTTCCCTACTTGCCCTAGATTTACTACCCTGACGTGGCAGTTAACTTGCCCCAGGCAAGTGGGTTAGCCTTGTTGTTGAGTTCTGTTACACAGGATGAAAGATTTTTTTTTTCCCTATTATACGTCCTCCTCACAGTGGAATAAGTCACAATCCTATACACACAATCCAGTCATGCAAAAAACAAAAAGTAAACCCATGATACACAATGAAACCTCTAGAATCTGGAAAACAAAAATACTGTGATATTTGAGTATAGTGACCACACTAAACTGACTCTCACCCTCTAGAAGTGGTCATGTCCACAGGTTGCTCTCCCGTTTGAACTTCTACTTTAATGGTGGCCTTCACTTCGCCTGCAGCCAGAACGTCACTAGACGCCTTTGGATCTGTCAATCGGACCCGGCTCCTTGTATCCATGGCCGTCTCTGTCTTCCCCCGGCTGGTTCTGTCATTGCACTCAGTCCGATTGTCTGAGCTAGTTTCGGCTGTATGCTGCCTCTCGGTCCGCTCCCGGTCATCCTTCACCGGCTGAGACGCCAAAGGTAAAACTAAAGATAATGGTGACCGACTCTGCTTGTCCTCCTGCTCTTTCTCCTGCTCTGATCCACTCCTAGTCTGACTCTTCCCATCCTCTGTCTGTTCAGAATCGGAATTAGGTGTAGTTTGTGCCTGTGTTGTGGATTCAGAGGGGTCCAATTTAGGCTTTTTGCTTTCATTCTCAGCATTGGAGGGTTCTGCAGACTGAGGCGTGACCTCCCTCTCCAGCGCCCTCTTTTGGCTGCGAGTCTGGCGGACAGCCTCCTCA